>VZQC01010460.1:566858-684539 GCA_009823505.1 Rhizomys pruinosus | reverse complement strand
TTTAATTTTTTTTAAGTTTATTGTATGTGTATGAATGATGGACTGTCTGCACTGCAAGTCTGGGGCACCCGTGTCGTGCAGCAATGGCCGCGGAGGCAGAAGGGGTTTCGGATTCACCCGGAACTGGAGCTCTCCTGGAACTGGAGTCTCGGACGGCTCTCGGGCGGCCATGTGGGCACTGGGGACTGAACCCGGTCATCGGCAAGAGCAGTCGGTGCTCGTAATCACTAGGCCATCTCATCCATTTTTTTAAGATCTAATTAATGATGAAGCGCCCCAACCCCCCGCCTGCCTCACCTTCCCCAAAAAAATCTAGACCCCCCCTCCCCGCCCGGTGCACCTCCCTTATAACCCTCCTTCCAGATTTCATGTGTTCTGTCATATATGTTGTCTTATCTGGGCACGCTTTTGTACTCAGATGTCCCTTGGAGCAAGTTCATCCACTGGAGCCCAGTCAGCCTATCCAGAATCATTCCCTTAAAGAAGATCTACTCTCCTTCACCCAGAAGTAGTCAGTTGCCAATAGTCTCTTTGCTAAGGTTGGAGCATGCTGCCCCTTTCCTTCCCCTGTTCTAAGCTGGGTCTTTGTCTGATTGATTTGGCATGGGTCCTGTGCAAGCTGTTGCAAGTTCACATGAGCAAGTTCCCAGCCTGCAAGCCTGTTTCCTTATGTTCATGCACAAACCCTGGGTTTTACAATTTCCCACCCCCTCTTCTTTTCTGTTTTGAGATCAGAGTCTTCCTGTAGCCCCAGCTGGCCTGAAACTCACTATGCAGACCAGGCTGGCCTTGATCTCACAGAGATCTCCCTGCTGCTTACTCCCAAGTACTAGGATTAAAGGCCTGGTGGAAGTTTCTTTTGTGAAATACCAAAAAGAGGAGATATGGTTCTGAGGACATTGAGGAGGAAGAATTATCACATAGTTTCTGGTGCTCACCACATGCATTTGTTTTTAGGGCACAGAAACTATTCTTCAGCTCTCAGTGGCCATGTACAGTCTCAGTAGTGACAACACTGGCCCCTTCACCCCTTCCGGCATCCCTGGACTTGAGCAGTACCATGTTTGGATCAGCATCCTATTCTGCTTTATCTATTTCGTGGCCATCGTGGGCAACGGCATCCTTCTCTACCTCATCACAGTAGAACACAGTCTTCATTCGCCTATGTTCTTCTTTCTTTCCATGTTGGCCATTACTGACCTCATACTATCTACAACCTGTGTTCCCAAAACCCTTAGCATCTTCTGGTTTGGTCCCCAGAAAATCAGTTTTCCTGACTGTCTGACCCAGCTATTCTTCCTGCACTACAGCTTTGTCTTGGACTCAGCTATTCTGTTGGCCATGGCATTTGACCGCTATGTGGCCATCTGCTCACCCTTGAGATACACCACCATTCTCATGCCCAAGACCATTGTTAAAATCGCTGTGGGAATCTCTTTCTGGAAGTTTCTGTGTTTTTGTACCATGTGTTTTCCTTGCGAACCACCTGCCCTTCTGCAAGACACACATCATTGCCCATACATACTGCGAGCACTTTGGTGTGGCCCGGCTGGCCTGTGCAGATATCTCCATCAACATCTGGTATGGCTGTTGTGTCCCCGTCATGACAGTGATTACAGATGTGATCCTCATTGCTGTCTCCTACACCATCATCCTGTGTGCTGTTTTTCGGCTTCCCTCCAGAGATGCTCACCAGAAAGCCCTTGTCACCTGTGGCTCCCATGTGTGTGTCATCCTCATGTTCTCTATGCCAGCATTCTTCTCCATTCTTGCTCGTCGCTTTGGGCACAATGTCCCTCTCACCTTTCACATTATGTTTGCTAACTTGTACATGATCATCCCACCTGCGCTCAATCCTATTGTCTATGGACTAAAGACCAAACAGATCCGGGACAAAGCCATTCTTCTGCTCTGTCCCAAGGGGTCCCCCTGAAGTCTGGAAGCTGGGGGCCAAGGGATCAAAGACTGAACTGACAGCCAGTGGCTTCCAAGAGGGGGAAGATGAAAATCCTCCTTACAAATCAGTGTGTAGCCATACTTTCTCAGTTATGTTATGCAGAAATTATTTATTCAGCCTTTCAGTTTTAGAAAAATAAATTCAGATTTCAGAAGATAACAAATATTTATTTCAGTTCTGGAAATAAACACTTTTGTAATTCTTAATTTTTTTTGTTATTGAGAGTTTGTACATTAACACAATGGTTCCTAATCAAAATTTTGCTCCTACCCCTGTGCCCCAAGCCCCTGTCAGAACTCATTCATCACATCACCCAAGTTAAGTCCTATCCAGCCAAGCTTTTTAAATCCAGATGTTCTTCTGTGCAAATTCATCCCCTGGAGTTCAGTCAGCACATGTAGAAATCTCAGTCTCTCATAATTCTCAGTTCAGGGCTAGTCTCTACCCATTTCTCTTGCTCCACTCTGGGACCTTGTCTGAGTTGGCATGAGTTTGTGCTGATGCCAACATTACCACAAATTCACATGTGCAAGCTTCCAGTAGTCTGTAAGCCTCTGTGTCCCTATGTTCTTGTACAGCCCTGACTAGTACACTCTTTCTGCCTCGTCTTCCCCAATGGTCCCTGAGCCGTGGGTGGGTGGGGTTTAATAAAGGAGTCCTATCCCGGGACAAACTCATTTTCATGTGCACTTCCCTCCTTACATTAACTGTCAATTCCTTTATAATCTTGTACTTTTAAAATATGAATCCAAATAATTGCTGAAGGTTCATACATTAAGACTTGGTTACTAGCTGGTGGGCTTTCAGGAGGTAAATGGATCATGAGGGTTCTCAGTTCATTAATGGATTAGTCTATTGATGAATTCTTAGCTGAATGGAATACAGGGGTGTTAGAGCTTTTTTTGGAGGGTCTGTCTTATCCCTGGATTCTTCCAGACTCTGCATGAGGTGACTGACTTGATCCACCCTGTAAAACCTGCCGTGATGCCCTGTCACTGGTAGACCCGAAACAATGAAGCCAGTGCTGAGATCCAGAAACTGTTTTCCAAAATGTATCCTTTTTTCTTTTTTAAAATGTTATTCTTTAAAAAATTTATTCATTTTTATTTTTTATATGTATGGGTGTTTTTTGTGCATATACGTAGGTGCACCAAGTGTATAAAATGCCCACAGAGGCCAGAAAAGGCATCTATCTGATCCATCCCTTGACCGGGGGTGACAGATGGGTGTTAGGCACCAAATCCAGGTCCTCCGCAAGAGCTGCCAGTACTCTTAACTGCAGAGCCCTCTTTCTAGCCCCTTAAATGTTATTCTTTAAAAATTGTTACTGTGATGTTACCTCCCAGACTTCACTGGGTCATGGGGAGCCTATCCAACCCCAGATAGGCAAGCATCTTGTCTTAGAAGGGTGTCAATCTCTATCTACCCTCTCAGCTCTCAGCCCAGCCTGGGTACTGAAATCCTCCTGCCTCAGACTTGCAGCCTGGAGCTCCTTCCCTGAGGCTCCCCTAGCTGCCTGCCATCTGCACTCTCAATATTCCCTGGGTCATGGAGCTACTATCCCAGGCCTGATTGACATGCACCTCATCTTGTCAGAACACCTATACCTCTCACCACTCATCAAGAAGCTTCTTTTTGCAACACGTGGAGACTATTGACAGAGTTCCACGACTTATCAAATGCAGCAAATAAGTGTCAGTGAGTTGCCTAAGCTCAAGTGACACATCTATTATGCAACCTCTACACCTCAGGTTCCAGTAACATAGTGGAATAAGGGCAGATAGAATAGTAACGCATCCCTCAACTAACTCTCACTAGTGAAGCTTCCTCATGCAACAGATGCTGATTAACACAGAAAGCCACAATTTCGAGAAGGTAGAGCACATGAAACTGCAGAATGCTGTCCCTTGAGAGGACTCCTAAATCAAACCTCTGTCACCCATGAAAGCTCAAACTAGAGAAAACCCAGCACAGAAGTGGGGAAATGCGTAAGAAGTCTCAACCTTTGCTGAGGAACTGTTGACAACTGATCGATAGTGTGTGAGGGAGAGTTGGTCTTCTAAAAATATTTTATTTAGAAATGTGGGTTCTTGGACAGAATTCCTCTAGGACTCACCCAGGGCTCAGAGACCATCGAGGAGGTGGGGGTAGGAAGATTGTAAGAGCCAGGGAGGAGGTGCATGACCATATGGAAAAAGAATCAAACTAACTCTGGGCACCCTGTCATCTGAACCCACACAATGGTGGTGTCCGCATGAACAAGACCCATGCAAACTCAAGCAGACAAAACCCAGTATAGAGCTGTGGAAATGGGCAGCAGTTCCCAGTCTTAGCAGAACTATTGGTAGCTGATTACTGCTGGGTGAGAAAGAGCTTACCTTCTTAAAGTGAGGGACTCTGGATGCACTGACTAGACCCGAGTGGATGAACTTGCACTGAGGAATGTCTGGGGACACTAACTTGACAGCATGGGCTTTGGCACAAGTAACAGTGCATGAATTCCAACGAGGGGCTATGGAAGGCTACTAATGGGGAAGGGAGTATAAAGGTGATTAAGACTGATTGAGATGTTCTGTATGAAAAACACAAAAATTCAATAAAAATAATTGCAGATGTAAGACTATATAAAACCTTACACATATTTCTGTATGTATTGTGATTTGTATACATTTGATAATTCTATTTGTAAAGATTTTATGTATTTTGTGTACATTTTATCCAGTTATTCTATTTTCATCTTTTTTTTTTCTTTTTGAGACAGGGTCTCCCTGTAACTCCAACTGTCCAGGAACTCACTCTGTAGACCAGGCTGGCCTTGAACTCACAGATATCTGTCTGCCTCTGCCTCCCAAGTGCTAGGATTAAAGGTGTGAGCCACCATGTCTACCTTATTTTCATCTTGTTATTCTTCATGTTTGTAGCATTTACTTGTGATGTTTTGATATCTTACACTAGCTGTCTGTTCATTCTTTTGTGTTGCTAGGGTTATATGTATATTAATAATCATCTTAAAATTTGAATTTTTAAAAAAATTTGAACTTTTTACATTGTCTTCATGATTTTTTGCTACTCACTTTTTGGTACAGTGTCAAATTATCTGTTTTTATAAAACATTTTATTAAATCTATGATAAATTAAAAAACAGTGACATGTCTCCCTAGAAACCTGCTTTTGTTGATTTATCTACTTATTCAAATTTATCATCTTTGAAACAAAACAAAATACCCATAACAAATAAAGCACAAAGTTATAAAATTTTTTTATTTATTCTTTTTATTTTTTATGTGTGTGATTGTATTGCCTGCATGTATGCAGGTGCACCCATATGGTGCAATGCCTGCAGAAGTCAGAAGAGGGCATTGAATACCCTGGAACTGGAATTACAGATGGTTGTTAGCTGCCATGTGGTTGCTGAGAATGGAACCTAGATCCTCTGCAAAAGCAGACAGTGCTCTTAACCACTGAGCCATCTCTCCAGCCCTGAGAGTTTGTCTCCTTTAAGGGTGTGACACTAGATAGGCTGACCATGCTCTAGTGGATGGAGTATCACATGGAGGGAGATTTGGGAATACAAAGTTGACTTGGTAGGCCTTAACATCTATGACAGAATGAGCAATACTGAGGAAAATATTTGAATAAAAAATTTGCTAAAGAAGAGGATAGTCATTAACCATATAATGGCACTACAGCTAACTATTAACTGCTTAAATAATGATTACATGAGATTTTATATATTTATTTATTTTTGGTCTTTTTGAGACAGGGCCTCCCTTTAGTCCCAGCTGGCCTGGAACTTGCTATGTAGACCAGGCTGGCCTTGAACTCATAGAGATCTGCCTGCCTCTGCCTCCCGAGTGCTGGGATTAAAGGCGTGTGCCACCACACCCAGAAATTACAGGAGATTTTATCAGTTAATCACATCATGGTAGTCAATATTTGTGTAAGGACTTTCAAACAGTGACACATTACCCAGAATGTATCTCCATCATCCAGGGATGCCTGACTATGTATGTTTTCTAAAATCTCATGGTAAAATGCTCAAAAATAACAATAAATAACAAAAAATAAGTGTTCATCCATAAAAACTTATTCCTCACTCCCCTCTCTCTCCGTGCATGTGTGCATGTGCACAGGTGGGAAGATTCTCTCCTTCCACCATGTGGGCTCTGGGGATCGAACTCAGGTCATCAGAGTAGGCAGCAAGCACCTTTACATGCTGCTCCACCTCACCAGCCCACATCTTTCTTTCATTAAATGGTTTTTTGGAATATTTTTCAAAGAGATTACAAATTCACTGACAGAAGTTAGTCCATTCTAATGCCACTACCGTTATAGGATTTCTGTCATGTCACCTAAAGTCCTCTATCTGGGAAGCGAGGTCTTCAATTTAAGCCTTGTTGATATGATGGACATATACATGTATGACCTTCATCTCACATACTTGTCACAACACATGTCAAAGCAAATTCCAAACCAAAAAGCTCCCTGTCTCTTGAAGCAGTGGCATGGGCAGGGTTAACAGAACTGTCTCTGTCTTCTTCCCTAGAGGCCGAGAAGAGAGCGTGTGGGTCCCTCAGGCCCCGGCTGCTGCTTCTCTCCGACATCGGGCACTGATCAGAGAACATAAATATACATGGAAGCCCCCTTGCTGCCAGTCCCTGCCTTCAACTCTACTTGTTTCTTTGATTGGCATCTTTGCCCCTCTTGCAGATTTTCTGGGTCTGTCCAGCATGTTTTCTTCTTAACATTTGATATGATTCTTAAGATAGGTGAGTGCTGACTGCTTGAATGCGTTTTGTTGGAACTAGGATTTGGGGAGAGAGAGGAGTGGAAGAAAAGCCCGATGCTCCATTGCCTCGGAGCCACAGACCTGGCGAAGAATCCTGCTCCCCAGCAAACTCCCAGTGTTGACCAAGGCCATGTCTACAGTGTTTGTGGTAATGCTCCCTTGAGTGGACGTGTATCAATTAAAAGAGATGTGCAATTACAAAACTGCATTACCTATGGCTACAGTTGGCCTACAGTTCAGGCCCCTGCCATGCCAGAAATATGAGGTGCACACATAGGTAAGCTAAAGAGCACACTCATAATGCAGGCACATTGTGCGTACATACCTAAGAGTGCTCTTGTTAATTTTTATTCAACTGTCTTTTTCCCACTCTCATCTGTCTTCTAAAAATAAATAAATGTTCATGATATGAAATATAAGGTAATAAGGAAGCAAGCCTTCTGACATGCTTACTATCTCCCAAGCAATATCTCAAGTTACCATGAAGGAATCTGGAGGAGAGAGATGGGTCAGAGCTCAAGAGTATTTGTTGCTCTTACAGAGGTGCAGAGTTCAGTTCCCAGCACCCACTCCGTAGCTCACAACTGTCTGTACTTCCAGTTCCAGGGAATCCAAGCCTTCTTCCAACCTCTGCAGCTTTGCACATGTGTGGTGCCTTTACATACAGTCAGGCAATACATTAATACCCATAAAAATAAGCACATAAAAAAGGGAAGAATCTAAAACCTATGTGTTTCAAATAGCTTTCCAAACCCACATTGCTAGTAAGTCGTGGAACCAGCATTAAAGGTAATTGGCTTTCTGTCTCCACAGCGTACATGCTGTACCAATGTTTTTTCATTGGTACAGCATGTTGGCACATCTTTGTGTTTTCATAATTGTGTAAATACATGTGATAAATTTGACAAATTTAACATAAATTCCTTTATGTCGTATAATAGCTATCTTTAGCAGGGCTTGGTGGAGCTCGCCTTAATCTTAGCACTCGGGAGGCAGAGGCAGGCGGATCTTTGTGAGTTCAAGGCCAGCCTGGTCTACAGAGTGAGTTCCAGGACAGGTGGGGCTACAGGGAGACCCTGTCTCAAAAAGAACCCCCTTCACAATATAGCTATCTCTAGAATTAATATTTAAACTTCCTAATGTGCCCTCCATTTCTTTTCTTTGTTTTATTAAGATTTTAATTACATGCATTATTTATTTGTGAATGTACACATGTCACTATCCCTGTGGAGGTCAAAAATGAAGCTAAGCCTGGTGAAACACACTTGGAATTACAGCATTAAGCTTGAAGGCAGCCTGTGTTATTATAGGCGGAGTTCAGGCAACAATGAGCTTAGGGAAACAGTGTATCAAGAAGAAAAAAAAATGAAAAAAGAGAAAAAAACAACAAACAAATGAGAAGGGGTTAGATAGATGGCTCAGCCACTAAGAGCACTGGCAGCTCTTGCAGAGGACCTGGGTTCAGTTCCCAACACCCACGACTAAATCCTTCTGTAACTCTAGTTCTAGGATAGGAATCCAATGCCCTCTTCTGACCTCTGCAGAAATTGTACAACATGGGTCCACTTTTATGTGTATGAGTGTACCACATTCAGGAGGTACACTCATACACATAAACCCCCCAAATAAACAAAATATTAAAAAAAGAAGAAAAAGAGTTTTTTATAAAGTGCATGAATCTCTCTCTCTCTCTCTCTCTCTCTCTCTCTCTCTCTCTCTCTCTCTCTGTGTGTGTGTGTGTGTGTGTGTGTGTGTGTATGTGTGTGTATCTGAGCAGTATTACATTTGTTAAGGGTATAAGATTGTGCTTACTAGAATGTAAGAGAAAGGACCAGGTGGGGAAAGGGGAAATGCTGATCAAATGGTGCAGGACTGCTGCTGTAGTGGATGAACAAGCTTTAGGGGTGGGAAGTAAACCTCAAAGTAAAATTTATTGATTGCTAAATCTAGGCTGATTAGAGCTGGGCGTGGGGATGCACGCCTTTAATCCTAGTACTTGGGAGGCAGAGGCAGGCGGATCTTTGTGAGTTCAAGGCCAGCCTGGTCTACAGAGTGAGTTCCAGGACAGCTGGGGCTACAGTAAGACCCTGTCTCAAAAAGACCCCCTCCCAAAAAACCTCTAGGCTGATTAAAGAAAATTCAACCAAGAATCACACTGAGTTGTGTGTAAAACCTCTTGCATTTATTTTAGGATAGAAATTATTTATCTTTATCTGACTCTTCTCTCCTAATACTATTGATTTGTTGAAAAGAAAAACCATAAACCTGGCTTGTGGACTGGCTCCCATTGGTGGAGGATCTGACCATATGATAAGAAGCCTGTTTCCTAGTCAGTTCAACTAGAAAAAAAAAAAAAAAGCCTGAGAGAAACCGCAGGATGTTTATGAATGTCGTGGGATGGTTATATAAATATCTCCTGTATTTGAGTGCATGGAGAAACACAAAGTTGAAGACTTTCCAAATGTGTCTCAGTGGAGAATGGCTTCTAAGATTCAGAGAATGTAGTTTTAAAATTCTGGTGTGGTGTGTTTTTGGAACAGAAGAATCTTCCAGAGACAGATTTTCAGTTTGAGTGCTGAATGCCTTGCCAGTTCTCTCCTGTAAACAATAGTCAAGAACTGGTCCTATTTTATCAGATAACCAAAATGAAGGTGACTGAGACAGATGATGGTGACTGGGATACAGCAGTAGAGTAGACCACAGGTCAGGGATCCTCATGGTGGAGGGTGGGGGTGGGGTTGGTCTGAACTCTGGAGTTTATGCTCAGAACCAAGAACATGGATAGAGAGATGACATAGAGGAGGGCCTGGCGACGTCTAGAGATGACATAGAGGAGGGCCTGGTGATGTCTAGAGTGCACTTTTATTTGTAGATGAGGAAGATTCAGAAAGAAAGGAACTGGGAGTTTGGGAAAGAGAAAGAGAGTCTTTTCAGCATAGAATACTGTGTGTGGGTGACATATGATGGATAAATGTATGAATCTATGAGACTATAAATAGGATCAGGGAATGGATGAGAAGGTATTATGTGACTTGTCTACTTGAGGGAGATGAAATAATGTGAGCCTTGAGTCTGATGGTCATGTGAGCCTTGAGTCTGATGGTCATGTGATAACAAAGAAACAATCCTTCCACAGAAATCCTTGCTTTAAACAAAAATCTTTATTGATAGTATTACTAAGACCAAAGCATCAGGATATTATATACTTGCATAGTTTATAATATGTGGGAACTTCTCTCTCTCTCTCCCTCTCTCTCTCTCTCTCACCTTTATTTTTTTTGCTTTATTGATTGATTCATATGTAGGTGGGTGTGCTCAAACCATGGGGTGCCTGTGGACTTCAGAGGAGTCAGTGCTCTCCTTTCATCACTTGGGAGCTGAGCACTGAACTCAGATTGTCAGGTTTGGGTGCAAGCACCTCTACACATCTCACTAGCCCAGTGTTTTTGTTTTTAAAGGAGAGGTAACAACTAAAGATAGATAAGAAGCCTGAGTCACAAGGCAATGAGGTGCCTCTGAAGTGTTCACAGCAGGAGAACGATGTTATTAGGTGACATTTTTTTTGCTCTATTAAATTTTTTAATGGTCTTCTCCACTGAATCAGTCATCTCTTCCCTTGGGAAGCTTATATTCTATTTATTTATTTATTTATTTATTTATTTATTTATTTATTTGATTCACAATATAAGAGCACAGTTGTTTTCAGATCACATTAATGTTGCTCAGTTTGCCATAAATTAGGTAATTGGTGCTAGCATCCACAGATGAGGGTTACCATTCATCGTTTGTTTTTCTGGGACTGTGTTACTTCACTTAGCATGATATCTTCTAGCTCCTTCCATTTACCTGCAAGGTTCATGATGTCGTCTTTCTTTACCACTGCATAGAACTCCATTGTGTAGATGTACCACATTTTCCCTATCTACTCATCAGTTGAGGGGTACTTAGGTTGGTTACAGCTCTTTGCTATTGTGAAGAGAGCTGCACTAAAAATTGCTGTGCATGTATCTCTGTGGTAAGATGAGTCTTGTGGGTACATACCCAGGAGTGATATGGCTGGGTCAGGTGGTTCAGGTGGTATGGCCTTTTTTTTTTTTTAACGAACAAGGGACCAAAATCCACAGAAACTAAATTAGTTTCTAATTTAAATTTGATTTACATATGTTATCCCATTCAGTGTATACCCTCAGCTAGTGTTCACTGAGCTGAATGAGATTACAGAGTGTTGACTTCCCAAACCTAAGAACCACTGACTTCAGGTGGTTCTTAAAGGAGCAGGTATGTGAGATGAGTCAGAGATGTGTGTTCTACAATGACCAAGCAAGGGGAGCTTAGCCATTACT
Source organism: Rhizomys pruinosus (assembly GCA_009823505.1). Classification (NCBI taxonomy): domain Eukaryota; kingdom Metazoa; phylum Chordata; class Mammalia; order Rodentia; family Spalacidae; genus Rhizomys; species Rhizomys pruinosus. The sequence continues at coordinate 673,450 of VZQC01010460.1, read as the reverse complement.
CTCCATAAGGCCATAGAAACCTATACTTGATAACCCTTGAAGCACTGTACCCTGCAATTTGTTACCCTCCATAAGAAGATACTATGTAATATTAAGAGTACAGATAATTTGGAATGTTTGGAAAGCTTTTGTCAAATAGTCAAGGTGTCTGGGAGAAAGAAGAAATTCTCTTAGAGTAAATGTTTATCTTCAATTAAAAAACTATATTTATATTTCTTTTCTATGTAAGATTGTTTTGCTTGTATGTATGTACCCATACATACGAAGCCATGGAGGCCAGAGGGGCGTTGGATTATCTGGAGATGGAGCTATACATGGTTGTCTTCCAGAGTGTGCATAGCTGGGAACCCAATCTGGGTCCTCTGCAAGAGCAGTCATTGCTCTTAACTGCTGAGTAATCTCTCCAGCCTCATCTTCAAAATTCAAATTTATTAATATTTTGCATGTATGTGATATGTGGGTATACATGCCACAACATGTGAACATTAGGCAGTAACTTCATGAGGTCAGTTCTCTCTTTTTTTACTTGTATTTGTGGGTCTAACTCACTGAGCTCACTAGATCTGTGTTTCAAGTACCTTTACCCACTGAGCTATCTCATGGTGCAGTAGACAGTATACATGTGGATCTTGGTTTGTCTGGAACAATCTTGGTGCACACCTGTGCATTCATTATTGTTAATCATTCTCCCATCAGAAGAGTGCATGATAGATTATTTTGTTACTGTCCCTTAATGAATCAATGGTAACGATGAGTTGGAAATGAGAGTGGCTCAAGTGACCCTGAATGACTTTATTATTCTCCGTTCTTGGGATTTAAGGTTTGGTGTCATCCTGGTCTGCCATGATCACCTTCAACTCGAGCAGTTACAACCCAGGGCCCTTCATTTTGGTGGGGATCCCAGGCCTGGAGCAGTTCCATGTATGGATTGGCATTCCCTTCTGTGTGATCTATATAGTGGCTGTCACAGGAAACTGTGTCCTCCTCTACCTCATTGCAGTGGAGCGGAGCCTTCAGGAACCCATGTTCTTCTTTCTGTCCATGCTGGCCATGACCGATCTCCTCTTGTCCACAGCGGGTGTGCCTAAAACACTCAGTATCTTCTGGATGGGGGCTCGAGAAATCACGTTCCCAGGCTGCCTCACCCAGATGTTCTTCCTCCACTACAGCTTTGTCCTGGATTCAGCCATTCTGATGGCCATGGCATTTGACCGCTATGTGGCCATCTGCTCCCCTTTGAGATACGCCACCATCTTGACTCCCAAGACTGTTATCAAGATTGTTGTGGGCATCTCCTTTAGAAGCTTCTGTATCATCTTGCCAGATGTGTTCCTGTTGACACGCCTACCTTTCTGTAGGACCCGAATCATACCCCACACATACTGTGAGCATATCGGCGTTGCCCGATTGGCCTGTGCTGACATCTCCATCAACATCTGGTATGGCTTTTGTGTTCCCATCATGACGGTCATCTCAGATGTGATCCTCATCTCTGTCTCCTACATCCTCATCCTGTGTGCTGTTTTCCGCCTTCCCTCCAGAGATGCTCGCCAGAAGGCACTGGGCACCTGTGGCTCCCACGTGTGTGTCATCCTCATGTTCTACATGCCTGCCTTCTTCTCCATCCTTGCTCATCGCTTTGGGCACAATGTCTCCCTCACATTCCACATCTTGTTTGCTAATCTCTACATTGTCATCCCGCCTGCGATGAACCCCATTGTTTATGGAGTGAAAACCAAGCAGATTAGAGAGAAGGTCATACTTTTGTTTTCCTCCAAAAGCACAGAGTGCTGATTCCGTCAACAGAAAATCTAGGACAAGTCCTTGGCATTATAGTTTTAGCAAGAATGAAACAATGCAGCAAGAATGAAAAGACTTAAGACTGGCCCTGCCTGTACATGTTTTGTTTACCAGGCAGGATCTACAGGAAAGAGATTAATGACTGTATAAGAAAGAATCCTTGATAACCTCTTTGCTTATGTGACATAGAAGAGATGAGAATATATTTGAATTATTCTACATGAAAAAAAATTAAGATTTGGAAATTAGGATTTCCAGATGCTGTAAGAGATAATGTAGTAAGACAGAGATACCTAAGAAAAGAGACTAAATAGAAAAAGACAGGGCTGGAGAGATGGCTCAGTGGTTAAGAGCACAGACAGTTCTTGCATAGGACTGGGGTTCAGTTCCCAGCACCCACATGGTGGCTAAGAACCATCTTTAACTCCAGTTCCAGGGGAATCTGATGCCCTCTTCTGACCTCCAAGGTATTGCAGACATGGGTGTATCAACCTACATGCAGACAGTACACTCACACATGTAAAAAATAATAAATAAATAAATTAAAAAAAGAAAAGTTAAAAAAAGATCAGTGAAAAATCTCTCATTTAAAGGATTAGTGGGCAAATATTTAAGAAATGTTTATGAAAATATTTAATCATATTTATTGTACATTTCATGTCTCTGAATAATTGCCTTTAAATGTGTCCACCACACTTTCCAAAGCCCTTCAGCTTAGCATAAGGAACAAGTCAGTCAACAATAGAATAAGATCTATAGCAAAAGAAAATTATCCTGTGTCTCGGTACAAGAGGCGCTGGCTTGGCACTATGAGAAAGGCTAGCTCCTGGACTTCAAGGTTCAAGGAGAAAATGAGCTGTTGAGGTTGTGCCAGACACAGAAGCCCTGAAAACAGACTCGGAGAAGTGCTAGACTTTCCACATTAAATAGCATTCAAGCCATTTTATTTAGACACTCAGGTAAAAATTTAACCATGCTGGAAGTGTGGAGCTCCGTTCTAAGAGGACAAAGCCTTGATTGAAGGGAACACTTCAGTAAAAGGCATTTCAACATTGACCAGGAGGAATTAGGACAGGTACAGTGCAATAAAGTAAGACTTACTTAGTAAACTCCAACCCAATTTTATAGACAGGATAACTTAGAAAATAATACATGTTATCAAAGAAGGATCTGTGAAGCAGGATATCAACCATTGACTAATCTATAGTCGATGGATCTGTGGTTTTCTGAGGAGCTGGGGTGCTGAGATAACCTCACTCATGATGCCTCTCAAGGTGTGTGAGGTGGAAGTTCTTTGACTTAATTCTCTATACTGTAGCAGACCTGACATTATCTTGCTTGCATATCAAGTGCCTGGGTAAGACTCTATTTGAAAAGTGGTGTGCTCTTCTAATAAACCATCTTGAAAATCATATTGTTCTAAACACTGAATATTATGAGTTAACAATACAGAAGAAACTCTGCCTTATTCCTGGAGAGCTTAGATTCTTGGGAAAAAGACAAATAACTAATAAAACAGAGAAATAAATTCATCACCTTAAAATAGTAATAGAACAAATGAAACAATAAAGCTAAATATGGTGATGGACTAAAACTTGATGAGAAAGACAAAGGCAGAGAGGTTGACACACAGAGAAATTCTGGGCCTTCAAAGGACTCCAAGTCTTGCCATAGAGATAGCTGCAAATCCATGTTTGCTGCTCTGTTCATAATGGTCAGGAAATGGAATAAGCCTAGATATCCATCAACAGATACGTGGATAAGGATGTGGCAATGTTGGAATATAATGGAATTATATAATGGAATTTTAATCAGGTACAAGGAAAAACAAAAACCGTGACCTTTGTAGGAAAATGGATTGAACTAGAAATTATTAATTAAAGTCACTCAGTTTCAGGAAGACAAATAATGCACTTTTCTCTCATGTGGATCTGAGATTTTAAGTGTGTATGTGTGTGTGTGTGTGTGTATGTGTGTGTGTGTTAAAACTAGAAAGGAGGTCATGAGAAGGCAAAAGAGGTATTTTCTTTGCCCCACTGGAGTTACATATTATTTTGTATTACTTATTGCAATGTTAACATCACAGTTGGACATAGACATGGCTGTACAAAGGATTGTCATAAAACAACAACAAAAAAGCAGCAGTCACATTTCCAGGCCCGTTTCCTGATCTCTAGCCCCTGGTGCAGTTTGCTGCCTTTGCTGGTTGCAAATCTAGGCTGTAAAGGACACAGTTATATTTCTTTGAGCTGTATTATCAGTTGATTTTGGTTTCTACTGACACGTTGTCATGAGGATAGGCATTTAGCTCATTTCTCCACTTCCCTGACCACACGCACACTGCTTTCTGTCCCTTCTCTCTCCTCAGATAGTGACATTATGCTTTTGTTGTTTTTGAGACAGCCTCTCTCACTATATAGCCCAGGCTGGACCGGAGCTCACCTTCAACTTGAGGCAGCCTTTATGGGTACACAAAGCTTTACAGTATGGTTTCAGTTTTATTATGGCATATGCATACAGATGTGACATTGTACTTTGTTCTCTGCTGTTCCCTTCCTGCTACCTCCTGCCCCCCGTGTGCCCTCTCTATTCTGGCTCATTCTCTATTCCCCTCAGATAATACTCCCTTTTCTTTTGAAAAAAGTTTTTATTTTTTATTCAAATTTTGAGAATTCACACAATGCATTTTTTAAAATTTTATTTATTTTTTTATGTGTATGAGTGTACTGTCTGCATGTAGGTTTGTGCACCCATGTCATGCAATGCCTCGGAGGTCAGAAGAGGGTATCAGATTCCCCTGGAACTGGAGCCAAAGTGGGTTCTCAGCCACCATGTGGGTTCTGGAAATCGAACCTGGGTCCTCTGCAAGAGCAGTCGGCGCTCTTAACCGCTAGGCCATCTCTCCAGCCCCACACACAATGCGTTATAATCATATTTAGACTCCTCCTCTGCACCACTCTTACAGCCTCCCTGTCTGAGTTCATGCACTCTGTCATATGTGTTATTGACCAATCGATTGGCCTATCGGGCCAAGTTTGTGCCGCCAAATGTCCTTCAGTGTGTGTCCATCCACTGGAGCCTGGTTGACCTACATAGTGTTTCTCCCTTAAAGAAAACCGTCTCTCTGTCCTCTGGTACTAATGGGTGCCAGTAGTTCCTTAACTAAGGTTGAAGCTTCTTTCCTACTTCAGCATTTCTATGCTGGGATTTCGTCTGACTTGAGCTTGCATGGGTCTCACTTGTGCATGCTGTTGCCTTTTCTATGAGTTCACGTGAGTAACTCCCCAGCTCTGTTTCTTGTCATCCGCCACCTCTGGCTCTTACAATCCTTCTGTTCTTCTTCTGCCTCAGGTGGCAGAGGTTAGATATAGATTTTCTATTCAGGGATACACACTCTGAAGTCTCTTATTCTCTACAATGGCCACTTGAGGTTTTCTGGGTTAATTATCAGCTGTTGCATAAAGAACCTTTGCTAGTGAGAGTTGAGAGCTACATTCATATTCCTTCCATTACCTCTTACACTGTGTTCCCAGAGCCGTAGGTGTAAAGGCTGCATTGCGATGTGTCACTTAGGGCCGGACACCTGACAGACCATGTCCCGAGATATAAGGGTGTCTTAATATACATAAGCCAATAAATGTAATAAATCATAAAATGGACTTAAATATTAAAGTCATATGATAATCTCAATAGGTGCAGAAAAGGCCTTTGACAAAATCCAGCATGCATATATGATAAATGTCCTAGAGGAAATTGGACCGAATGGCACATACCTCAACATAATTAAGACTATATACAACAAACCCACAGCCAACATCATTCTAAATGGAGAAAAACTTGAAGATTTCCCATTAAATTCAGGAACCAGTCAAGGCTGTCCACTATGCCTACTCCTTTTTAATGTAGTACTTAGAAGCCCAGCTAGAGGATTAACACAAAAAAGTAAATGAAAGGGCTACTATTTAGAAAAGAGGAGGTCAGATTATTATTTTTTAAAAAGATTTAATATTTTATTTATTTATTTATTTATTTTTTATGTATATGAATGTGCTGTCTGCATGTAGGTCTGTGCACCAGTGTTGTGCAATGCAGCAGAGGTCAGAAGAGGGTGTCGGATTCCTCTGGAACTGGAGTTAAAGACAGTTCTCAGCCACCATGTGGGTGCTGGGGATCAAACCCAGGTCCTCTGCAAGAGTAGTTGGTGCTCTTAACTGCTAGGCCATCTCTCTAGCCCCAGATTATTTTTATTTGTAGATGATATGATATTTTACATAAGAGCCTCCAAAATTCTACCAAAAATCTTCTAGAAATGAGCAACACTTTCAGCAAAGTGGAAGGAGACAGAGTCAATTTACAAAAGTCATTTCCCTTTCCATATACCAATAACAGTCAGAGAACAAGATCACGGAAACACTCCCATTCCTAGGAGCCTCAAAAAATAAAATGCATAGGAAAACATCTAATCACTAAAGATCCCTATAATGAAAACTTTAAATCTTTGAAGAAAGAGAATGAGAAAGACACAAGGAGATGGAAAGAATTCCCCGGCTATGGATTGGCAGATAAACATTGTGAAAATGACCATCCTACCAAAAGCAATTTATAGATTCAATGCAATCCAGTTTCCTACTTATCACATGTATAATATTAACCTCTTTGGAAAAAAAGAGGCCATGGGGGTAGATAATAGAATATATGTGACATGAAGGAAGAAGGCAGGTGGGCTCCTGGGGTGAGAAAGAGAGCCATTGTGAGGAGGGAAGGGGGAAGGAGTGGAGGAAGATTAACAAAAACCAAGTACATATAAAATTTCATTAAGAAACCCCCATTAGTTTGCTTGCTAATAAAAAGAAAACTACAGGAATTAAGGCAGTAGTTCATAGCATCCAGAGATAAACGGAGCAATATGTAGAAAGAAATCTCTCTTTTTAACACAAGAAAAACCTCCACCACAACAGAAATGAACCAATAAGCAAGTGCTCTGGGGTAAGGAAGAGCATCCAAATCTTCTCAGAAGAGCAAATAGAAACTTATCACCTTAAGGAGACTTCTTTAAGTCACACAGTTAGGAATTTACTAATGTTGAGCTAGAACAAAATATTTCAGTGGCAATCCAATCGAATTCAGAGTCATGCTCGTGAAAACAGACTGAAGGATGGGAAAAGCATGTGGGACTACCAGAACCTATCTTTACTATTGTTGTCAACTTTAGTTGTCTTTCAATTTCCTTTTTTTTTTTTTTGCCTTTTTGAGATTGGGTCTCCCTGTAGCACCAGCTGGCCTGGAACTTGCTATGTAGACCAGGCTGGCCTTGAACTCAGAGATCTGCCTGCCTCTGTCTCCCGCCTGCTGGGATTAAAGGCATGAGCCACCCCACCTTGCTGAGTTTTTAATTTTATTTTTACTTATATATATGTTTGTGGGCCTGCTTGTCAGTTTATCAGTCTAATAATAGATCTAGCACTTCATTTATATTCACATAGGAATATTTTAAAAATTTTAAAAAATTAAAAAAATCTTTTTAAATAACAGTTTTGAATGCGTTATTATCACAATTCAATGTAATCACGATGAGATTACCACAACTTAATTCTCCTGTCTAACTCTGCATCCTTTACAAATATCTCACCCCCCCCCCCATTCTGCTCCTTTCCTCTCTAGTTTCTTGTACCTACCACTCCATTCCACTTCTATTCGCACTCTACTTATCTTAAATTAAGACTTTTTTACTCTAAGAGGATTCTTCTTTCTGTGTTAAGCTGTTGAAAGTGATCACAGGCATGATAAGATTTTTCTGTCATTTGGGCTGGAGAGAGGCCTAGCGGTTAAGAGCTCCGACTGCTCTTTCAGAGGACCCGGGTTTGATCCCCAGCACCTGCATGGTGGCTGAGAACCGTCTTTGACTCCAGTTCCAGGGGAATCCTATACCCTCTTCTGACCTCCGAGGCATTGCAAGTTCCAGGCCAGCTGGTGCTACAGGGAGACCCAATCTCAAAAAGGCCCAAAAAAGGAAATTGAAAGACATGGTGCACAAACCTATATGTAGACAGTACATTCATACACTTACAAAAGAAATAAAAAAAATAAATAAGATTTTCTGCGATTTTAGTTTTTTTTTCCTGGTAATTTCCATCTTGCTGAGAATACTGATTAGCCAAGAGCAGCTATTTTTAAGTGCTTATTGAGGAGTCAATAAATAAGATAACTCAAAAGTACATAGTCTATTCATCTTGGTAGGAGCTCAAATCCAAGATTATTCACAGACACTCATGAATGGTTTCCATGAAAGGCAAAGCAAGAAAAGTGAAGGGACCATTGTGTGAGCTGTCTTGTCTTCTTTCCACATTGGGTCTCAGGTCCAGAGTTCTGCTATTATTTTTCTGCTCTCCTTCCCGAGGGAATTTATATTTATAATCCTATATGGCCTCTTTGTTGGTAATCCTATATGAAACACGATCTTTCAGATAACGGGAATGTTTGCTTTCTCAGACTCTAGGGTCAGTACTAGAGGGAAGTGTATGAGTGAGCTTTGTGGATGGCAAAATGCATGAGCTGCTCTGTCATCAAGCTTACTCTTGTCCTCACTCTAGGTGCATCACATTGAAAGCTGAGCTCCTACATTTTTTTCATCTTAAATCCCCCCTTCTTTGTTCATTATGGAATGACAAAACAGGTTAGGCCCAGTTATTCTTTCCCTACGTTCAGCTTTACAGCTATAGCTGTCCGTCTCTCTTTCTGGTGCATGGTTGTAAGTTTTCTGTTACACTATTGGACCATAAATGAAATGATATATTCTGATTTTTACTAAGGAATGATAATTATGCAAAATGGTAGACAAAGCTCTTGACATAAATTATCTGATCCCCTGTACTTTTCCTCTGTGTATATTCCTTGTCCACAGACCTCTGTTGCTTATTTATCTCATCATATGACAAAATACCCTGACAGAAACAGCTTAAGTGATGAGAGCTTTAGTTTCCCCATCGATGGTTCAGCCTCTCATGATGGGCAAGGCATGCCAAATGGAGCAGCTTGGACCACAGCTGGGGAGGTTGTAGTACAGTTGGTTCACATCTTTTTTCTTTTCTTTTTTTTTTGGTTTTTGAGACAGGGTCTCCTTGTAGACCCAGCTGACCTGGAACTCGCTTTGTAGACCAGGCTGGCCTTGAACTCACAGAGATCAGCCTGCCTCTGCCTCCCAAGTGCTGGGATTAAATGGGTGCCCCACCATGCCCAGCCCCATGATTCTATAATTTTTGATGCTATTTGGTAAAGTATATGTCCTGTAAATGTATACATAAACAAAATTTCATTACAGCCAGAGACCAAACTGAAACATCAGCCTGAACCTCTGCAGTGGCATGCTGAGAGCCATTAAGTTGTTCAAAATGGGAAGTTGTACATTTTTTGAGGGAAAGGAAATATTGGAGAAAATAATGTCTATTACTGGGATCCAAGAACCTCCATGTACTTCTGGCTACCGTCTCAAATAGGATGAGTTTTTCTCTAGTGCTGTACTAAGTCAGCTGAGCTCAAAGGACTTGTCAGGTGCTTTATGGATGTTACCTTCATCTACACAGCTACGTTTCTGGGTAGGGAAGATAGTATAATCCTCATCATACGAAGAAAGCATTAAGCTCAGAAGAGTTAAAGAGAACACCCAAGGCTCCGCAGCAGTGGGCTGTTTCCATCAAAGTGTTTCATCATGTTATAGAGCTGAGTGGTGAAAACAATGCTAAAGAACAACAACTGCACGTACATGAACAAGATGGCAGCGGGCTTTGCTGTCTGTGTAAGATGAAGAGAGTATCCACCTGAATTTGCTATTGTCAGGTGGAACTTCAGGGACCTGTCTGCTCATTCTCCATCTCTCCCTAGATTCTGAGCTTGTCAGGCACATAAACCAGAGGCCCAGGAAAGTCCACAGAGACAGCCTTGAATCTCTGGTAATTCCTCACTAATACCACACAGCTGAGACCTCAAGCCTGTAGGGGCCCAGCACTCACAGACCTTGAGATGCTCATCACAGAAGCCATAAATCCTAGTCACTGGCACCTGCTTCATCTCAGCTTGGCAAGGCAGCATCCTTGGAATCTCTGAGATCTCAGGTATGCTGTCAGAGGAATGGAGCTGGAGAAGCAAGGGCTGGGGCAGGATTGGATGGATGGAGATGGAATATGATTTCCTCATCTTTAATGTCACTTCTGCTGCACAAAGGTGAGAAGTCCCTGTCCCATCAGCAGTCACACTTCCCAGCCAAGATCAAGACCCTAACGACAGTCTGAGGACTTCTGTAAAACATTTCTCCTTGTACACTCCTCCTAGATCTTTTTTTTTCCTCCAAGATTTTTTCCACCTTTAGCTCAACACTGAACGTCAGAACTAGCGAAATGAGTTGTTCAGAAATTTGTTTTTCTTTTTCAGAGAACAAGAGGAGACCAGCTCGAATAAGGTTCTATTGCTTTGTTGTCTGTGTGTGATCCTTAACCTTTTTGACTTTAATTTTCTGCTTTACAGAGGGGTGGGAAGTAGGCACCACAGGGCCTTCATATTTTAGAGTCATACACAAAGTGTCACCATTCATCTTTGTCTCACTGTCTTGGGTCAGAGTGGTGAGGCGATGAGGCATGCCGGGCACGTTGACCACACTTTTAATTTTAATTAGAAACAGTCGTGTAACAACTGTATTAATTCAACAGGTTCTATTGGTAATGCGAGTCCTTTCTTTGATCTAATCTGATCTACTTTCTTCAGAAAACCGTTTAAGTTCACCACTAATCTGATCTAATAATTGTCCTTTATCCTTCTTTTGAGTCAATTAAAAAATAATCTCAGGACCATTCTCCTGCTCCAAATCTTTCTTCAGTTCTCAACTCATGGTTTGTGCTTTATATTTAATTTAAGACATATTAAAAGGCCTTCCATCACTCCAGGAAACTGAGAATGGAGAGTGGAGTGGAAAGGGTCAAAGAAAGACCAATTCAAAGGCAATGAAAATGACGGCACTAGGAACAAAAATGTTTAATGTGTGCTGAATATTTACTATGCTGCAGGCACCCTTGAATCTTTATTTTTTTTCTGAGACAGGGTCTCCTTGTAGCCCCAGATGGCCTGGAACTCGCTCTGTAGACCAGGCTGGCCTTGAACTCACAGGGATCTGCTTGCCTCTCTGCCTCCCGAGTGCTGGGATTAAAGGTGTGCACCACTACACCCGGCCTGTTGAATCTTTTGTATTATTATTTTTTCCCTCAAATTATTGGGGCTGAGTCTAAGGCCTTCTCTAGCGAGGTAAGTGCTCTACCCTGAGCTACATCTCCAGTTGTATATTCCCTCATAGTCTCATGTGGAGTAGATCCATTTATGATTATCCTCATTTTTAGACACAAGAAAATAAAGCAGAACAAAACTGAGGAATGTGTGTAAAGTCACACAGCTTTTGTGTGGTAATACTAGGATTTGGACCTTGAAAATCTGACCTCAGAGTCCATTCTGAATTTTATCATTGTGCTTAAATGAGACTAAAGAGGAATAAAGAAAATGTAAATGTGCCCCCCCCCCGTCTTCCAAAATCAGGTGACAAACCACATTTGGGTTAAATCATTGTTCCAAACTAATTGACTCTCCTCAAAAAATACAGAATAAGATACAAAACAGACTGTGTTATTTCTTTTTAAAATTTTTATTTTAAAAAATTTATTTTTTTATGTGTATGAGTGTACTGTCTGCATGTAGGTTCATGCACCCGTGTTGTGCAATGCCTCAGAGGTCAGAAGAAGGTGTCGGACTTCACTGGAACTGGAATTAAAGACGGTTCTCAGCCACCATGTGGGTGCTGGGGAGCGAACCCAGAACCTCTGAAAGAGCAGTTGGTGCTCTTAACTACTAGGCCATCTCTCCAGCCCCTTAAAATTTTTAAAAATTATTTTATTTTACTTTTTTTTTATGTGTATGAGCGTATTGTCTGCATGTGTATAAGTGCACCCATGTCATGCAATGACCACGGAGGTCAGAAAACAACATTGAATTCCCTGGAACTGGAGTTATGGATGGTTGTTAGCTGCTGTGCAGGTGCTGGGAGCTGAACCCAGGTCCTCTGCAAAAGCAACCAGTGCTCTTAACCACTGAGCCATCTCTCCAGCCCTAAACTGATTTCTTGAACTTTTCTACTATGCCATCCCTCCAGCCTGTGCATCTGGCTGCACTTAGTATTTTTCATGGTATTTTGCTCTGAACTGGAGGGTTGACCTTGTCCTTCAAGTCTCTGTGCCACTTGGAATGCAGAGGCTCCAGGGAACAACGGTCACCCTGAGGAGTATCAACAGGAAAGACAGGGGAGACTTGGTTTCCTCCTTGTGAGCTCTGAGGGTAGCAGAGGGTAGGGACAAGTCTTAGTTTCTAGGTGGCTCATGCATCACTGGTGTCCCAGGGACTGATGATGCTAAAAAGAAGCTCATGTGAGTGGAGTCAGAACAGAAGCACCTTTAGAGAGGAAAGGGAAACCCATTGTCAAATAGAGATTTACAGTCTGTCAGAGTGGCACAGGTAACTTCAGTCAAGAAAGAAACTGTTATCCCGAGAGGAAGGAGACTAAGGATGGGGAGGAGGGACAGAGCTGGCCTGGATCTAGGGGATTCTGTGTGTGGCCCCAGCTCTGTGTGGCCATATCTTTTTTGTCCATGGGTTTCCTGACCTTAGCAAGTGGCACAAGATAGTGTAAAGCAGCTGGACTCTGGAATACAGTCAGTCTTGGCTTAGAAGCACAGGGAGAGTAATGTCCATCCTTTCCTCCCTGCTCTGTGTGCTGCATGCTGTACGGGAGCCTGCTGAGGAAAGCCAAGCTGGTGAGGTGAGGAGTCTGGGGGTCTGGAGAGCAGAGCAGATGGATGGGTAGAAGATGAGGAGGGTGCAGCGATGCTGGCAGAAAGCCAGATACAGGGCAGAGGTGAGGCAGGAGGGTCCCTGATCCATCTTCTCATAGAGTATGAAGGCAAAAAGAAGGAAGTGTGTGCTCTGATGAAGGCTCTAGAGGAGTTGTCCCTGGACTGTTTCCAAGAGGAACGTACTTGTAGATCCCTTGCTTGAGCACATGATTTGTTAAGGGGCGCTTGCCTGGGTACTGCTTGTGCTTGCCCTGTTGTTTGGAGACAGACATTCTCAGCTACTGAGGAAGCTGATACCTTCCATTCTTCGTAGCGTGTCATATGGTAAGCAGGGCCCCAGCAGGATGTTCCCAGGGTCCAGAGGAGTCATGGGGCCCAGTGGTGAGGGGCTGGGGCTGGGCTGGATGACTTGGCAAAGCTTCACCTTTCAGAAGGAAGCTCTGGTTCCTAAACCAATAAGACTCTCCTGTGGTAATGTCAGGTGTGGGTTGCAATCTGTCTCCACCCTGTGGGAGGCAGGGTATGCAGCAGTGAGTGAAAGAGTGCTGGTAGAAGGGCCCCATGGGAAGTTTGCCAGCCAACCAGGGTTGAAGGTCCTGTTCTCTGCTCATTTGCCCCAGCTTCCTCATTCTGTAGGGACACACAAGCTTCCACTACCAGGTTCTAATTCTCAGGACACTGACAAAAACTGTGGTCTTCAGGTAGAGAATAAAAATAAATCTACCCTATTTTATATCCTTCCTCCAGGTTAGGGTGTGTGTGTGTGTGTGTGTGTGTGTGTGTGTGTGTACATGGGGGTTGGTGTTCATGGTAGCCTACATTGGCCTGGAGACCATAAGCTTCCTCAGTGCTGGGATTATAGGTGTGTACTGCCATGCTCAGGTCTCTCCACTTAAACAGAGGTAAGTGAAGTCTGCCTACCTCCCAGCATCACCATCTTAACTTGATGGCCAGTTGTACTGGTACCGAAGCACCCAACCCCTTCCACTGCCAACCATGATAGATGATCTACATCTGTACTCCGCACCAGATTGTCCAGAACAGGTTCCACAGAACCTGCAGTGTCTTCTCATGAACAAAAAGCAGGAGGAGTCAGAAAGTTGGGTCTGAGGATAGACGTCAAAACTGATCAAAGAAAGAATTAAATTCCTCAAATTATGTGTCTGAAGGTATGGTGGCTCTAAGCTTGAGGGACATGAAGCTGGAAAATGTACTGTGTAGACTGGGAGGACTGTAGATTTTTAGAGAATGAACTTAAAGTACTGAACTTAAAGTACTCTGGGAAATAGAACATGGAACAGGAGTTATTTCTTAGCATTTGCTGGCTAAATGCATTGGAAGAGATTTCTCCAAGCTTCCTTGTATCTCCCCTAGGGTGGAAAGGAGACAGAATTTGTTTACCATTGAAGGTGTTAGCCTTAGACAGCATGAATGACTTCCCTGCATGCCTGGGCTGGTGCAGGAGTTGAGATCTGTCAAAAGAGCCTGGTGCTGACTCCAATAAATGTTCACTCCAACCTTAGCTCTCTCCTGCTTACCAGTTATGTGACCAGGAGTCTAGTCACCACTTAAATGCCAAATTCTATGATCCCTCATGTGGAAATGTTAAAAAACCCACAAGATGGTTAGGAAATCCATTGCTCAGTACGACAGCGCCTGAATCCGTTCTCAGAACCTGCTGCTTAATTAACAGGGTTTCCACATTCCTACTTCACTGAGGTATCCGTAGAACTGCAGCTGCCTCTCACAGGCCCCTTATGCCCTGCAGAGCCAGAGCCAGTGGAAGCAGACGATGAAGCTGGATCCTGAACTGCCTGCCCTCAACCAGACTGTGCCGTCTGGACCTGGGCCCTTTGTCCTGCTGGGTGTACCGGGGCTGGAGGCCCTGCACGCCTGGTTTTCCGTGCCTGTGTGCCTGCTGTACCTGGCAGCTGTGCTAGGGAACGCCCTTCTCCTGGGGCTCGTGGCAGTTGACAAAGCGCTTAGGGCTCCCATGTACCAGCTTCTGGGGCTTCTGGCCACTGCCGACTTGATTCTGGCCACATCCACAGTGCCCAAAGCTCTAGCTGTGTTCTGGGGCCTGTCCCAGGAGATCTCCTTCGGGGGCTGTCTAACTCAGCTCTTCGTTGCCCACGTGGCCTTCATTGCAGAGTCCTCTGTGCTGCTGGCTATGGCCGTGGACCGCTACGTGGCCATTTGCCAGCCGCTACGCTACGGGGCTCTGCTGAGCCAGCGTGTGGTGGGTATAGTGGCCATAGCAGCTGTGACTCGGGGTGCTTGCGTCATGGCTCCCCCTGTGGTCCTGCTCCAGAGACTCCCTTACTGTGGGCAGCGGGCCCTGCCTCACACCTACTGTGAGCACATGGGTGTGGCTCGACTGGCGTGTGGAGACACACGTCCCAACATCTGGTATGGACTGGCCACCACACTGCTCTCCCCGGGCCTGGATCTAGCGCTCATAGCTGCTTCCTATGTCCTCATTCTCCGTGCTGTCTGCCGCCTGCCATCCCACGGGGCCCGGCACAAGGCTCTGAGCACCTGCGGGGCCCACGCGGGTGTCATCGTTCTCTTCTACACGCCTGCCCTCTTCTCCTTTATGGCTCACCGTTTTGGCCGCCGCACAGTGCCCAGCCACATCCACATCCTACTGGCTAACCTCTACGTAGTGGTTCCCCCGGCCCTTAATCCTGTGGTTTATGGAGTTCGTACCCAGCAGATCACTCAGAGGCTTAGGTACTTGCTTCGAAGACTGAGAAAAGTGGGCCCCTAGAGGGCTCCCCACAGGAATGAACGTCCTATTTTCTCTAGCTTGTGTCTGTAGATGGCCAGCTCAAGCTATGGGCTTTATCTGGGTGAAGCCCACACCAAGATGTTAACATCATTCGCCACTAGGTGGCACCATGACCACATTACATATTCCAATCGCGTAGGCAGGCAGCACACACAAAACTGCTCTCTCCTTGCCTGGCTGAACTTGCACAGCTTACACCCACCGGCCCCCTACAGCTCAGTATTGAGGTCCATCGATAAACCACACAAACAGAGAAGCTGGACTCTTCAATGACACACAAGGAGGCCCAAGACACATCCTGGAGAGGAAGATCTTTCTCCACCTCTACCCAAATGGAGATGGATTGATTCAATGTATCTGCATGCCAGGCTTTTCCACCTTCTTTGGCACTAAGCTGAAGGTCCGCGTCTCCTGAAGGGATGAAGATAGGAGGGGCTGAGGAGGTAGTGCAGGTTGAATAAAAGAGGACATCCCTGGCTACTGACATGGTTCTTAATCTGGGTGATTAATACTATTTGGAATTATGAGAAGGGGATAGTACTGAGGCTGCCTCTCTAAGCTGTTTCCTACCTCATCAGATTCTGACAGCGTTCCTGATTTTTCAACCCATGTCATTGTCTGGATACAGTTGCTAAAATATGGGAAGATGGCCATAGCACCCGCTGTAATGCTTCATGCTTTGACTATTCTTCCCACCTGGCCTTCTCTCTGTCCCTTCCATAAGAAGCCACAGTTCCTAGTGACACCCACCTGGATGCTGATTCCAGATGGGTACTTATTCCATTTCAGTTTTGCAACCAAGTCCCAAGTTAACTAGAGGTAACCTTCTTGACCTCTATATTTCTCTGAACCCTGTGGTCACTGATAGGCCAGGCTACAGGACTTGATGGAGAAATCTGAGGGCCTTGGTATGAAGTGGCCACAGTATCTGATGTTGGGAGCACTGTGAGAAGTAAGAAAGCAACAGCTGGCATAGATGGTAGAGTTTTAGATCCCAATCTCCTCCATAAAATGAAATAATACACTCTTCTTAAGAAATGTTACATGTTCCTGGAAAATGGGACATCTCCTGGGCACGTGGGTAGATGGGAGACTCCACGTTGCTTGCGGGTGCTCGAGTGAGATGATGGAGGAGGCAAGTTCTGAGAGGCTTGAGCTGAAACTGTTTGCCCAGACTTCAGGAATCAAGCTCTTCTTTTTCTGTAGAAATGTCCACTTGAAAAGCCAGAGAACTTGGGGCTTGATGGCCTCCTGTGGTTACAGGGAAGCTTTCTTAGAGGACAGGCAGCAGCGGCTGTGAATGTCCGGAATAAGGTTGTTAGGAGAGCAGTTGGAGGCTGAGTGAGATGGAAAAGATTAGGGTGCCCAGTACAGTGGAGGAGTCACATTTCTAGGGACGAGGGAGGATCATAGTATAGTGCTCCTTAGGCAGTCCCCCCAGGGACACACTTTGGCCCTCGTCCAAGGACACATGGTTAAGTAAACGGCTTCTGTCCTTAAATTGAGCAGGTTGGGTTGCATTTCCTTCTAGAGCTTTCCTTCCCTGAAAGTTGAGGGAATGACCATAATCCCTTTTGAAAAGGACCCATTCCAAGGCTCCCACTGATGTCTCAGGTTTTCTTTAATCTATTTGTACAGGAGGGCCCAGCAGGGTGAGGACACTTGGGAATAGATGAGGATGACCCTGCTTCTGTAGAGGAAACCTGCTTCCACCCATGTTTGAAGACATCAGTTTGTTATAATCCTCCTCCCCACACCTCAAGACCCCCCCCCCACATCTCAGCCCCTCAGATGTTGAAATCTGTGTCCCCTCCTACTGGGGCTAACACTTTCACTGGAGATAAAAGCCCAGGGGATCCATAGTAACCTACCCAGTTCCTGCTGTCGGACCAAGATGCAGCCTGTCCTGGAACTTCTAGCTTTTCTACTGTTGCCCTCGATGCTCCCTGGACAGCTTCAGGTACTGGCAGAGGGGGAAGGGATCAGGCAGGAGACACAATTCTATGATTTGGGGTGGCCTCGCTCTCCATTCTGATTCTGTTCAAGAATCCCCAGGTCCTCCACAAAACTTAAAAGTATAGAGAACTGGAGGATGAGGAGGGTGGGGTATCGTTTTGCCCTGATATTCCCTTGGGTAGTATGGGCATAATATGTGAGAGGGAGAGAGAGAGAGAGAGAGAGAGAGAGAGAGAGAGAGAGAGAGAGAGAATAAAAAAGCAGAAAGACAACAGATGTCAGAACTCTGGGCTATACACTTTGTTGTCACCAGCTCTTATTTTCCGCAAAAGTTATGCAGATTCCTCCTATGATAGGATACTGGGGCTAAGTGTCACCAGCTTACACATTATAGATTATGCATTTTATTTCACTTTCTGCTCAAATATAAGCTATTGAGAGTGAGTTTCAGGCTGAAAACACAGGCAGAATAAACTATGGGCTAAGAGGGGTGGATTTTAAGAGCGAAGGGTAGTGCATGGCTGTAAGGAAGCAGAATTTCCTAAACTTCTGGGAACTTGCTCATATAAAGTTACAGTAATGGTGACAGCATGCAGAAGAGCCTTGTGAACTCAGTGAGACAAAACCCAGTATAGCAGTATAGAGCTGGGGAAGTGAACGGGAGGCCCTGCCCTTAGCAGAGGAACGAGCAGCCAATCACTCCTGGGTGAGGGAGAGTTGATCTTCTTTGAGGGAGTCATGTTAGACCAAGCTCCAGTGGACGAGCTCAAACTGAGAGACATCTGGATACATGAACTTAACTCAATAGGCCTTAATATACATGATAATGCATGTAATTCTATGAGTGGGCTATAGGGGGTGCAGACAGGGGAGGGGCCTAAACATGACTAAGATGTATTGTATGAAATGCACAAAAGTTCAATAAGCATAAACATTGAAAAGCTATGGGGTAGGAGGAGACATTTTAGAAAAGTACAGAGGCCATATGCCTAATTATTGAAGATTCTGTAAGAAAACCCCAACTGCCACCACAGGCCTAATTTAAAAATTGGGGAGGAGTTTTCAATCTAGTGCTGGATCATCCTGTTTCAAATTGGAAATGGAGAAAAAGAATTATAACTAAACTAAGTGACTCTACAATAAGCAGGTAGCAGAGAGTTGTTATTTTAAGTGGTTTATCTATCTATCTGTCTGTCTGTCTATTTGTCTACCTACCTAACTACCTACCTACCTATTATCCGTCCATCTTAGAGTAAAATAACAAGGTAAATGCCATCATTTCCCTCAGTGTACACCTGAAGGGAGAGGGACACAGAGAGGTTATATATACAATGTGAAGAGGAAAATCAGGAAATCTAGCTATAGAACCAATAGATTTGAATGAACTGTACACGAGCCCGAGTGTTATGCTATGCAAGGCTAAGAGGACTCCAGTTTACAGATGTCTTAGCTCTAGAGCCTCCGGCTTGCTCTGTGTCACTGGAGTAAGGGAGCTCCCTCCATTCCTTTTCTTTCTTGGCCTGTGCTGTGGACCTTTCCCATCAGAGTTGAGAGCTGTGCAGCTGCCTTAAGTGTACGAGCACACAGTCTGGAAAGCACAGGAAACTCTGGGGAAGCTTGTAAACTTGTCATTTATTAATCATGTGACTTTGTAAGGTTGCGTTAGTCAGACCCTCAGGCTTTTGAACTCCAACACATACATCACTTCATGCCGTGTTCCTGTGAATGTTAGATACCCAGACTCGTGCTGCTGTTCTAGCTGATTCCCTTGGTGATCAGGGATGTTCTGTATCTACCTGTCTTTAGGATAGAGTGAATCTGTGGGAATCTGCCAAATCTCAAGAGTGGGATCATTGTAGAGAACTGAAGTTCCTTAAGCCTGGCCCCAAATCTGCTCTGTGGGCCAGCTTTGCTTTCTCACATAGATTCTTTTTTTGAGACAGGGTCTCCTTATAGCCCCAGCTGACCTGGAACTTGCTACATAGACCCAGGATGGTCTCGAATTCACAGAGATCTGCCTGTCTCTGCTTCCCAAGTGCTGGGATTAAAGGCATGCACCACCACACCCAGCCATAAGTTCTTTTGTAATATTATATTATTTTAATTTTATTTCAAGTGTATTGCCTGCATGTATTTAAGTGCAACCATATTGTACAATGACTAGGGAGGTGAGAAGAGGATGTCAGATCCCCTAGAATTAGAGTTATGTAATGTGGGTGCCAGTCCTCTGTTGAGACACCTCTCCAGCCACTCTCCATAGATTCTTAAGGAAAAGTTGGCACTCTGCTGTGTAGATTGTAGCTATATGCAGTCAATGCACAATGAAGGATGAGGGTGACTCAAATAACGCAAGCTAGAAAGGAACTGAAGCTTCAAAGGGAGAAAGTTAAAAGTACCTCACACTCCTGACAGAGGGATCCCCAGTCAGGAAAGACCCTCATATGCTGATCTCCAGTGCTCCAGACCAATGCCAGCCTTGTCTGCCTCACATTTAAACTAGCATCTGCTGGGCCAACATGCTTCGTTCAACTTACTGTACCTATGGCCTTGCTTTTGCAGCTGGTGAGAAGTGTTTTAACTTCCGAGGATGAAAGTGGCGCATTCCAATGTGTGGTTCACCTGCCCAACAACTCCATCCTCCTGTATCAGCTGGAACGGCTGCAGAGCACGGTGCTAGAACTCCTGGGCAAGTATGAGCAAGAGTTGTCCAGGGTGAGTGTGGCAGCTTTGGGGTGGGGTTGGGGCTGGGAGGTATGTAAATGCATCCTCCATTGGATTCAGCCCAGAAGTGAGTCCATGAGAATGAGCCTCTGTCTTTGAGGTCAATCCTTAGGGTCAAAGGGAAATGAGGCACTATCCTTCGGATCTCTACCAGTAGTAACAGTAAAGAAAGGCTTTTGGATTCTTAGAGGTGCGTCTTACATTAATTAATGGGTAAAGTAGAAGATATGGATCCATTGAGAGACAAGAAGGGGAAAGATAGACGCACATACAGACCAATCACAGGCTTGGAAGTGGAAGGCCCAGTGGGAAGGAGGCAGGAACAAGTGTGGATCAAAGAACTGAAACAGAAACATTATGCGGAAGGGGTTGCCAGGCAGGCTGCAAAGCCTGCGCTGAGCCTATAATCAAGGCTAGTGAGCATAAATACCACATGCTCACGTGATGACGTCAGTTGCCCAGTGAACCTTTACTCCTTGAGCTCCTGGGAAATTTGCTGAGATATAGCCAGATCAGAAGCTGGGGTTATGTCTATTCATTCTCACTCATCTAACCAGTCTTGAGAGGTGGCTTTAAAAAGCTCTATGAATGGTGTCAGAGGACACTGTTTTTTCTTCAAGAAAAAGAGCTTGAATGTCTTCAGTTGTGAAATGGAGATAACACAACTGAATGGACTCATGCACTGTTAAAGATGGAGGATGATAGAAACGGGTGTTTCCTAGGATTGTAAATTGTGTGGCTTTAGCAGGATGTAAATGGATAGGAAGAGTCGTAGGGTCCTTGACATTTGGAGGAACTGTCCGCCCATCCTCCCACACTCAGGCCCAGGAAGATCAAGACAGCGAAGGCCTGGAAATGAATCACAACCTGCAGTCCCAGAATCCTGGAGTCATTACATCTCCTTATGACAACCCAGGCCTCAACTTGCTGCGCGTGCAGCTGGAAGGAGCACAGGAGTCGGCAGCCCAGCTTAAGGCCCAGGGAGGCACCAGTGGGGCTGTGGACCTCCTCCACCAACTCCAGAGCCAGGTGTGTGCATCGATTCAAGAGGCCCCCTTCCTCTCGGGGCCGCTTGTCTTGTATGACTTTGTACATTTGAAACTTCTGAACTGAGACAGGGGAGTCTGAGTTCAGTTGCGGAGACTACTCTGTGACTCTGGAATCTCTCTCCTCAGGTGACTAATGCCAGCCTCACCTTGAAGCTTCTGGATGACTCTGACCACCGCAGCTTCCGTGCTCTGCAACAGGAAGTAGAAGTCCTTGAGGGCCGACTCAGTGAGTGCGAGAGGGAGAAGGAGCAGGAACAGTTCTCCAGAGATGCTGGTCTGCCCTTGGCCCCTGGTGAGTTCACAGCTAACATTTCCCAAGATTTTGTTATCCCAGTGCCTGGGCTGAATGCAGGGATTGCTGTAGTAGACTGAGGCACTGAGGGGAGGCTGGTAGAGTTCTGTATGAACAATAAATCTTCAGTTTCCTTGTTTACATCATGATTGGTATATTGTCCCACATGATATCCATATATGCAATCACATGAGCATCTCATAGACACACAATCATATCTCTTCATGCCGACCACCTGTTTTCTGCCTGTTTGCGCACATTCATGGGGATTCTCTCAACTATACATGCACTCATTAAACTTCACATTCTGCTTTCAGTGGAGTAAGTGATTTGTATGTAGCTCGTATCTTGTCTGTTCTCCACTGTAGGTTCTTGTGCCCATGGAGGCCTGCAGAGAGTGGGCAAACCCCTTGTGCTGAAGCTAAATTGGAGGGGTATCTCATATAAGGCAGGTGCCTGGGGCAGAGACTCAGCACCCAATCCGGCTTCTTCCCTTTACTGGGTGGCACCTCTCCGTGCGGATGGCAGGTGAGTACTGGAGGAAAAAGTTTGTGTGCCCTGGGTCATTCCATATGGTCCTTAACTGACCTCAGCAGGTTTTTTAGCAGCCCCCAGCACAGATTCTTATCTTTGCTTCATGTATGTTCCTGGGATATAGAGGCAGTAGATAATCTCTTTTTTTTTGGTCTTTTTCGAGACAGGGTCTCCCTGTAGCCCCAGCTCTCCTGGAACTCGCTCTGTAGACCAGTCTGGCCTTGAGCTCACAAAGATCCGCCTGCCTCTGCGCAACTCCCATAGGACACACAGGGCCCAGACTGTCCTGAAAAAAATTTAGTCTTATCATGAGCCAATCATGGGTCTCTCCGAAGTCTTATCCCAATTCAAAGGCAAACTCTTACATACTTTGGCTTTACAGTCTTACCTTCCTGCTTAGAAGTTTAGAGAATTACCCTGGCCAACCTTAAGGCCTGCAGTATGATTCTTATTAATGCTAATTATGCTAAATGACATTAAATAATGGATGCATTCTCTAAAATGAGACTAAATATATAAGAAGACTGCATGAGAGCATGTTGAAAAGTTAGAGTTAATACGGTAGATACTGACAAATATTGTTAGCTAAATGAATAGCTAGATGAATCAATAAGTAGACAATTGAGCCCTTCAATATATCAGCCTGGCTGGGAAGGAAGGCACTAAAGTCAGTACCTGTGGACATGTGGGATGGACCTAACTGAGTACAAAGGTCATGGAAGGGAGAGATAAATGTGGATAGAACCAGTCATTAATGAGTCTCACTTGAAAGTTATCTGAAAAAGAATATCAATAATCAAAACAATGCTTCCCAATCCTGATAAACACTTTGTAGCCACAAAATATCTCAGTATGCCTTTATTTGGAATACTGTCAAGATCCAAATTGGTAATTTAGTGCTAACTGCCAAGTGTTAAGACATAAGAACACTCATAATTTAGGAATACTCTAACTTAACCTACATTATTCTAGCTCTGCAACTGTGTCCCATTCCAGAGCAACTGTATCTCATGGGCAGCTGGAAGGCAGTGCAGCCCAGGTAAAAGAAGTCCACCAAGATAAACACAGCAGCTGCCTCTGTTGGTTGATATTAATGATACATATCATACTAAATCTGTTCTTTGTATTATCTTAGCCAGTTATTGTCATTCTTGTTAGATTTCATTTATAATCCATGTGACCTTGAGGAAAGGATATAACTTTCTGTGATCTAAGCCCACAGTCTTCGAGGACAGCACTTACCTTTTGTAGTGCTTTTAGTATAATTAAATGAGAAAATGCATTTTCATGGGCTAGCAGGCACTGAAGCTGCTATATTATTATTATTATTATTATTATTTCTATGACTTTAAAAAAATAATTACTTGTTTTGCCATAGAGTATAGTAAGTAAAAGATGGATTTAAAATTCCATTTGGCCTCCAAGTCCCTGCTCTTAGTTGGCATATGAGGCTGTCCTTTTTTATTTATTTTTTTGTATAATTTCATATACGAATACAATGTATTTCCATCATGTTTACTTCTCCCTCTGTTCCTCACTTCCAACTCTTTCTGTGTCCCCTCCCCATTCCCCTCTCAACTTCATGTCCTTTACTTCTAGACTTATATGTGGAATCATATAGTGTATATATACACACACATATATGTATATTCATACACGCATACACTATTGGGTATAATAATTAGTGCTACCAATATACACAATGATGTAGGTTGACTGCTTGGGCATGACTGCAAGCTGTTAGGGAGTTCATTTGCTTCTGAAGGAAATTGACTCTCCCTCCACCCACAATTGTCCCCTGGTTATAGCTTTCCAACTATGGGTGAGGCCTTTTGATCCCTTCCCCCAACCATGTGGAACACTGACTAGTCTGGTCTTGTACACGTGGCCATATTATGTTGCCATGGATACAACGTCCCTGTCATGTCCAGGAGACACTGTTTCTTAGTGGACATTCTGATTCTCTGTTCTTACACTATTTCTGCCCACCTCTTCTGTGATATTCCCTGAGCCTTGGGTACAGGGGTTGTGTTATAGATGTTCAACTTGGAGACAAGAGGCTGCCATTTTTATAGTACTTTTCTACCCTTGTCATTGCTGCTCTAATATTGTTAATGTGGGGGGCTTGGCCTAGGTACTTTGACTTGTATCGTCTACACAAGTCCTATGATGACCTGGTGCTGCTGAAGCACTATGAAGAGTGGAAGATGGGCTATGGTGACGGCAGTGGAAATACCGTGTATAGGAACTTCATGTACTTTAACTACTATGGCACAAGAGACATGGCCAAGGTAGATCTTTCCTCCAACACCCTAGTGCTGAGACACCCGCTGCCTGGTGCCACCTACAACAACCGCTTTTCATATGCTGGTGTGCCTTGGACTGACTTAGATTTTGCTGGTGATGAGAAGGGGCTTTGGGTGCTCTATGCCACAGAGGAAAGCAAAGGCAACCTGGTTGTGAGTCTTCTCAACGACAGCACCCTAGAAGTTGAGCAAACCTGGCATACTAGCCAGTATAAACCAGCCCTGTCAGGGGCCTTCATGGCCTGTGGTGTGCTCTATGCCTTACGCTCACTGAGCACTCGTCAAGAGGAGATTTTTTATGCTTTTGACACCTCCACTGGGCAGGAGCACCACCTCAGCATTCTGTTGGACAAGATGCTGGAAACACTGCACGGCATCAATTACTGCCCCTGGGACCACAAGCTCTATGTCTACAATGATGGCTTCCTAATAAGTTATGACCTCACCTTCCTAATACCGAAGCCCAAGCTGTCAAAACCTCCCATCAAAATGCCTTCTGTGGTTTGGGCTTCGCCCAAATCTACCAAGTCCAACAAGCTTTCCAAGCCCTGAACACACCAGGGCTGGCCAGGGTACTGGTGGAAGTGTCTTGTCTTCTTCTTGTCTAGGAAGCTCCTGACAGGAGCTCCCCTAAAGACCACCCTCCCTAATGATTGAGAAACAGTGATTGTATTTTACTTCTTTATGTAATTAATAGCTAAATCGAACATACTAAAGTATTACTGGGAGGGCTTGATTAAGAAACAAAATACATTATTAGCTAGAGGTTTAGGATATAGTTGAGTGGAAAAGCTTGTGTTTAGCATGCACTTGACCCTGGGTTAAAACCTCAGTATATTAGGTAGGTAGAAAAAGTATCACTCAGTTCTTAGCACTAAACAATAATAAAAGGTTAGCTGGAGAAATGGTCCCCTGTTACTCTTGTGTTTTTTGACATCTTGTGTCTTATGTTTTGGAAACTTATCAATGGAGTATCTAGAATTCTTGGATGATGCTTCCTTCAGTTCTCAGGGTCGAGTTGTGAGTGATTCTGCTGCAGAAGATCCACAGAAGCTGATATTTAGGGTTGGAATACAGAAGTTCCATCTCATACTTCTCACCCTCTTAAAGGGTTTCTGCAGATGAATGAAGCAGAATCTTGGTTTGAAGATATATTTCTCTCTGTCCTTAACCAATTTCAATTTTAAATGCAATTAAAAGAGGCACTTGGGACTGAGTCCTATTCTAGGAAGTCAGTAACTGAATTCCTGAAGATGACCACCATCAGATATGGAATGAGCTGGGTTCCCAGCCATTCTCAATAAAGACTTTTGGTCAAACTCTTTCACAAAGCTCCTCTCTCTCTAGGTAGGCATATAAGGATTCAGACCCTGAAATATGCATGCAGGTACACTCTTAGTCTTGTATATATAACAATTCCATCTACATCCACATAGATATTTTAACATTCACTAATAATTAGTCAGCTTCCCATCAAGAAAATAAAATGCTACCTCCAAAAATTCATGCTCCTGAGAACCTTGCTGGAGACTGGTTCTTAGGGAATGTGCCATGACCACCTTTACTCCTGCCACTTGATCACTTGATTTAGATACACCGCTTCCCTTGAGTGTTTTGATAGAAAAGTAAGCACTTAACACAGAGCAAAGATCTGCAAATAAATCACGCTAAAACTGGTTATGATGGCACGTAGAAAAGACCAGGTTCACAGGTAGATGATGGGATAGCAAGTGTGTGGTAAGGAGCATCTTGCCCACCTTCAGCTTGGAGTGTCCCTGCAGGGGCCCTACCTGGCCGAGAAGAAGAAAATAATCTTTATGAACTACGTGAAAACATTCTCATGGAAGTCTAGAATCCCACAGTCCTGACTGGAGAGGAAAACATGGCCTTTCCCTTCACATAAGATCTCTGCTCTTCTATGCTTTTGCTTTCTTTTTTTTTCTTTTTTCTTTTTTTTTTTTTTGGTCTTTTTGAGCAGGGTCTCCCTGTAGCCCCTGTCCTGGAACTCACTCTGTAGACCAGTGGCCTTGACTCACAAAGATCTTCCTCCTCTGCCCTCCCAAGTGCTAGGATTAAAGGCGTGCGCCACCACGCCCGGCTGCTTTTACTTTCTAATGCCCAACTTTTCCAGATCATTAACAAACTCAGTAAGTTCCTTCCCATGGCACAGATCCCATTCTTACCCCCAGGAATCTGGCTTTTTCCAATGGCTTCAGCAAGAGCCAACATTTTATGTACCAAGCCCATATTCTTATGAGGGACCCACACACAGAACCATAAAACCTCATATTCTACACCTGCTTTATTATTATTATTATTATTATTATTATTATTTAATAAGGAAATTAGTTCTGGAAAACAGTCCTGTTTTATGTTATAATGAAGACTTGCACTCTATCCAACCTCCCCCAGCTCATCCAGACCTACTGTGAGGCTTCAATTGACATCACAATATCCCTTTTCTGGACAAGTCACACCCTTGAGGGCAGGGCAGCTGTGAGGGGGTCATCAGTATTTATTCCGCTTCATGCCAAGTATGAATCAGTAGTCATGCCAGGCCTCAGCTGGGCCACATCTGAAAAACTGGGGTGAGGGTAAGATGTCACAAAAATACTGGCTCCAGTCCATTCATCCATTTTGGGCATCAAGGAAAACGAAACTGTGACTTTGGAATACTGTACCTGCCACAAGGGCCAGCAGGACCATTTGCCTGCCCTCATCTCTCTGCCCCTGCTTCTGCTTGCTCCACATCTGCCCACGCAGTAAGGTCTATGCCGTGTGTCATCACTCAAACACCCAGGAAGCCCCAGAACAAGAATCCTGCCGGTATGTCTGCAGATGGGAACATCTCTCCGAGTGTCAGTATCATTCAAGTGATCGTGAAGACTGCAGGCAAACAGAAGAACTTTACAGTAGCTGATGACACCTCAGTAAGGCAGTTCAAAGAGAAGCTATCCGCACACTTCAAATGCCAAATGGACCAACTAGTGCTGGTTTTCATGGGCCGCCTTCTCAAAGACCATGATACACTGAGCCAGAGGGGCATAGTAAATGGCCACACCATCCACGTGGTCATCAAGTCCAAGCATGGCTCCAGATCTCTGACTCATTCTTCCCAGAACCTGCTCATCAATGAGCGCTGCCCCCAGGACAGAAGCACCAAAGGAAATAGCACTGGGATGTGCCAAGCTGCAGGCTTGAGTCAAAACAAAGTGGAACCATCCCTCCTTGTGGAGTCTGATGCAACCAGTGTGGATAATCAGAACCCAGAATTGGACAGTCCAGAGACCATCGCACAGATGCTGGAGAATCTTTGTGTCCAAAGACTGCTGTTGAATATGGAGTTAATGAGACAGCTCATTGTGGAAAATCCAGACTTGCAAGAACCTATAGAGCAGAACCCAGAAATCTCCCAGCTCCTTGACAATTCTGAGATACTGTGGCAGACTCTGGAGCTGGCCAGATATCTTTCTATCATTCAGGAGATAATGCAGAATAACCAAGCACAGAATCTTGAGCATCCACTTAACCCACAGCCGTACATAGGCTTAGAGATGATTCCAAATGGGAACAGTGCCCCGGGCCAGAGTTACGATGGTTTTAATGATCAAATGTTTGCCAACGTGCAAGATCTTTTGGTGGGCAATCCTTTTACAGCTTTTCTGGTTAGACAAGTACTTGAAAGTGTTCAGCCTTCACTCCATTCTCCACCATCATCCCAGGAACAGTGGGACCAGCCACCTGCACCTCAAGTCATTAATGCTAGTTCTCGTGGTTTATCCACAATCACCTAAACCAACACCACTCCCAACAAGGCCAACCATACTTCTAGTGAAAATCCTCCTACGGTCAGCCCCAACAGCAAAAGCCATGTCTGTGCTGTTCAACAGCCAGCTGGAATACCAGCCTTAACTAACATAGAAGTTGCCTGGGAGCCTCAGGAAGATGAAAATACCATCGCCCCTCTAAATAGCTCTGAGCAGTGGTTAGAGGAAGATCCACAGCTGTCGGATGAGAATACTAGCTCTCAGATCACAGGAGAAATGATCCAGTTGCTTAGGAACTACCCCCACATGGCAGCCCAGATACTGCTGCTCATGAGTATGTCCCAAGTGAATGAGGAATCTAGGTGGCAGCTGTCCACATCCCTGCAGCCATCACAGCTTTCTGACTTGATTTTGGCCCTAGCAAACCCTAAAACATCACAAGCAATATTACAGATTGAGGATGGCTTGCAGTTGTTGGCTGCGGAGGCTCCTATTCTTCTGCCCTGTATTGAACCATACCTGTGGAGTCTTGGTTGGCTTCCTGACCCCAGCTGCAGCTACCCTGACACAATACCCTAGACTTGGAGTGTGCCAAATATGGCTGAGCCTCAGTTGTCTGAGCACAGCCACAAATCTGGAACAGTCATTCAGAGATTACAGTCCCTAACTGGAGACCCTTCTCATCCTTTACCAGCTCATGATGTTCATCTCAGAAAACAGATGGAGTCTCTCCAGGCCATGGGATTTTTTGAACAATCATGCCAATCTGCAAGTACTCATTGCTACTGATGGTGACATGAATGCTGCTATTCACAAACTTAAGAGATCCCAGGGATTCTAAACCCCATGCCTCCCTGTCTGCTTTCCACTTACTTGTTGACCAGTTTGACTACCTCATCTACTTTTACCACATTTCCTGATGCTTCCAACCAGAAAAAGTCTGGGAACAGGAAAAACTAATGTTTGCTCAACCGAATACTAGATCATTGGTCATGGCTGGAAGATCTGTCAATAAAATGGCTATACCTACTTACCCACATCTGAGATTTGTCTTTATTTCTTTTATTTTTGAGACAGGGTCTTGCTATTCAGTCCAAGTTGGTCTTGGATCCTCTTGCCTCTGCTTCCTGAGTGTTAGGATTACTTGTGGGTACTGCCATGCCTGGCTTGACTTGTTTCTTTGGCAGAAAGCAAATGTGTTTGATGTGTCTCTTTTACCTACTACAGATACACAAAAACATCACATGGTTGTGTTAATAGAGAAAATATTCACAGTTGCAAATACAGCAATTAAGAACACGCACATGTAACTAAGACATGTACATACATAGGGTTATGCACATGTAACTAAGACGTGTATATACATAGGGCTAGTGATAAACATGATAAACAAATCCACATGTAGGGGAATGTACTCATAAAATGTCGTTGTTCAATGTCTTTGAGTCATGCGTGACTGCATTCCACATGCTATTCTTCCCCTCTTAGCTCAGCTCCAGGACTCATCTCCTGCCTGCAGGCCGACAGTCTCTGGGCTTAGCTCTGGCAAGGAGGGGGCAGGGAAAACTGCAGGATATCACCTGTGGGAAATGAATGGACTCACACGCAGAGAGCCGGGAGGATAGGAACTCAGTTTTATTTCTGTCAGTGAGGTCTATGTATTGAAGGCTACTGTGCTCTGGGCAAGGAAGTAGGGGGCAGGCGGAAGGGAGGGGTGAGCCACCTTGGCTCTAATCAGGGGGGGCTGCAGAGCTCCTGTTTGTGCAACAGGTAACTAGAGGTGTGACATTTTGCTCAATGTCTCAAGGGAAGGGGCCCTCCATTTGTGGAACTTTGCAGAGATTAGGCGAAGCAAGAAACATCGTAATATCCTGAAGCTTCTGGGGAGCTACAGATAAATCAGAGAGGCAACTGAATGCCCACAGAGATATCAGATAACCGGAGATCTTATGGGACAGGTCTTACAAGTTCTTGCCTCAAGCCACACACAGTTTCATTCCCACAATGAAACAGAAAGAGAAACATCAAACAGGCCCAGAAGCTTAGTCATGATGGCTGATATTTAGTCATATGTTTATTTCTCAAACCTGAATTTAGTTTAGAAGTGTAGGCATTTATACTTGGGGCCTCTTACAAATGGCCACTTCCATGGTTACAAGACTTTGATGAATTCGATGAACAAACAGAGGTAGAGCTGCTGGCATCTTTACTGCAGATTCCTGTCACTCCAACCCAGCTCTCCCTGGAAAACTGCTACATATATGCACGGTGTCTCGCACTTCAGCAAGCTCCCCCTTCTAGTGCTTTGCCTAGAGCATCTCTGCTTGGAAGGATTCATAATTATGGTTCAATGACTAGGCAGTAAGCTCTTGCCATAATTTAATAAGTCAGCACAATTTTGGGCATGGGATAAAGAGCAGTGATAAAATGACATTTCTAATTTTTTAAATTTATTTCTGTATGTGTATGACTGTACTGTCTGCATGCAAGTGTGTTCCCCCCAGTGTCATGAAATGGCGCAGAGGTCAGAAGAGGGCATTGGATTCCCCTGGAACTGGAGTTCTCCTGGAATTGGAGTTTCAGACAGTTCTTGGCCACCATGTGGGTGCTGGGGATCGAACCTGGGTCCTCTGTGAGAGCAGTCGGTGCTCTTAACCACGAGGCCAGCTCTCCAGCCCTAAAATGACATCTCTATGACATTTCTTCTGACAGGGTTTCATGTATCTCAAGCTGGCTGAGAGTTCACTATGTAGTGGATGAAGTCCTAGAGTTTTGATCTTCCTGACCATGCTGCTCAGTTTATTGAACCCAGGGCCTCCTACATGCTAGAAAAGTCCTCTACCAACTGAGCTACCAACATTCCCAGACTGTGTAGCCCAGACTGGTCTTGAACTCATTTAAGCATGAGCCACCATATCCAGCCTGTATTCCTCCTTTGGTGAAGACAGTATTTAGATTAACTTAACAGTATAAGGTGACAGAGAGTATGAAGAAAAAATCAAGTGGGAATTAGTTCATGAGTGATCAGGGGAAGGCCACTCTGGAAAGACAGTACTTGAGCTGAAAGCAGAAAGAAACGGGGTCTGAACATGCAGTTCCCTGGGAGTGGGTAGAGCAGTCTGGATGTGGGTAAAAATACCAAGGACGTAGAGGTTAACTTACTCTGAAATAAAATGAGGGTGGAGTGGAATGAGTAATGGCAAGTGTGGATCAGAGACACGGTGGAGAGCTCTGTAGATCTGCTCAGAACCGCATGCCTGACTGTGAATGTAATATTGATGGGCATATTTATTAGTTGCAGACTTTCAAAATTAAAAAAAAAAAAAAAAAAAAAAAAAAAAAAATATTGTTTTTCTTTTCTTTTTCTTTTCTTTTTTTTTTTATTTATTTTTGGTAATTTTGACAGGGTCTCCCTTTTAGTCCCAGCTGGCCTGGAGCTCGCTGTGTAGACCAGGCTGGCCTTGAACTCACAGAGATCCACCTACCTCTATCTCCTGAGTGCTGGGATTAAAGGCGTGCGCCACCATGCCCGGCTTGCTTTTCATCTTTATCTTCGTAATAGTACCATCATTTCAGATGCTCCTTTGGCTATGCTCCAAATATCTTCTCATTTGTATTGAAACTTTTAATCTGAACCTGGGGTTTGTTAGATAATTTCATTAAGAATTGATTGTCTGTTTTACTTGAAAAGGAAAATAAAATTATAAAATTAAAGTTGCATCTTAGGATTGTGATTTTTATAAAGAACAAATTCTAGAAGGGTCACTGATGTGTTCTGAGTAAAGGAATGGGAGGACTATAACTCAACTCATCAATGTGGCTGCTGAGTGGGGAATAGACTGACAGGTAAGGACTTAGGGAATTTAGGAGGGGCCTCTGCTAAAGAGCTAGTGAAGGATGGATGGACAGGAAGGGTGAGATGTTGAGAAATAGTCAATTTTGGTCCCTGAAGGAGATCCACAGAGATGTATGTGATCCTTCCATACCACCCCCTAGCTGTGACATTATGAGCAAGAATAATGAGACAGAGCCACAATGTTTCCAGGGCTTCTAGTTACCAGACAGTTGATTTTATCAACTGTGATTTTATCACAGTTGATATAGCCCAAGATCTCTCCATGTCTTTCTGAGAGCAGCTTTCTATGTCATCCAGGCTAGCCTGGAACTTGTGACCCTCCTGACTCTCTCTCCCCCACCCCTAGTGCTGGTATGACAGTCATGTGCCACCACACCTGGTGCCACCACACCTGGTGTTATGTCATCTTTCTCCTTTTCATCCTAGAATGCTCTGAACATTGTCCACATGACTCTTTTATACTCATCATCACCAATCCTCCATACATTTCCACTTTAAAATTTGGAAATCACAATGGCCACAAACAAAAGCCTTTCAACGATTCCCTCACTTGTTTGCTATAAAGAGTATCTGTCCTAGGAAGGCTGTGGATGCTGCTTCCATTATCAGTGGTCTTGTGTCATTCTCAATAAGTGTCACACTTGTACCTTCCGGCTGATTCTTGACATAGATTCTCTAGTTCCAATATGACTCCAGATGCATTAATGAAACAATTATGTAGTAAATTCATTGTGGTTATATCCAGTTCTGCCTATGTAGGCAAAGAGAGCACACCACCATGCCGAGTAGTCTATTTAAACACAGTAACCAAAGGCTTAGTTGACCATTCTAATCTTAGTCATTCTAACTTTAGTCATCCTACCACATATTTCTGGCAAGTAATCTTTCTAGATTGAGCATCAGAATCCTGTGGAGGCAATGTTTTAAAGTGAAGCTTTCTGAGCTACATTCTAAAAGTTTTGGATTTGGTAAGTCTAGAGGGGCCCAGATTTGTTATTTCTACCATATGTCCCAGATGACACAGATATTAGTGGTCTGGATACCACTCAGATCTGCTGGCCCTGCCAATTTGAGATGGATGTTTCATACCTTCCCCGATCTTCTCACAGTTTCAATATCATATAATCTCTTCTAGAGGGTGAAATTCAAACCACAGTTTGCCTATACTTTTAATAAAAGACTGAAGAGATCCAAAGGGTCTTCCATCTGCATCTGATATGAAATAATACCCACCTTCATCTCTGCATCTTACACCCTCAGCCCCCAATTCCATTAAGATGACTAGGCAGTCTACTGTAATAAGTCAAAGTATCCATTTGGGCACATGAGTTCTTTGCCTACTCAGGACTCATACTTGTAATTGTTCCTTTTTCTCCTGCATCATTTCATTTCCCCCTCTTCACTGGATAGTTCCCATCAAAGCAAAGCCATTGCATGCTAGTTTAGAGACAAAAAAAAAAACCAAAAACAAAACAAAACTGGAGTAAAGCATGAAGCACTATAAAGAGACTTTAAACCCCTCCAAACCTCTTCTCTTGTTTGCTTACACTTACTTTCTGACTCATTTGTCCTCAAACACCTTCAGTCAGCTTTCACATCCCCACCACTGTTCCAAAGATGGTTGTGTCAAGGGCTTCTGTTCTTTTACCAAGTTCAGTAGCCAATTTGAGTGGCTAACCTTAAAGGGCATCTCTGTATCACCTCCTCATCCCTCTAGACATAGGAAACATCATGAAAGAGGGGGTGAAAAGGCTGTTAAGAACCAGACGATGGGGAACAGTGTTGTTAAGTGCTTTCTTCTGTTCTCCATGGATTCTTATCTTCCAGGTTTTAAAAATGTACAATGGCAGGATTCAGTATTGTTATGTATCCCGTTTTATACAGTAACTAGTTAGTCTTGTATAAATCACAGCCTTCAATCTATATATTTTTAATTTTTGTAAACATTTTGAGTTTTTATACATTTCATACTTAATAAAATTTATAACCCTCCCCCATACATGCCCTCCCACCCCCACAGACCTATGTATTCCATGATAGATGCTAAGTTCTATTCACTCAGGCGTTTATACACAGATTTATTTCAGTGCAAATACATCCTCTGGACTCTAGTCAGCCCATCTAGGATTGTAAGTAAGGTCTACTCTCCCTCTCCCAGTAGTAATCAGTCTGTAATAATTTCTAGACAAAGGCCATCTCTCAGCTCACTTCCCTCACCC
This sequence comes from Rhizomys pruinosus, assembly GCA_009823505.1. NCBI lineage: Eukaryota > Metazoa > Chordata > Mammalia > Rodentia > Spalacidae > Rhizomys > Rhizomys pruinosus. The sequence goes on along the minus strand of VZQC01010460.1, from coordinate 639,279 downwards.
ACTCTGGGCCCTTGTCTTGGTGAGTTGACCTGGGTCCTGTGCTCAATGCTACTATTGTCACAAATTCACATGTGCAAGTTTCCAGTGGCCTGAAACCCCTTTTTTCACTATGCTCACGAATCAGCCTTGGCTCTTACAATATTTCCACCCCCTCTTTCTGCAATGGTCCCTGAGCTGTGGGTGGGTGAGGTTTAATATAGTGGTTCTATCCAGTAACCCACACTATACAGTCTCTTATTCTTCAAAACTTGCCCTATTGTGGTCTTCTATATGCATTACACTCTACTGTACAAGGAACCTTCATTGTTGAGAGTTGTAGGATGAACTAGTTTTCACTTTATCCCCATTCTGCTATGTTCCATGAACCTTAAGAGTAGAGGCTCAACTGTAGATATGTCACCTCAGCTTGGGCATTTCTCAGAGGTTTATTCTCTGTGTCTGACCTGTTGTGGGATTCTGCAGTAGCCTCTACCTGTTACAGAAAGAAGCTTCCTTGATGAGTGGTGTACTGTATACTTGTCTTTAGAGGCTGCCTGAAGGAAATATTACCCCCACCACACATTTCTGGCCTCCTGGTCCTTGCTTTGGAATCTGAGGAAATTCTCAGGGACATCGTGACCCTTACAATTAATACTCCAACTTCAGAAGTATCCAGGCTCCTTGGAAGTATCTGATACCTCTGAGTAGTGGGAGGATAAACCTAGGGCAATATTTCTCCCAGCAGGCTTTGTGCTAGCAGAGCAACCCAGGGATCTTCTCCTCTTGGTGAGCAGTCTTTTGAGTGATTTTTTTTTTACAGTTTGGTGTGACTTTTATGTTTTATAAACCATATCTATTGTTATCACAGACTGATCACTCTTATTTAGGAATATCACCTTTATCTTTTTTATACATCATACATCAGTTCTCAATCCAATTTAGAGTCATTTCCCTTTGTATGTCCCCACCCTACTTGAGTTCACACACTCTGCCATACATATTTTGAATCTTTTTCTTTCCAGAGTTTCTTTTTTTTCAAAGCAGAGGCTTATTGTTTTTGGGAGAACTTCACTGTTTCAGTAATTTTATTTTCTAGTTCTTTTTTGTTCTTGTTCTCTCCAACTTGTATTGCTTCAGTATACATATATGTATACACACATACACATATACACATACATAAATATATACATACACTTATACAAACATACATACAAACACATATCACCTGAATTGGAGGATTTTCTTTTCTTTTTTTTTTTTTTTTTGGTCTTTTTGGTCTTTTCCAGACAGGGTCTCCCTGTAGTCCCAGCTGTCCTGGAACTCACTCTGTAGACCAGACTGGCCTTGAACTCACAAAGATCCACCTGCCTCTGCCTCCCAAGAGCTAGGATTAAAGTTGTGTGTTACCACACCCAGCTTCTTCTTCTTTTTTTTTTTTTTTAAATAATTTTAACCTGTAATTTTGCGTGGTTTTCAAATGCACACACAGGTGCCTTCGTACTGCAGGCCCATACTTAGGTCATTAGGAATGGGAACAGGATTTTTCTTTTTTTTTGTCTTCTTAAATTTTTCTTATTTTTTATTTCAATTTTTCTGGTCTTTATTTCATTTTTTTAAACAATAAGTAATAAGGTATGAGTACAAGCATCCTTCATGTAAAACCATTTTGCAAGCACTTGTGCCCAAACCCACACAGCCCAAGACTCCCACCATCCAACTAGAGGGGCTTGTATGTACAATCAAGTTGATCAAATAAGTGTCCAGTCTATATTGCTGTAGTTTCACCATTCACCCCAATTGCAGCCCTTACATTCTCCCATGCTCCCTCTTCCGCAGATTGTTCCCTAGGCTTAGAAAAGGGACACAAGTGGGCGAGAAGCAAAACAGTCTACTTTCTCTGGACATGTCGTTTTGGACTCTGATCAGCTCAGGTTGTTTCTCTTCATGGGTTGGCAGTTTATCCAAGAATAACCTTTCAATCCTACTAATGAAGCACAAGCAATTAGATATACAGGTATTTAAGCACTACTAATTATTATGGTAGGTTACTTTGGTATAGACACAGATGTTTGGATGGTATGCTAATCCATGAATTATAGTTTTTCTGTAAAATATGACAAGGTCTTACTGTGGCTTATAATATCTCCTAACCACTAGAGGATGTAAGCTTCTGGCATTAGCAGTGAATTGGTCCTCCAAGGAGAGAGCTACTAGCCAATTAGATTTGGGATATACAGACATATGGTTGCCACTGATGCACAGTATCTCCAGGCAGGTGAGGTGTACCTGATGTTGAGGAGTCTTGCTTGACTCAAGGAGACCAGGCTTAAATATGTCATGTTTTCCTTAAGGAAGTGTTTGAAGGCTCCTCCTTGGCAAGCCCAAACAACCACCAGTCCTCCCCTTGTGCTCCACACTGGGGTTTTTCTTTCCCATGGTCACCCAAATGAGGTTCAGTAAGCACTGCGTCCTGTCTTGATCTTCCTGTACTGGCCTCTATGATACAGCCTGGGTAGTCCAACAATGGAAGTTTATACTCTGAATAGGCTGAAACCCCAGTAGCTTCTCAGTTTGAGTGAATTTATTGTAAGTTTTACACCTTGGATCCTTTGGATGAAGTCAGATCCATGGTAGAGCAGAGCCTATACCTGGCAGCTGGTCTAATTGGAGTCCGTCAGCCAACTTTCAATATATTTTAATCCCTATTATTTTTTTATTTCTTTTTTAAATTTTTATTTATTTATGTGTATGAATGTACTGTCTGCATGTAGGTTTGTGCACCCGTGTCATGCAATGCTGCGGTGGTCAGAAGAGGGTGTCGGATTCCCCTGGAACTAGAGTTCTCCTGGAATTGGAGTTACAGATGGTTCTCAGCCACCATGTGGGTGCTGGGGATTGAACCCGGGTCCTCTTCAAGAGCAGTTGGTGCTCTTAACCACTAGGCCATCCCATCTCTCCAGCCCCAATCCCTATTATTTTTATATTAACTAGCTGTGTTAACTAGTCTATTTTCAAGTATTCTCTAAATGCTGATGAATTCCAGACCTAAAATATTTAGCTACCTTCCCACATCTTTAGATATAAAGTAGACATCTCAAAAATAGACTGTTTAATAGCATGCTAATTTTCTGCTTAGCATTCTACTTAGCTACAGGAATTTTTATCTCAATAAATGTCTAATTTTTTACTTTCTCTACCCTTGAGATATTTTTTAAAGAAAAAATCTGAAGTAAAAAAACTCCCAGTAGTCGTTGACCCTTCTCTTACAGTCCAAATTCTATTAACAAATGAATACTTGTAGAATATATAAAAATTTTATGTCCTGGTTAATATTGAATCAGATAGAAACTAGGGACTAAGGATGTCAGGAAGAAAATGTTAAGTAGGAAAACTGAATTTGTTCTTAAAAGAGACACAAATTCTGATGGAATTGCTTTACAGTAGTGAGACTCTATTCTGAGCCTCCAGTGACCATCTATGGGGTTGGGTGAAGAGGGATCTTGGTCTGAGTAGGAGCTCTCATCCAGGGTCCTCAATATTAACGAGCAATTGAGATAAAGAAAATAGAAATAAAGAAGGTGGCCAGAGTTCCTGGGGACCCACAACCCCTTAGAGTCCCCAGTATCCATGGTGTGAGGCTGTGATGTCAATATTGAGGTCATAGACATGACCTGATGGACGGGGTTCCAGCCCAGAGGGCCTATGGGGTGGCTGCACAGCAAGATGAAGGCCGTTTGGAGTGCAGCCTAAGGGGAAGGACCGGGCCAGAGCACATTGGTATGTATTTCCTCCAGGCTGGGCATCCTTTTTTCTCTCATCTCCTCATTCATCAACTGAAGTTCCCTTTCCCTGGGCCCTGAACTTTCCTCCCCTGACCAACACCGTTACAAGGGATCTCATGGCCTTTTCCCTGCGGACCTTCCAGCTTCCTCTGCCCTAACCCAAGGCCCTCTTCAGTCTCATCCCTTACTTTGATCATAATGTGAAAAGATGATCTTGGTCTCCTATCCCATTCCCATCCCTCCAGCTGTGTCCCCACAGACCTGGACCTCCTGTTGCCCGCCATGGTCAAAAGTGGAGAGGCTCTGCCACAGGGCAGCCCAGCGCCAGCCCAGGATTCCCACCTCATCAGGGTGACAGTGAAGACACCCAAGGACAAGGAGGACTTCTCAGTTACAGACACGTGCACCATCCGACAGCTGAAGGAAGAGGTATCGCACCGTTTTAAGGCACACCCGAATCAGCTGGTCCTAATTTTTGCTGGCAAGATACTCAAGGACCCGGACTCACTGGTCCAGTGCGGAGTGCGAGATGGCCTCACGGTTCACCTGGTCATCAAAATGCAGCGCCGTGCCGTAGGCACCGAGTGCTCTGCTACTTCAGTCTCTAGCCCAGGCCGAAAACCCGGATCACTCCCTCAGTCCAGTTCCATCTACCCAGTGGATGGGTCCCCTTCCTTCAGCTTAGGTGTCCTCGCAGGCCTCAGTGGGCTGGGTCTGACCTCAGGTAGCTTTCCTGACCAGCCAGGCTCAGTCATGTGGCAGCATGTCTCAGCGCCTGAGCTTGTGGCTCAGCTCATTGATGACTCCTTCATCCAGGGTCTGCTGTCCAACACTGGCCTGGTGCGCCAGCTGGTTCTTGACAATCCTCACATACAGCAGCTGATCCAGCAGAACCCCGAGATTGGGCACATTCTCAACAACCCTGAGATCATGCGCCAGACAATGGAGTTTCTACGCAACCCTTCCATGATGCAGGAGATGATGCGCAGTCAGGACCGCGCACTCAGTAACCTGGAGAGCATTCCTGGTGGCTACAACGTGCTTCGCACCATGTACACGGACATTATGGATCCAATGCTTAACGCAGTACAGGAGCAGTTTGGGGGCAATCCTTTTGCCAGTACCACTACTACTAACGTCACCACCACCATCAGCCAACCTTCAAGGACAGAGAATTGTGACCCTCTCCCCAACCCCTGGACTTCTACACAAGGAAGCTCAGGTGGCAGACAAGGAAGACAGCCTGGGGACCAGGATGCATCTGAGATTAGAAATAGGGCCCCAAGCTTTCTAGGAAACATAGGGCTATCGGATTATCTCCAGCAATTACACGAGATATCCCAGTCCCTGGGATGCTATATTCAGGGTACCGTGCCCACTCCCAGTCCACGCCAGGAACCACCACTATCAAGAAACAGAGTCCCTCCAACTTTACCCTCATCCCAGAAACCTGGGTCAGGTCCGTCTCTGTCCAAAGAGTCAGTAGCAATCAAGGGAAAGTCTTCCTGTCCAGCTTTCTTCAGAAACCCCCCAGAGAGCAGTACTGGGCAAAGTGGAGGCCAGCATGGCTCAGGGAAGGGCTCTAATGGCCAGAGCAACAGCTTGCCCAATCTTGTCTCTGGGGTAGGAGATTCCGCCATTAGGGCTCCATTTGTTCCGACACCCCCTTCTCCTATGGCAGCCACTCCTGGAGTCCCAGAGTCTCCTTGGGTCCCTCTACCAGGTTGCTCAAGATCTCTGAGGCCAGCTGGCACAAATCAGGCCCCTCAAATGCAGAATGAGATTCACCAACAGCTGCCATTACTGCTACACCTTCAGGCAGCCATGGCAAATCCCCGCGTCATGCAGGCCTTGCTGCAGATTGAGCAGGGGCTGCAGATCCTGGCTACAGAAGCACCTCACCTTCTTCTCTGGTTCATGCCTTGCCTGGCAGTGTTGGTTGGAACATCAGGAAATACAGAATCTAGAGAAGATGCCGTTATGGCTGAGGATCCCCGCCCAGCCCCAGCTCCCCAGGTTTCCCGTGCACAGGGCTCTGCAGAAGTAGGCTTCCATTCCACTCCCTTCCTCCAGGTGTTGCAAGCCTTGTCTAGTACCAGTCCCCAGCAGCTACAGCTGGAGGCTCACTTCCGGGTGCAGCTGGAGCAACTTCGGGCCATGGGCTTTCTCAACCCTGAAGCCAATCTTCAGGCCCTCATTGCGACAGGGGGTGACATAGATGCTGCTGTGGAGAAACTGAGGAAGTCTTAGGAGCTCTAGTTATTCAGACCATGTCTTTTCCTTTGTGTCTTTCCCCCCTATGTCTTATTACCCTAGTTCTCCTATTCTTGAATACAGCTGCACTATAAACCAAATTTACTATGATGCTCTTTACTGTGGAGACAATGTTCCAGAGTCAACGAGGAAGATGACAAGTCAGAAATAAGGTGGGGATGCTGCGTGTGACTCAACAGTGCCTGCCTCCTTCCTACCTCGAGGCCCTTGACTGAGATCTATGTGTGCTTACCTTGAGATACAATTAATTACATCCAATCTCCAGTGCCAGCTATGGTCTGAGTCTGATTCTTGTGGGTTGTGAGAAAAGGGGGAGGTGTGGAAAAATAGGTGATAGAAGTTGTTTCTATGGAGGGATTAGAGGGGAGGGTAAAAGGTTAGAATAGAGGAGCCAAAGGCTTGGAGCCTGGAGCAAATTTTGTGCCACTCTTTGATGTGTAAGACTTCCTGGTGGCCTTCCAGAAATCTTTCCAGATTTGTGCAGTGTAGAAGCCATCGCCACACAGCCTGTTTTATTGTACTTTCTATTACCAGTCTGGCTAAAGAAGAAACACAGTCTCACATTTATTGCCCCTGAAGCCTATCTCATAGACTTGATATTGAACCGAGTGGAAAAGCAGCACAGAAGCAAGGATGCAGACTGAATTATAACGATAGGTTCCTGAATAACACCCAATTTTGTTTCTTGTAGTCCAGTTCGGAGAGTTGATTTTTAAAAATTATTCATGTCTGTGTTCCTGAGTGAATTTGTATACACTGCAGGTGTGCTGGTACCCATGGAGGCCAGAAGAGGGCATCAGATTCTTTGGAACTGGAGTTAACAGGAGGCTGTGATCTTCCTGATATGGGTGCTGGGAACTTAACCCTGGTCTGCTGCTGGACAATAAGTGCTCTAAACAGAGCTATCTCTCTATCACCAGTAGAATTTATGTCTTATGACTTCTAGTTTGAAAATCGAGTGGCCACCCTGTGCTCAGCATCTGCTAGCTATGAAGAATTTAATTTGAATAAATTAGATACTATTGTACCCTCATTGGTTTATGATATAATAGCATCAACTGTTCAAATAAAATATATGAAGAATAGTCATTGCACATAACTATAACTCGTGATAAGCAATAGGGAAAAAAAAGGGGCTCGACACTAAAATGTGAGGATGTGAGTTTGAATCCTCAGAGTCCATGTAGCAGTCAAATCTGTAGCAGTCCCAGGGTTCCAACAGGGAGATGTGGAGGGAGACAGAAGAATCTTCAGAAGCTCACAGGGCGACTAGCTTGGTGTATGCAATGGAGAAGCAATGAAAGAGAAGCTGTTTCAAACAAAGTGAAAAGTAAAGACTAGTACCTGAGGCTGTCCTTACATTTCCACATGTACAGAGTGGCATGCACACTTATATACACATGCCATACATGACTCCCACCCAACACATAAAGATGAATAGCTGTGAAAGGCATAAAGAAGGCTTATTGATATTCTAGTCTGGATTATGGATAGTCTAGTCTGGATTATGGATAGTCTAGTCTGGATTATGGATAGTCTAGTCTGGAGAGGTTAGGAAGGGCTCTTGTCGGAGTGGACCATGGACAAAACTTGAAAAAATGTCAAGAGTGAAGCATACACAGCTTTGAAGGGGAAGGGAAGGGCCGTTCTTGCAGAGGGACCACTAGGCACAAAAGCACTGTAGTAGAAAGGACATTGGACAGATGCTAAGAGGAGACTCTTGTTTATGCCCAAGGATATTTCCCCATTACCTGTGTATTTTTAGGGTAAAAATATTATAGTCTATACATCAAGTGAGCCATGATTTCCAGTAATTACTACATGTGGGAATGTGTGTGCAAATACATACTGGTAAGAAATGTAGGTGCTGGAGAGACAGCTCAGTGTTAAGAACACAAGCTGATCCAGAGCACCTGGGTTTGGTTTTTAGCACCCACATGGTGGATCATGACTTCCCTTAACCCCAGTTTCAGGGCTTCATCTTGTGCAGGAACAGCTTCCTGAGTTCATGTCATGTCCAGAAGACACCCTTTCACCCAAGTCCTCCCTGACCCCTGGCTCTGACCATCTTTCTGCCCTCTGATGTTTTCTACACTTGAGGGGTTGGAGGGAATATGTTCTCTAGAGGTCCCATCTGTGGCTGAGTGCTCCACAGACACTTGTTCTCCACACTTTGAACAGTCATGAGTTTCTGTATTACCCACACAAATCTGTAGATATAGAGACAAACATTTAGAAGGCAGTTTGATACTGTGTCCATTTAGCAAAATAATGGTAATAATAAGTTCACCCCTAGGATGTATGAGCTCTGTTGCTCTGGGTTCGTAGCCAGATTTATAGTGCCAGACATGAGTTTCCTGCTGTGGGGCAGGGCTATGATCAATTCAGGAAGTGATTGGTTATCCCGATAAATGCATGACACTGTTGCAGACATGGACATATGTTGCCACACTGGTCTTTACCATAGCTTACAGACTTCACAGTCTGCAGAGCACCTTCTAATACTACGGAATCTAGCAAACAAAGGAAGCTACCAGGTCAGTACTAGCTTGACTTCTCCAAGTCCTGTGACCAAAGTGTGTGGTGCCTTCAATGGTAGGGTCTTACCAGTAAGTTTCTAGTAGGTAATCAAGAGTTATGGCAATATCCTATGATGTTTGGGGGTCTCTGGGATACTCCCTGAGCAACAAATCAAGAAAGACATCCTACACTTGGCACCAGGCTTCTTCTTTGGCAACTCATGGCATTGTCCCCTGCATAGGGTGACTCCACCTATACATACATGGAAGTTTATAAAAAAAATTTATTTTATGTGTCTGAATGCATTGCCTGCATGTAGGTAGGTACACTTATGCCATGTAATGCTGGCGGAGGTAAGAAGAGGGCATTGGATCCCCTGGAACTAGAGTTATGAATGGTTGTTAGCTGCCATGTGGATGCTGGGGATGGAAGCTGGGTCCTCTGCAAGAGCTGTCGGTGCCCTTAACCAATGAGCCATCTCTTTAGCCCCAATAGTTGGTTTCTATATGGCTTTTCCAAACATCCTTAGTGTTAGTTATCCCTCCCCGACCCTTTCTTTCTGATATCTTAATATCCCCTTCTCCACTTAAACCTTCTATTAATCCCCTTTCTCCCTTTGTATCACCTTCCCATCAACACTTTAGAGCCCCCCCCCACAGTTGACTGAGGGTTTAAAAATCCCTGCCCTAGCTTCGGAAGAGACTAAATTTAATCTCATGCCCAGTTCCACAGTGGTGAACGTACAGACAGGAGATTCCTGGGGCAAGGGAGTTGCATGTGGCAACTAAGGTAAGCACATAGAAGATACTTTCTAATGATTTAATGATGGATATTTGAAATATAAGTGAGTAAAAGAGTGAATGATTGAAAAAAATGGTCTGGGAGACTGGTCAATACAAATGAAACAGAAGCTACCACAGAGGCAGAACTTGTTGTCTAGCAGAGTAAAGACAGAATTCAGGGGACAGAAGACCTTTTATTAGCTGTTACTCTAGTGCAGGTCTCCTGGGACTTTACATCTCTTATCCCCTCTCTGAGTCTTGCTGTTGACAATGGTCCAAGATAAAGTATCTAGGCCTTGACAAGATTGGACTTGGAGTTATACTGGTAAGATGGAAAGTGACTTAGCTTTGGTTATACTAGGCTGGGTGGCACAGTTCCTTCCAAAGAATTATCTTGTCCTCTATTGAGAAATTTGCTAGAAACCAAGCAAAATCAAAACTAAACAGTGGTTAAATTTTCAGGACTGATCTGATCACAAATAAGGAGTTAGGAGATAGAAAAGTACTTTATAAACAGTAGAAAATGCTTCTGTGCAGGCCTGTGTTGTGGTTTCAGAAGGCTGAGGCAGGAAGATTCTACAAGTGAGAGGCAAGTGTGGCCTACAAGACCCTGTCAAAGGACAAAGCAGTTGAGCATGATGGTGTACACCTTTAATGCCAGCACTCAGGAGCCAGAGGCAGGTGGATCTCTGTGAGTTCGAGGCCAGCCTGGTCTACATAGGGAGTTCCAGACCAACTGGGACTAACTACAGAGAGATTCTGTCTCAAAAAACAAAAGCAAACCAAAAAGGTAGGTAGGTAGGTATAGTCACAGATACATTTTCCCTGGCTGCACTGAATAAATTCTCACCCATGCTTGTATGCTTGCACAGATAACTAATTAACTTAGTGGGACACACACACACACACACACACACACACACACACACACACTGAAGTAGGAGGGAAAATGGAGAAGAAGGGGCCAATGGGAGAGGGAAGAGGATGGGGGAGGAGACTGAGGATGAGAATGACTAAATTTCATTATGAATGTATGAAAATTGTCAAACATGAAAACAAAATAGGCTAAGAAAAAATTTTGTAGAAAAAGAAATTGCTTCTATGACTTTGTGTCCTTTCTAAAAACATATCATGACATTTCTACCACAAAGAAATGCTCCTTTTTTCTAGATGTCAGAGTTTCTCTGCTTAGACTTGGTTTTGCTGATGGTTATCACCTACTGAAGGTTTAGTACGAGTCAGGAGCTGTTCCAGCCTTTGGATGTCCTGTTGTATACAATGTTCTTGCAGCACAGGCAACGTTGCCACCTTTGAGGGAGCAAAGATGAGCCATTTGAAGAAGTTAAATGAGCTTCTCAAGATTTAGGAAGCTTCTTCCTGCTATAGTCATGATTTAAACTTGGACTGTCTGCTTTTACTCCCCATGCTATAAATCACTGTACCAAGATGAACAATTTCTGTGTTAATCTTTATTCCCAAAGCACAGAATAAGGCATGATTTATGGTATTTAAAAGAGGCTTTTTAAAAATCCTGACTCCTAAATATGTACACTGGATCAAAACATCTTCCCTGGAGAACCTTTGGAAGACTTGGAATGAACTTGCCACCTGACCCAGCCATACCACTCCTGGGCATGTACCCTCAAGACTCACCCCACCGCAGAGATACATGCAAGGCCATGTTTATTTTAGCTCTCTTCACAATAGCAAGGAGCTGGAACCAACCCAAATGCCCCTCAACTGATGAGTGGATAGAGAAAATGTGGTACATCTACACAATGGAGTTCTATGCAGCAGTAAAGAAAGTTGACATCATGAGCTTTGCAGTAAAATGGCTGGAGCTAGAGGACATCATGCTGAGTGAAGTAACACAGTCCCAGAAAAACAAACGATGAATGGTATCCCTCATCTGTGGATGCTAGTGCCAATTACCTAGTTGTATTTCTTGTGTAGGGTCCCCTGAGCTTTTGTCCAAAGCAGTTGGGAGTGATGCATATTGGAAAAAGCAACAACAACCACAACCACAACAACAACAACAGAAAGGACTGCATCGAAGAACTGACTGAAATGATGAACTTCTGCTCAAAACAGTCAACTTCCTCATGGAGAATATTGAGAAAGACTGAGAAAGAGATGAAAGGCATGTTTGGCAGAATGCATGAGCTCTGGTGAGGTGGGGGAATGGGGGGGGACATGGGTCCAGAGTTGTTAAAAAAATAAAAATAAATTTATAAAAATTTTTTTCCCTGAACTTTTACCCACTATATATGAGTGTGTTAGTTTTCAATTTTATCTACTGTAGCTGTTACAACTGCAGAATATTTAAAGACAAATGATACATGCTCAGCACACCATTCTTCATAAAATACTACAGATTAATTTTGTCTTTTCATTTTATTAAACACTTTAGAACAAAATTCAAATTCAAGAAAAGGCAAATGAGCCTTTGAATGGCTTTTCACTAGTTATCAATTAGTTGGAGAAGTAAAATTGGACTTTTTCTTTCCTTTTTTTTTTGGTATTTTTGAGATAGAGTCTCCCTTTAGTCCCAGCTGGCCTGGAGCTCGTTATGTAGATCAGGCTGGCCTTGAATTCACAGACATCTGCCTGCCTCTGCCTCTTGAGTGCTGGGATTAAAGGCGTGTGCCACCACGCCCAACTAGGTCTTTCTTTTTTGAAGGGGGAATGTTTGTAACTTTGATTTGTTCTCAAGGTGTTATAGTTCCTTTACATAAGTCCTCTATTTTTAGCATGTTTTAAACATCACATATATATGTATATATTTACTGCATATTCTGAGTGGACACTACTGAAGGAAAGCTGTACTGTCCCAGTTATACAATGAATCCTCATTTTGGACAGCTTATGTGCTGATTAGAAATATTTCATTCATTTTTTGAGAACATCACACAATGAATTTTGATCAACCCAGTGATGTGCTTCCTCTCACACAATCATACTTAATTGTTCCATGACCTTCCCCAAACAGTGCCATGAACTGGGAACCAAGTGGGCCAAAACTTGGAGCCAATAGGGGGCACTCATTCAAACCACCACATTCCACTCTCTGGCCCCATAGGCTCAATATCATATCATAATACAAAATGCATTTGGTTCAAACTTAAAAGTCCCCATACTCTGTCAAGTTTCTTTGAGAGTCAAAGTATTCTCTTAACTGTAAGCCCTGTAAAATTGAAGACAAATTATATACTTTCAACATAGAGTGTAACTAAACATGCATTCCAATTTCAAAAGGGAGGAATGGAGATATATTGAGGAAATGCTGGACCAAAGCAAGACTGAAAATCAGCAGAACAAACTCCAAATCCAGTTCTTTCATGCCCCACGCCTGAGGCTCTACTTCCAAAGGGTTTAGATGGCTCCACTCTCCAGATGTATTCTATACAGCAGTCACCACTCTCTTGGGCTTGTACCGTCACTGTATTACACAACTCTCCTTGGCATATGTCTCATGACTCTGACATCCCTAACATCTTGGGGTCTCCACTGCCAATCAGGCTTGACCTTCATAGCTTCATGAAATGACCCCTTAGGACCTCTTGGCCTGGTGTGGTTTTCTTAATGCAGGGATTGCCCCTGCTGCACACTGCATGTCTTGGAACCTCTCTGAAACTGCGGAGGAAGAACTGATGACTTCTCGCATAGTTATGCCTCTAAAGATAGCACCACATGAAAGACAGTGCCATGTTCCACTCCCAGCTTGGGCTAGACCTCTCTATATTTCATACAAATTATCAGAATTTTCTATATGTTGTGGTTTTCTAGGAGAGCATACCTTAGGCCTTTTCCTTTCACAAGGAAGCTTAGGTGAGGGTGTGTGTGTGTGTGTGTGTGTGTGTGTGTGTGTGTGTGTATGTGTGTGTGTTGCCCTGAGAGTACTCTTTCCATTGTTCTAGTGCAAATCTGAGGCCTCCCATTAATGGCTCTTATCTCTTTATCAAAGAGAGCCTCTCCTTCACTTTCAGTCCTGGCTCCAACATTATCAAGATTCATAGTACTCTTTCTCTTCAAACTGTACATTGTTTCTTTTTGCCCCATTTACACTTTCACTGTAGATCTTCATAATATTCACCATTAATAGCCATGCTACTGATTTTATCTTAGGGTGTCCTGAACTTTCCTCCACCAGAGAAATTATTCCATTACTTTTCAACTCAGCCTCATGGAATCTCTGAGGCTGTAGGCAGATAATAGCTAGATGCTTTGCCAAAGCCTCACAGTTGCTGCCTTAAGTCCTTATTTCCTCCAGGCTCCTACTAAAACAGCCCTCTAATCTCTGCTCACATCATTTAAGAGCTTTTCTAGTTCAAATTTCCAAAGTCTTTCTCATTCCTCCCCAAACCCAAATGGTCAAGTTTTTCACAGCAACACCGATTCTTGGTTCGTCTTCTGTTGCTGTGATAAAACGCTATGACCAAGGACACTTATAGAAGGAAGAGTTTATTTGGCTTATCATTCCAGAGGGAGGGGCCATAATGGCAGAGGAGGCCTGGTAGCAGAATTGGCCAGAGTGAAAGCTGAGCACTCACGGCTTCAAGTTGGCAGAGGAAGTGATGAGAAGCAGACTGGAAATAGGCAGGCTTTGAATTCTCAAAGCCTCTCCCCAGTGACAGGCCATACTTAAAAGTTCCATGATCCCCCATCCCAAGTGGCATGAACTGGGAACCAAGTGAGGACATTCATTCAAACCATCACATTACCATTCTAAGATGAGGTAGAACCTCAACATTATTGTAGTTTACATTTTTCTGCTGGAAAAAGATGTTGGATATATTTTTCAAAATAATTTTGCCCATATAGGTCACAAAACTTTCCAAGATATTAAGCAACTTTTTGAAACTCATCAGTTCACTAAATATTTCTTGAATACTTTCTATATGTTGGAGACTCTGCTTGGTGCTATAATATAATGATAAACAGCTATGGTTTTTTTTTTTTGCTCTAAGGACTTGGCGTTTACAACATAGTGGAGATGACAATTTTTTTAAAAAAAGATTTTATTTATTAATTTTATGTATCAGCAACCAGTGCTCTTAACTGCTGAGCCATCTCTCCAGCCCCCAATAGTGGAGATGACAGTTAATTTTCATAAGCACCATATACTGTTCTACAACCTTGACAAAAACTCATTTAATTCTTACTATAAGCCTGCAAAGTAGACATTAATATTAGACCCATCTTACAAATGAGTAACTGAGGCATGAAAATGTGAAATGTCTAGTCCAACCCTGCACAGCACAGCAAGAGCATAGATTTGAGCTCATATTTATTGAGGTCATACTTTAAAAAATCCTCATTCTTTTAATTTTTTTGTTACACAAAAATATTGAATTGCAGTTATAATACATTTCATGCAGAGAATAATAGGGTTGTTTTTTTTTTTTAGTATAGTAAGAGGGGGAGTTCATGGCTGTTAAAAATCCTCATTCTTTTAATTTTTTTTGTTATACAAAAATATTGAGTTGCAGTTATAATACATTTCATGCAGAGATTAAGGTGTTTATTTTTTTAGTATAGTAAGAGGGGAAGTTCATGGCTGTTTTCAGTCAGTCAGAGTGAAGGGAGGGATATTTATGCAGCTGAGAAAAAGAAATTCGGCATTCAAAAAAGTAGGGGGAAATTAATTAATATAAAGGCGAAGGCATAAAGAACCTTGGCTACAGCTTGGTGAAACTGAGCTTAAAGGAGGTCAGTGAGTCTAGAGTACAGAAGCAAGAGAGCACTTCAAGGGGAGAAAAGGCAGGAAGAGTGCAAGTCCATGAAGCCTCTGCTGCTCTTCCATGAGTGTGGACTTCACACTCAGGGGCCAGGTGCAGGAGCAGGCTCAAGTTAGGAGCTGCTGCAAGCTTTAAGGAGATTTAGAGTTTGGTTTGCTTTGACTAGTGTTCTTGAAAAAGATGAGGACCAGAAAGGAAGAAAACATACTTTAGAGAGAATTTCTAAGACTTTCTGCTATAATTGGATGTACAGATCAATGAAAGGGAGAATTTGAGGTTTCATTTATATGTCTGCTGATATTTTTTGAACATCCTTTCTATACAAAGACTGACCTAACTGTTGGGAGAAATACTGTAGCCCATCTTCAGAGAGCAAGAGAAAAGAGGTGGCCATACAGCTGAATAGGTGATATACCTGAATAGGTGATAGACCCTTGGTCAGAGGAAGGAGCTAAGCTGAAACACGGGGGAGGAGGCAGGGATCTGCAGGGCTGTTATCTTTTGTGGAATGAAACCCAGATGTAAAGGAGAACAGTTAGAGGAGATGAGAGCAGTAAAGAGTGTGCCAGGTAGCATAGATAACAGCCCAGAGAAAACCTTTCAGGACAAAAGGAGCAAAGGCAGGAAGGGACCTCCCTCTGTGTTTCGGGAATACAGGAAAGCGGAAAGCGGCTACACTGGGAACATCCAGGGAGAGATCAAGACTCTCATGGAGGCAGGCAGGGCCAGATCCTTAGGCACTGGATTGACGTACCAACCACAAAGGGAAAATCTGTGGTGATTTTGGAGGAAGGGATGAACCGAATTGATCTGTTTTCTTTCTTTCTTTTTTTTTTTTTTTACTTTCTTTTATTTCATTTTTTAACAATAAGTAATAAGTTATGAGTACAAGCATCCTTCATGTAAAACCAATTTGCAAGCAGTTGTACCCAAACCCACACAGCTCAAGGCTCACACCATCCAGCTGGAGGGGCTTGTATGTACAATCAAGTTGATCAAATAAGCATCCAGTCTATGTTGCTGTAGTTTCACCATTCATCCCAATCGCAGCCCTTACATTCTACCACACCCCCTCTTCAGCAGATTGTTCCCTAGGCTTAGAAAAGGGGCACAGGTAGATGAGAAGCAAAATTTTCTCTGGAGATGCCCTTTTGGACTCTGACCAGTTCTGGCTGTTTCTTTTCATAGGCTGACAGTTTGTTCAGGAATAACCTTTCAATCCTACTAATGAAGCACAAGCAATTAGATATATAGGTATTTAAACAGTACTAATTGTTATGGCAGGTTACTTTGGTATAGACACAGATGTTTGGATGGTATGCTAATCCATGAATTACCTTTTATTCTGTAAAAGATGACAAGGTCTTATTGTGGCTTATAACATCTCCTAACCACTAGAGGATGTAAGCTTGTGGCATCAGCTGTGAGTTATTCCTCCAAGGAGAGAGCTAATAGCCAATTAGAATTGGGATATACAGACATACAGCTGCCACTGCTGCACAGTATTTCCAGGCAGGTGAGGTGTAGCTGATGCTGACAGAGGAGTCTTGCTAGACTCAAGGAGACCCATATTTGCTTTATTGGTTTAGTGGCCTTTGGTAACACTCTCTGGTATTCCAGAGACCAACTGTACACTTGCAAGTGCGGTCTCAATACATCTTTCCCATGCTTACATCAGGTCTTCGACAGCAGGGCCTTACCACCTCTCTTTTTGCAGGTATCCCAGTTTACAGGCAAGTAGCCTTTACCTTTGGGGTGGGGCTTGGATCCCATGGCCAAAATCTCCTTGGCAGAATAATCCATTACTGATATCAGAGCTCTCCTGTATTAATATATTTTGTTTAAACGCACAGCTTAAAGAGACTCTAGTATTATATTTGGTTCTGAATAGAGAATAATCCTTTTCACAGTTCCTATTCTTTTAGTCAATTAAAGAAAGGAGTTTTACTGGTTTTATAAGAGATAACCTCTATAACAGCTCTAATTTACAGTTACAGAATGACTTCATTAACATCATATTTTTCTTTGTTCTATGAAAAGGAGGTAAGAAAGTCTCTCATATTAAAACTTTGTGGCACCTAGAAGGTAAGGTTCATTAGGACTCATTATAAACAGTTGTTACAAATAGGATCCACAGAGATGTTTGATGCCTGTAGCAGTCTGAGGCTTTTCCTTCTTTTAATGCTTAGATGGGCCAACTTCTCTGCTGGTATTTCTTGGTACATCCTACATAATGCAAAGCTGTATCTTTTCTTTTTTTGCCGTTAAGTTGGTGATGTTTTGACCTGCGGGAACATACAAATCTTTTCCCCATGGTTAGTTTTAAGATCAAATTGAAAAATTTTTGGCAAAAGTTTTAATATATAACTGTATCCCCCCTTTTTTTATTCTAGGTTTTTATTTTTTGACCCACGAGTCTCAAAAAGGCAGTTGTAGTACACATACCTCTAGGCAGGAATCAAGGTGTAAATTTCATTAAATTTATCAAGCTGTTTTGGGTGACTGTATGTCGTTAATTTGGGAAGAAAATTTAATTCTTTAAGTTAAATTATCCTACAGGTAGAAGAGAATGTTACAAGATGGTACTGTATAACACAAAAATTATAGAGAACATTTGTATATGTCAATCTCAAAGTTATTGTTACACAGATTTTTAAGTAAAACAAATATGAACAACAATTTATATTTCCAATTAACTGAGATGTATCACTGTTTTTTATCAAAACCTTTAAACCAATGTTGTTTAATATAGACATTTTTACTTTTACTAAGTCCTAAGATACCATGTCATTTGTAGATAGAGTTTGGGCAAAATTGGATACTTGCTAAACTCACATCAATTAAATATACATTAATCGAATATAGACCCGTGTCCCTCTCCCACCCCTCCCACCCCTCCAGATTCACCATTTCAGTCAGTTTTCTGATGCAGTCTTTCTGTTGTTGTTCTTTCAATATGCATCCCTCTAGACAAGAAATATTTACAACTGAGTTATTGATCTGTTTTCAAACAGGACACTGGCATCTGTAAGAAGTAATGACTCTTATTGGAACAGGAGAGAAACCCTGGAAACCAGTCTGGACCTGAGTGTGGTGTTATCTAGAGGGCTGGGTTCAGGATAACTTTCAAGTCACAAGGAAGGGAAGACAATAAAGAAGTAATGCCTGATTTCTAAGCCTGAATAACTGGATGAATGCTAACCCTATCCAAAGTGGGAGGGGACTGGAGGGAAGGGAAAGACAAACCAGGCTCTGTCCCGCAGTGACTGCCATGGTTGCAAAGTTAATGGAAAGAGGGAAAACTGTGAGAAAAGCAAAGTTTCACAACTCAACACAATTGGAAATGTAAAATTTATGTACTAAATTATTTACATAGTGGAGAAGAAAAGTGAGCCACTAATTAGCTTTTGGTCTCTGCACCACAGATTCTTAAGTTAGCTTTAACATTTTATGAAATTCACTAACTGAAAAACTAAGGATTTAGCCAGGGCTGCAGCTTGGGGCAGAGGATGTTGATATTGCCTTTGCCCAGGAAACACCAGGTCCTTGGTTTAATTCTCAACAGGGCAAAAAAATATACTGCACCATGAATTATAGTTATACCTGCAAATCTATCACATTTAAACCTTGTGCCTCTTATAATAATATGTGGATACTAAACTATAAAATCAAGGAAAAATAGGCCTGCCTTACTTTAACTGTACTTGGTCTAAGTTGCTCTAAATTATTACATACTGGACACAGAGATCCTAATCTAAGAGTAAAATGAAAATAAGTATTGACATTTACAAATTGGCTTAAGCAGATGACATTCCATGAATATTTATTTATTCCATGAATATTTATTTCCATGAATGTCCTGATGTAAGACAAGTACTTTAGGATTAGAACATACACACTTGAACCACTGAAGGGGTGATCATCTCATTCCTTCTCCATCTGGTAGCCAAATTTTTCTTGTTCTTAACTGTAGAAAGAAATTAGTGACTTAGGATGGATTATTACAATCACTACAACTATAGTTGTAGTGATTGTAATAATCTGGCACCCACACTATTCACCAAACTACTCTTAATACCCAGTGTTACTAAAACTGTTTTATTCGGTCATCAACATGTAAATAAATGTTTCACTCTTACAGATTTGACTGATATGTTCCATTCAGTGTTTAAAACTTTCTGTTTAGATCTATACTATGCATTGACATACACAATTTATATCTATTAAACTATGTTATATATTTATTTAACTTTGGTTTTCTCCTTTACAGAAGTTAATATCTATCAGTAGTACATTATGCTTGCTACACCTAGAACTTGTTAGGTGTATAAAGTTGAAAGTTCCTTTGATCTTTCTCTTGGATTTATAGCAAATTAAATAGCAGACATCCATCTCCCTCCTTCTGAGACCCCCCCCATCTTCCTATTTTAAGTGCTTAACCTTGCCAAGCATAGTTAGTTTGTCTTTGGTTGATAAGAGGACAAATGGGGAGGGTCTTTGTCTCAAGACCACAAGATAAACATTTCCTCCCTTACCAACCCCTAGCTCTTAAGTCTGCATACCTGACATGGAATATATTTGAACCTAAAACTCCTAGGAAAGTTCTAGGAGGCTGGTGAGATGGTTCAGTGGGTAAAGACACGTGCCACCCACCTTGATGATGTAGGTTTATTCCCTAGATCCACATGGTGTAAGGAGAGAAACTACTCCACAGAACTGTCCTTTGACCTTCACATGTGCTCTGTTGCATGTGTGCATATGCATGTGCCTGTGCCCTCACATCACCAAATGTGTGTATTAACACGTAGATAAATGAATGTAATAAAAATTGAAAAGGAAGTATTAGGTTATAAAGCCTGAAGAGACAGTTTTAGGATGGAGTGCATGCTGAAATGAAGTTAGTTGTTAAGAAGGCACATCAGCCTCTAACCTAATTATCCTTAAACTCTTTCAATGAGCAATTGGCCCCTGTCCCTTTCTCTCCTGTTCAATGGGGGAGAGATGGTTTGTACAAGTCCATTAAGCACTTCAGACTGTTATAAATCCAAAGCTTGATTACTGTTTGGTTTACAGTAATTCTATTTCTGTGAATTTATTCCATGAAAACAAGTAGTCCAAAATTTGCTTCAGTCCTGGGCCCCATACTGTTTCCTGTCTGCAGTCTGCCTAGATAATGGGGTCCTGTTTCCAGTAAAACCTGTGGGACAGCGCAGAGCAATAGCAGGTCTGTGCTTCCAGCTCTGGGCTGTATCCAATACCAGCCCTTTCATCTCACCTAATATCCAACAGATATCAAACTAAATGTGGACACATGGTACTCTTGATTCCCCTCAGAAAACCTGCTCTTCCTCCATTGTTCTGGCCCTGGCAGTAGAGTCCACAGACAGGAGTGCTATGGATCTGCTCACTTTAGAGCCCTTCATAATACCTAGTTAGATTGTTCTTTATCTCCTGTCACAGTTCATGTTTCTAAGGGAAAGCCAGACATTACTTTGAATATTCAGTTCTGCTGGGGACAATGCAAAGAGAATCTGACAGTAATTGCTTAGGCAGCAACATTTGTCTGGACAAGTTTTCTGAGGCTGGACATTATCAGGAGTGGCCAGATGGAAATGCCAGCTGTCAGCCAGACTGGTACTATGGACTTTCCTGGGAGTGGGGATTTCTTTCAAATTCAGGATTGTGATGGCCCTTGCTCTGGAGGTCGGAGTGACAGAAAGTCTGAGAGGGGATTGCAAATAGGTTTCTTGGGCCAGTCAGAGTCTCCATACAATGTACACCCACCTAGCAATAGGCAGCTAGGGCTGAGGCCCCAGCTTGCTTACTAACTTCCATTCTGCCAAAGTAGGCCCAAGGGAAGGGGCCCTATCACCTGTGTGACAGGCAGGAATTCTACCAGTGAATAACGGAGAAATATTAGGTCCTGAATGCTTCCTGTATGGTCACCACCCTCTGGCTACCTTCCCAGAAAGCAGCAACTCATTCCCCACTGGCTCCTACAATAGGACTCAATCCCAATTGCAGGGCACTCTCTGGACTAGGGTTCTGCATGGCTGACTCTGGAAACAACCCTATACCGCCCCAATAAGACAGAACTTCAGGCCCAAACTCCTTTCCCCTCGTCTGTAAGGGAGAGTGCACTCTTCTCTAGATCCTGGGATGCAAGGGGGTGTTCTCTCAGTGTTCATTCACTAATAAATCTGCTTGCTCTGCAGATGGTTGCTTTCCAATCTCCCTGCTTCCTATTTGTTTACAGTGTTCACTGGAAATTTTGGAACCAGCAAAATGAGAGGTGGAGGGTGTCTTGGATATTGGCAATTTTTAATGATTCTAATCTAACACAGCCAGATCTGTCCTCATAATAACAAATAGTTTTGCAGAGATTACATTCTTCCCCCTTCTGGA
This sequence comes from Rhizomys pruinosus, assembly GCA_009823505.1. Lineage (NCBI taxonomy): Eukaryota > Metazoa > Chordata > Mammalia > Rodentia > Spalacidae > Rhizomys > Rhizomys pruinosus. Next base: position 617,799 of record VZQC01010460.1, on the reverse strand, counting down.
GTTGTCCAAACATATGGCCCAGTGAAGTAATCTGAGATGTTTAATAATGTTTAGACTTGGGTTCAGACTGCTGATATGATTTCTCTCTCAGAGTTGAACCTGTGAGTTAAAACCACTGTCCTAGTTTGTCTTCCATTGCTGTGACAAAACACTCTGACTGACACCAACTTGGGGAGGAAAGGGTTTATTCAGCTTACATCTCCTGGGTCACAGTTCACCACTTAGGGAGCCCAAGGCAGGAGCTGAAGCACAGGCCATGGAGGAATGCTGCTTACTGGCTTGCTCCCCTGGCTCATGCCCAGCCTGCCTTCTTATACTGTACACAACAACCTGCCCAGGGTGGCACCACTCATTGTGGGCTGGGCCCTCCCACACTGCTCGACCATCAAGACAATACTCCACAGATGTGGCCACAGGCCAATCCAATGGAGCCAATTCCCCAATTGAGGCTCCCTCAACCCAGGTGTGTCAAGTTGACACTAAAGCTATCCAGCACAATTGACCCCTTGTCAACTTGACACACAAAACACATCACTATTAAACCACCACCTTTCCAGTTCTTATCCCCAAAGTATGATGTTAACATTAATCACAACCTAAGACAGTACAACCTTAAAAGCCCCACAGTCCTTAAAATGTCCAAACACTTAAAAGTTCACAGTCTATTAAAAGTCTCTTAACTGTGGGCTGCTGTAAAATCCAAAACAAGTACTGTCTTATTTCAAAGGGAAGAATCAGGCACTCTCAAACAAAACCTAAGTCCAGCAAAGTAGCTCAAGGCTGGACACCTGGGATTCACTCACGATCTTCTGGGCTCCAAAGGGTCTCGGCAGCTCCCCCTCTCCGACTCTGCCGTCCGTGGCACACTCATCTCGCAGGCCCAGGCCGACTCCATTCTACACCTACCGCTGCTCTTGGTGGTCGTCCCAGGGTACCGGCATCTCCAAAAAGCTGGGGTCGCTACTGAAACTGAGGCAGCACCTTCACCAATGGTCTCTTCTGACCTCTCCTGGTGCAAAGCCTCAGCTTCTCTCCATGACCCCTGCAATCCTGGGGTCTTCACAGCAACCGAGGTGCACTTCCACCAATGGTCTTTCCTGACCTCTCACAGTGCCAAGCCTCGGCTGCTCTCTGTGACCCCCTCAAATTTCAACACCGGAACCATATAGGAGACTCTTACACGTTACCAAGTCCGGCTTCTGGCTCGAGATGGAGGCTCAGGCCCTTTCTGGGTCACAGCTTCTGTGTGCTGACCTTGAAGATATTCTCCCCAGAAGATTTCACCTCAGTGATGCTGGTCTCTTGTTACTTACAGCTGATTTTTCAGCCCCAGCTAACCAGCATCAATTGCCCCAGTACCACAAAAGTTTCACTTCAGGTTCTGGTCTCTTGTTACTTACAGCTGATTCTCCACAGCCCCAGCTGACCAGAACCCACAGATTACACAGTCCTGATGATCTCTGCTCTCCTTTGAAACTAGAAACTTCACAAGCCAGGCCTCCATCTTCTACAACTCCTTCAGCAAAACTGCTCCAAGCTCCACAGCAACAATCTTTAGGCATTCAATGATCTTCCCAGCCCAAAGTTCCAAACGCCTCCACAATCCTTCCCCAAAACACCAAGGTCAGGTCTGTCACAGCAATACCCCACTCTTCTGGTACCAATTTCTGTCCTAGTTTGTCTTCCATTGCTGTGACAAAACACTCTGACCGACACCAACTTGGGGAGGAAAGGGTTTATTCAGCTTACATCTCCTGGGTCACAGTTCACCACTTAGGGAGCCCAAGGCAGGAGCTGAAGCACAGGCCATGGAGGAATGCTGCTTACTGGCTTGCTCCCCTGGCTCATGCCCAGCCCGCCTTCTTATACTGTACACACAACCTGCCCAGATTGGCACTACTCATTGTGGGCTGGGCCCTCCCACATTGCCCGACAATCAAGACAATACTCCACAGATGTGGCCACAGGCCAATCCAATGGAGCCAGTTCCCCAACTGAGGCTCCCTCAACCCAGGTGTGTCAAGTTGACACTAAAGCTATCCAGCACAACCACGGCTTATTTTTCTCTTTTTTAAAAAAATGATTAATTTTATTTTTAATTTTGAGTATGTCCATGTCTCCATGAAGGTATATGCATGTGAGTACGGGTGCCTACATAGATCAAAAGAGGGCGTTGGCTCTTTCAGGGATGGAATTACAGGTGGTTGTGAGCTACCAGATGTGGGTGCTGGGACCTGACTGAATCAGGTCCTTTGCAAGAGCAGTATACTCTCTTAACTGCTGAGCTATCTCTTCACCTTTCTTTCTTAAAAAAGTCTTATTTTTATTATTTATGTGGAGGTTGATGGGTGCAGTGGTGGCCTTTGTGCATGTGTATGGGTACCTGCTGAGGCTAAACGATGGTAAGAGATCCCATGGAACTGGAGTTACAGGCAGTTCTGAGCTGCCCATTATGGGTGCTGGGAACTGAACTCTGGTCCTCTGGAGGAGCAGCAGGAGCACTTAATCGCTGAGCTGTCTCTCCAGCCCTTCATAGTTCATTTTTGTGAAAGCATCATTGCTTATCATATCTTAGAGAACATGGTATCTTTTGAACCATGAGATGGACCACTCTAGCTTAGAGCTTTGTCATACAAGTCTCCCATTGAGACTGTATGGACTGATTGCACATAATACGTGTCTTCACTCTGTTCATATAAAAACAAGACTTGAGTCCTCGGCTTAGTAATGGTCAGGTACAGTAAGTCAGTGAAGGGTTAGCCATAAGGACTCTTTCCTAAGCTTATGATTAGACTATTCCTTTCCTACTCAACTATATTCATTTATTGAACTAAATGGCAGGATTTTCATCAGAGGACACCCTTGAATGAACCCTCTATCTAGACAGTGACAACTTTCTTCCATTGGTGTTTAAATCAAATCATGAAGAGAAAGCCCAGCTTCAGGCAGGTGGAAGAGACCTCTGCCCTTCCCCCATTCAGCTCTACCTTTCAACTGTGACCTCATCACTGACACCATATCCCCTGATGCTTGTCCAAGAGAGGGGCAGCTGCCCCCACTCTCTGGGAGCCAGGTGGCTGTAGGGCTATACTGGGAAGTGGCATCTGCAGGATGTGGGTGAAAGGCCATGACCAGATGCCTACTGATCCCTGCACCCAGGTGTGCTCAGGGCTACATCAAAGCTTCTGCAGGGGTGCAATCCACTGAGTCCTCAGGTAACCTTCCATTCTCTTCTCAGGGAACTATGGCATGGGCTAGGGAAGAAGCAGGGGACAGCCAGCTAGTGTCTGGTAGGGAGCCATCCTCACGTATCATCAGAGTGTCTGTCAAGACCCCACAAGACTGCCAGGAATTTTTGCTGGGAGAAAATAGCAATGTTTGCCACTTTAAGAAGCAGATCTCCAAATACCTTCACTGTGACACTGACCGATGGGTGCTCATCTTCACTGGGAAGATCCTCCGAGATCAAGATATACTGAGCCAGAGAGGCATCCTGGATGGCTCTACAGTCCACGTGGTGGTGAGGACTCGTTGGAAAGGATCAGCTTTCCTGGGAACTCTGCCAGGCCCCACAGGCCACAGCACCCACTGTTCTGAACCACCAGCCTCTGAGGGTGTTGGGGCAATTGTCAAGCTGGGCCAACTGGTTCGGTGCTCACCTGAGCTAGCTGATTTCTTTTGCCAGCTTGTTCAACTGTTGACAACTCCACCAGAGTCTGTGGTGCAGTTCTTGGAAGATCCTCTAATTCAAGGACTGGCCAATGAGAAACAAGCTAATGGCAGCCACGTTTCGGAATCCTCAAAGCCACTACAGAAACGCGACCCAGCTCTCAAGGCTTTGGAAACCTCTCAGAAGCCTGCCCAGCAACAGGAACTCGTGCAGGAGCACAAGAGGCTGGAGGCCCTGAAGGCAGTGCCGGGAGGTGACGATGCTGTGCGTCCTGGCTGCTCTGACATCCAGCAGCTCATGCTCTCCATTCTGGCCTGCTGGCGGCCTCCAAAGGCCACCTTCCAGGTTTAGATCCTTGCAGAGGAGAAGCCAATGCTCATAGCAGTTTTGATGTGCCCACGATCCTGTCTGCCACCCCTGCATCTGTTAGGCCAAGGGTACAAGAGGCCAATATAGGAGGAGGTATTCAGTGCAGGGGCATAGTTTCAAATCATACCAGCTCAGTGTGCAAAACTGGTATGCTAGAGCCACACCCAGGCTCAGATCTTCTTTTGCAAGATAGCCAGCAGCCAGTGGAGAAAGCTCCTCTAAGCAGAGGAGCAGAGACTTTCACCTTCTGTTTTTCGCAAAGCCTTGCATGTCCTGCGGCAGAATCCAGCTCTGTTACACCAGCTGCCAACCAGCAGCCCGTTGCTAAAGCAAATGCCACTTCTTCCCATCCTCACCAACCCCTGAGCACTGCAGGTGTTGTTACAGATAGGGTAGGGCCTGCAGATACTGTCCAGGGAGGTGCCTGAGATGGTGCCATTCTTACGGGACTCAGCTAAACCTCGTGGGGTTAGAGGAGCCCCGGAAACAAGGGGTAGAAGACAAGTCCATAGAGAAGACTCTGTGCAACCCTACTTGGCCTTTCCTCAGCTCTTCCAGGCCCTGGCTAATGCCTGTTCCCAGTCTGCCCAATCCTCTCTGTCCAAGTCCCTCTTCACCGAAGGTCGCTACTAGCAAGAATTGGAGCAGCTGAAGTTCCTGGGTTTTGCTAACCATGATGCAAACCTGCAGGCCCTGATAGCCACAGATGGAGATATCCATGCTGCCACTGAGAGGCTTCTAGGGGCTCCGCAGGCCTAATCTCCCCAGCTGATGCTCACCAGGCACCACCCTGTGGAGAGGGAGGAAAACGGGGAAGGAGAGGGAAGGCACTTATTTATTTTAGAAATTCCCCCGGCCTGGGCTATGAGCACATCTGGGCAGCTCTTCTCTCACTGCTCAAGCCTGTTCTACATTAAAGAAGATTGCTTGGACCTCACGTGTGCTGTAGATTTGGGGCTGGCTGGGCGACATTATTTGGAGAGGTTGGCATATAATTTATGAGACTCAGCTTTAGTTCCCTTCATTTCTCTAACCTAAGAGTCTTTGAAGGTTTGAAGCATAAGGTGGGGCTGGGGAGATGGCTTAGTGGGCTACACGCTTGTGTGTGACCATGAGGACCCGAGGTCAGGTCCCCAGCACCCATGTAAAAGCCGGATGTGGCAGTGGGCCCCCCTAACCCAGCACCTTACAGAGGAGATAGGAGATCGGTGAAGCTCACACATCAGCCACGTCTAGCCATTTTACTAACCCCGTGTTCAGTGAAGGATCCAGTTTCAATAAGGTGGAGCATAGTGGAAGGGGGACCTGATGTTGACCTTGGCCTCCACACACACAGGCACACATGCTTACATGTGCACACACACACACATGCACATATATACTAAATGCAGGTAGGTAAATCTTGAACAATTTGGTATTTTTTACTCATAATCAATTAGCAACTTGGGTTCCTACCCTCATCTCCATCACTGCCATGAGCTGCTTCTGTTTCACTCCAGAGTGAAGGGTCCTGGCTCTTCCCCGGAGAAGCCCTGGCTTTTGTTTAGACCCCTTGAAAGCACACATTCCTTTGCTGACACGTTTATCTATAGGGCCTGTCCCTTGATTTGCCAGAAAATATTGGTAACTTCCCTCAGCTGCTATTCTTCTTTGACGTCTGTGTGTGCTTAGGATCATGCTCTGTGAGGTTAGCATCCTCTCCTCCACAAGACTATTTTCTTTTGCCTGTCTTATCAGCCACTGAAGTTTATGTCTATAGGTTTTTGCTTCTGAATTTGCAAATGTCTCCCTTGGGTGGGGAGCAATACTTTATGATTTTCTGCAGTTAGGGATTACCCAAGTAAGTGCAGAAGATTCTCTCTCTCTCTCATATAAAACATCTCATAAAACATATATAAAATTTAAAAAATAAAAAAAATTTTTTTTTTTTTTCTCTCTATCTCTATCTATATCTCTCTCTCTCTCTCTCTCTCTCTTTCTCTCTCTTGTTTTTTTGAGACCGGCTCACCCTTTAGTCCCAGCTGACTCTCTAGTAGATGGTGCTCCCTGGTATATATTATACAAGTTATTTTTTATATAAAATTTTTTATTTGTTATTAAACTTTTTCTCATAGGTCAGACCATCGTCTCAATCGAATCTAGGTCCTTCTTTTCCATGCCCCCCAACACCACCTGAATCCTGCACTCTGCCATCATGTCCTGTATTCTTTTTTCCAAAAGTCTTTCAGAGTTTTTTTTTTTCATCTTTGTTGTTCTCTCCAACTTGTATTGCTACTGGTCTATATCTACATATATATACACCCATTTATATATATATATATATATACTATTATATATATTATATTATAATAATACACACACACACCACACCACACACACATATCCATTTGAATTGGAGGATTTTTTCCCTAAAAGGATGTCATGTTTCCTTAAGGAAGTGCTCGAAAGGTTCCTCCTTGGCACCCCCAAACCACCATCAATCCTGACTTTTGCTCCACATTGGGGGTTCTTTCCCCCCATGGTCCCCAAATGAAGTCAGGTAAGCACGCATCCTGTCTCGATCCCTCCCTGCCCTGGCCTTCATGATAGAACCCAGATAGTTCAACAATGGCAGTATATATTCTGATGAGGCTAGCATCCCCTTAGCTGTTTAGTCCACAAGATTGGTATTTCAGTAGTCCCCATCTGGCATTGAAGGTTTTGGATGAATTATGAGTATTTTTTAACTTCTCTTCAGAGAGTTGGCCCTTTTCTTTTTTTCTTTTTTTTTTTTTAATTTCATTTTTATTGATGGTTTGTGCTTTTCATACATCCATTTTCCAATTCCGATCTTCAGGCATTTCAGGCTTATTTCCCTTCCCTTCCCCCCCCCCCCCCCCCCCTCCCAAGATCATGTTATTCTGCCATAACTGTCCTTCCTGCATCTTTCAGGTTTTTTTTTTTTTTTTCATTTTTTAGCTATAAGTGATTAATCCATGAGTATAAGCATCCTTCGTGCAAAAACAATCTATAGACTGTTGTGCCCAAAACCCCCACAGTCCCACCATTCAGTTGAGCGTTGACAGGTTGTTTGTCAATCAAGTTGATCCAATGAGTGTCCCGGACTACATCGCTGTAGTTTTCACCCATCACCCCAATCGCAGAGCCCTTACATTTCTACCACGCCCCCTCTTCGCAGATTGTTCCCTCGGCTTACGAGAAAAGGGGCACAGGTGGATGAGAAGTAAAACTGTCCTCTCTCTCTGGAGCTTGTTTGACTTGGACTCTGGTTAGTTCTGGCTGTTTCCTTCATGGGCTGACAGTTTGTTTAGGAGTAACCTTTCGATCCTACTAATGCAGCACCAGCAATTAGATATTATGTATTTCAGCAGTACTAATAGTTATGGGAGGTTACTGTGGCATAGACACCTATGTTGGATGATATGTTAATTCCTGAATTACATTTTACCACGATAAATAAATAAACAGGGTCTTACTGTGGCTTATGAATCTCCTAACCTGTAGAGGATGTAGGCTTGTGGCATTCAGCCAGGTTATTCCTCCAGGGAGAGAGCCAACAGCCAATTAGATTTGGGGATATACAGACACATGGCTGACACTGCTGCCCACAGTATTTCAGGCCAGGTGAAGTGTTGTAGCTGGTGCCTGGTTGTGTGTGGAGTCTTGCTGAACTCAAGGGTGAACCCGTTATTTATTTTGCTTTATTGGTTTAGTGGCCTTGGGAAACCCCTCTCTGCCTTCCAGAAGAGTTTGGCCCTTTTCATACCCATAGTTTCCACTCTTTTATGCAGTCATTTAATTACATAGATGGGCACAAGTGAAAAAGCCCTTGTGTCTCCTTCTTTGATGGTACTGGTTTGGGTCCTACACAAAAATCATATTATTTGTTGATGTCTATAATTTCCTCCAAATAGAGTAGAGGAGGTAGGAAGATAGAATGCATATCTAGAAAATACCTTGGAGGGGTATTACTTCCCAAGTCAGTCCCAGTAAAGGAGAAGGTCCAGGGCCAGAACGTGCTCCTGATCCTCAGTTCTCTCGGGCAGTCCTGCATGGACACCAGCTGTCTTTGTGCACCACACAGCCACGGTCACAGAACTGGATTCCTGGAGACAGTCTGTGGGGCAGCTCTTATCTCCATCTTCATCTTCTGCTGAGGCGACTCCCTTACTGCAGTGACCATGTCATGGTTTATACACACAGTGAGCATGCACTCTGGTTAATTAGCCTGTGTTGACATCCTTGCCATGACGGCCTAGGGGATGATTGCAGCTCTCCTGGTCATGGGCCTGGATTTTGTCCGCTTTGCTATCTTCTGTGGATTTATGTTCTGTACTCTTTCATCTTCTATTTTGTGATGCCTGTGGACAAAGCTCTCTGGAACCGAGGATCCTGTTCAGGCGTCAACCTGGTTTTCTATTCTGAGGTACTCTTTGTCATAGCACATTAATCCCCACTGCACCCCCCCCCCCCAGCATGTGTGGATAACCTCTATATGCTGGCACCTCACGTGCACAGTTCTGTCACCTATGAGGCTAGAACCAAGGGGATTTGTACTCAGCCCTCTAGAGTAGCTTTATTTCATGGAGATGTGTTCTGATATACCAATTCAAGATGGAAGATGAGGATAGCACAGAAGCCCTAGTGGAGAGCTGATAGACTGGAAGGTGCAATGGAGCAGTACTAGGCTGCAAACACCAGCCAACAACATTTTTTTTCCTAATACTTGACACATCAGTGGCCTCTTCATGGGCTTTCTGATATCTGAAGTCTCCTATAACTTTGTAATCTGGTGACTCTATTGCATAAACAAATCCATTAAATACTGCTTTGGGAGTTCAGAGTCCTGAAAGTTGTGGCCCCGTGGCCCTCCTTCTCACACCAACTTCATTCATCCATCTCTCTGTCTTTCTTCCAGAAATAAAATTAGGGTCACATCAGGATGTTATCAATGTGGGAATGGTTTTGTAGTTTGAGACAGAGTTTTTCTTTTATTGAAAAATTTTATGTGTTTCAAACATTTTTTCAGTCAGTCTTAATCTCCATTATACCTGCTTCTCCTTTGGCACCCTCCCTCAGCGCACGCCCCCTTTGCCCCCCAGAGTTCACACCTTCTGTCATTTGTACTAGAGTCCATTGCACCAAATTACTCTCCCTGCTCACTCCTCAGTGCCAGCTCCTCACTGAGTTCTAGTTAGCCTATATGGAGTGACATCAAAACCTAAGGACAGGTATAAAGCCTACAGGCATGCATCTCAGGGAGAGAATGGAGGTTGCAAAGCCGCTGAACACTAACTCTCACTCCTAGTTCCAGCTTCTTTTCTTTCCTACTAAAATCATTATGCTAATGACTTCCACTCACATTAAGTGTTTGGTAAGATGCACAGGTCTTCATTTGCATTAGTGGGTGTTTTGTAGGCTGTCATCTTCATAGACACTATGCATTTATTTGTTCATTTTTTCTTAGATATTTATTTATTTATTTATTTATTTATTTATTTATTTATTTATTTTTGGTCTTTTCGAGACAGGGTCTCCCTGTAGCCCCAGATGGCCTGGAGCTCACTCTGTAGACCAGGCTGGCCTTGAACTCACAAAGATCCACCTGCCTCTGCCTCCCGAGTGCTAGGATTAAAGGCGTGTGCCACCACTCCTGGATATTAGATTATTTAATAATAAACATCTAGGCTTATTACCAAGTGTCATCAGCTCACAATGGGGAGATAAAAGGGTACCAGTAAAGGTTGCATAGATGTATATGCAATCAATATTCGGAAGGATAGGCAGGCATTTTCTAGGTGAACAATCTAGAAAGGGATCTGAGGAAGAGTCAACAGCATGAACAAAGACATAGAGGTTTGGATGTCTGGTGTGTGGAGAACTATGTGATCAGTGTGGCTAGAATTCCATCATGAAAGCTCTGCTTTACACATAAGCATGAGGTGTCTGGAAATGCATGGGGGCTTTAGAGACCCTTGGCTCAATCAAGAATCTGCCTTTTGCAATCATGTTGGAGAATGAGAGTCAAAAACAGCAATATTGAAGTTATAGAGTCTAAAATGAAGGCAGTCTCTATAATCTTTTTGAAGAAGTAGACTCTCCCTAAGACGGCATCAACTAAATTTTATTTAGGTCACAGTGCCTTATCCATAGCTTTGTACAACATCTTTCCATGAAATGCTAGACACAATGAGATTTCCTGCTTCAGGACTGCATCAAAGTCTACCACCCTTCACTCATGGAGAACATCAGAGGCTTTCCCCAGCTGGTGGCTTAGATAGGTTTTCTTTATTGAGATCTTGAATGAAAATTCTATTTACTCTTTCTAGTGTCAAAAGGACCAACTTTGAATGAAAAATAACCTAGCTTCACTGCGTGCACTGTTCTTTGTACCTGAGTGACCTTGCACTGATTGCTTGACCATTCAACTCTTCTTTTTCTATTTAACAGAGATGGGAACTAGCACCTGCTGTTTCAGATTATTGTAAGGATTAAATTATCTATGTGAATCTCTTAGCAAGTTACTTAGGACATAGAGCTACTGAGTATCAGTTATTGCAGTGTTCCATACACTCCGTTTTCTTACTTTTCTTTTTTTTTTCGATCTTTTGTTTAATCGCACAAAGGGATATAATGTGGAGAGTACAAAGTGACACAAGCAGATCACAGAGCACGATGGGAATTAGTTCTCCCCCTCCCCAGCATCTCCTTCGTCTCCCTGGTTTTCTGATGTCCACAGGGTGAGATTGTCCCTCAGCAGCTGCATGATCAGGGTGCTGTCTTTTTAAGACTCTTCATTCAGTGTATCCAATTCTGCAATCGCTTCATCAAATGCCGTTTTTGCCAGGCAGCAGGCCTTTTCAGGAGAGTTTAGAATCTCATAATAAAAGACTGAGAAATTCAGTGCCAGGCCAAGCTGTATTGGGTGCGTAGGCTGCATTTCTTTCTTACTAATTTCAAACGCTTCTTGGTAAGCCTGCTGGGAGTTCGACACAGTGGTTTGTTTATTATCTCCAGATGCCACCTCAGAAAGATACCTAAAATAGTCTCCTTTCATTTTCAAGTAGAAGACCTTACTTTCTGGTTGTGTAGCATTGGGAATAAGATACTTGTCCAACAGCTCCAGCACGTCGTTGCAGATGTCCTGGAGCTCAGCCTCGATCTTCTCCCGGTACTCTTTGCCCATCTGCTGCTTCTTCTCGTTCCTCTCTGTCTTCTGTTCAATGCTGGAGATGACAAGCCAGGACGAGCGGCGGGCACCTACAACATTCTTGAAGGCAACAGAGAGTAGATTTCTCTCTTCATTGGAGAGTTCGTGTCACTGCTCTGTAACTTCCTTCATGGCTGAGGCCATGTCATCATAGCGCTCAGCCTGCTCTGCAAGTTTGGCTTTTTTTTGTTTTTAATTTTATTTTTATTTCTGTATGTGTATGAATGTTATGTCTGCATGCAAGTTGTGCACCCGTGTCGTGCAATGCCGCGGAGGTCAGAAGGGGTCTCGGATTCCCCGTGGAAACTGGGGAGTTTCTCCTGGAGTTTCAGACGGTTCTCGGCCGCACATGTGGGGTGCTGGGATAGAACCCGGGTCCTCTGTAAGAGGCAGTCGGTGCTCTTAAAACGCTAGGCCATCTCCCCGCCCCAAGTTGGCTTTCTGTACCAGCTCACTTTTGTCCATGGTCATTCCCTAACTGGTATTGGCATTAGCATCCAAGAGTGAGGGATACATTCGTGTTTGTTTTTCTGGGACTGTCGTTACTTCACTCAGCATGCTGTATCTAGCTCCAGCCATTTTCTGCAAGCTCTGTGATGTCGTTCGTCTTTCTTTACTGCTGCATAGAACTCCATTGTGTAGAAGTACCACATTTTCTCTATCCACTGTCGTTGAGGGGCATTTAGTTGGTTCCAGCTTCTTGCTATGTTGAAGAGAGCTGCAAACAAACATGGCCGTGCATGTATCTCTTGTGGTGGCATAAGTTCTTGAGGTACATGCCCTTCAAGGTGGGTTGGATGGCACGTTCATTCCAAGTCTTCCAAGGTTCTCCCACTGCTTCCACTAGTGGCGTATGAGTTTACATCCACCAGCAGTGGATGAGTGTTCCCCTTTCCCCACAACCTCTCCCGCACTTGTATCATTTGTTTTCTGTCCTAGCCATTCTTATTGGAGTAAGATGATATCTTAAAGTGGTTTCATTTTGCATTTCTTTAATGATTAGTGATGTTGAACAGTTCTTGAGGTGTTTCTCAGACATCTCTAATTCCTCAATTGTGACAGTCTCTGTTCGTTCTTTTGCTCTATCTATTGGTGGGTCATTTGTTTTCTTTTTTCTTTTTTTTTTGAGTAGTTTATATATTCTGGAAAATCAATCTTTGTCAGATGTATCTGCAGTTGAAGTTTTCCTCCCACTCTGTGGGATTTCTCTTCACTTCCTTTGATTGTTTTTTGGCATGTACAGAAGCTTTTAGTTTGCATGTGTCCCATTTGTCAATTGTCACCTTAATTCTTGTGCAGCAGTTGCTGTGTCTGATTTAGAAGTCTTTTCCCATGCCTATGGCTTGTAGTCTGCTGCCAACTTTTTCTTCTATCACCTTCAGAGTTTGGGGTTTCACGTTGAGGTCTTTAATCCATCTGGAGTTGACTTTTGTACAGGGCGAGAGGTAGGGGTTTAATTTCATTCTTCTACAAGTGGTGATCCAGTTTTGCCAACACCACCTGCTGAAGATGCTGTCTTTTCTCCATTGTGGCTTTTTGGCCCCCTTTTCTTACCTTTAAGATGGGATAATGCCATCTAGTAGGTATTAACAAAGATTTCTGAAAGTTAACATGTTTACACTTCCCATATAGCATAGTACTTGTTACAGAGATTCTCAGGAAGAATGTTACCTCTCTTTCTATGCTCCTCTAGAAGCTCTCAAGTCTCTCCTAGATTCAACTGACAGTTGACAGTGACTTGTGTCTGAGATCCTTACTAAAAGCTTTGTTCTCTCACACTACGTCCTCACAGCAGTGGGATCATATGTCTCAGTGCCTGTCCAAAACCACTACACGTTTAGGGAGAGAGAAGTAGGGCTTCTTTTAAGAAAATTGAGTTTTTCACCTATTGTTGCTGCTGCTTTTGTGAATCACTGTACAAATCCTCAGTGTGGGGCTCACAGACCTGGGTGTCAAGGGAATCCTTTACTCCCAATTATCAGGGCCTGTAGTCCAGTGGGGGAAGTACTGGACATCATTATTCTACATGTAAAGTGTACATATTTCACAGACAGTCCCAGGGAGTTTACTAGGGTGTGAGGATCCAGGTGAACATGCTTGTTAGGGAGGCTGGGAGTGAGTCAGGTGTGTGGTGTCTGTCACCTACTGATGACGTCATGAAACAGACATCGTCTTTGCATCCTTTTCTGCAGCTCATTCTTTTTTATCTCCTGCACAATCCAGTCTTAGAAATATTCCTTACATTCTCTACTTCCTCAAGCTTCTGGATTTTCTCTCCTTTTCCACAGAAACTATGCTCCCTAAGGTCTATGGTGGCTTTCTAATAGACAAGTCCAGTACATATCCGTTCTTTAAATTCATTTTTCAATACACACTGTATCATGTGGATGACTTCATATTTATTTTTGCTTGGTTTATCAGAACTACAGCACTTGTTTCCTATTATTTATTTGAAGAAGTTACTTCCCATTTTAGCAGGAAAAAAAAAACAAAAATCACTGTTCTATAACATTCTCGAGTTCCTACAGGCACATCCACACTAATGTGGTTTTGTGCTAATGTATTCTTCCTGTTTAGTTGCTATGGACCGATCACTACCTATGTGCAGCTCTTTCACTTAAACACTAGTTTCCTTTCTCTCCTATTCAAACACAGTCTCCCTCTCTTGCTCCATCTGCCTTTCCTGCTCTAATGGGTTATCCTAACTACTATATATTCCACTACTTTCTAGTCGATTAAAACAAGAAAAGTTGCCTAGTGTCCACCTTTCCCTCTAGTTCCATTCTATGTTTTTGCTTACCCTATAGCAAGCATAACTATTCAAAAGAGTTGTCCATATTTGCCCACACCAGTTCTTCCTTCTTGTTTCCTTAGCTCTGCCTGCCTCTGCCTCTCAAGTGTTTTGATTAAAGATGTGCACCACTATGGCTAGCTTAGACACTATCTTTCTTGAAATATGTCCCCCTGTGTTTTTAAATGTCACATATTTTTATTGTTTATTTGACAAGCATGTGTAGAATATGTGGTCGTATTCATATCCCATTGCCCCCTCTCATTTCTTTCCCACTATTGCTGAATTCCTTTTTTCTTTTTTAAAAAAAATTTTATTATTTTTTATGTGTATGAATGTACTGTCTGCATGTAGGTTGGTGCATCCGTGTCTTACAATACCTCGGAGGTCAGAAGAGGGAGTTGGATTCCCCTGGAACTGGAGTTAAAGATGGTTCTTAGCCACTATGTGGGTGCTGGGAATCGAACCTGGGTCCTCTGCAAGAGCAGTCGGTGCTCTTAACTGCTAGGCCATCTCTCCAGCCCCTGAATTCCTTTTTTCTAATTATCCCCTCTCCCACCTCCTGGTCTTTTTTTTTTTTTTTTGGTGCACATATAATGCAGATATCCATGGCTGCTGTGTGTTCATAATTGTGACTGCCATGCCATGTCCAGAACAGTGTTTCATCTCCAGCTTGGCTCTTGTGATCCTTCCACTTCTCCTTCTGTGATGTTCCTCAGCTTGGAGGATGTGGTACATATGTCTCATTTGGGGATGAGCATTCAATAGTCGCGTTCTCAGCACTTTGACCTCTTGATGTCACAGTTTTTGGTTTATTTATTGTTATTTTATGTGTATGACTGTTTTGCCTATATGTACTTGTGCAGTTCCTGTAGAGGGCAGAAGAGGGCTTTATATCTCCTAGGAACTGGAGTTATGAAGTTGGGACAATAGTTCGCCACTGGGTGGGTGATGGGAACCTAGCCTGGGTCTTCTGCAAGAGCAGCCAGTGCCCTGGCTGAACTATCTCTCCAGCCCATGATACCACACATATTTAAAAAATTTTTGTATGTGTATGAACGTACTGTCTGCATGTTGGTTTGTGCACCCATGTTGTGCAATGCCGCGGAGGTCAGAAGAGGGTCTGGGATTCTCCTGGAACTGGAGTTCTCCTGGAATTGGAGTTACAGATGGTTCTTAGCTACCATGTGGGTGCTGGGGATCAAACCCGGGTCCTCTGCAAGAGCAGTTGGTGCTCTTAACCGCTAGGCTATCTCTCCAACCTGATACCACATATTTTTAAGTTAACTTTTTTCCTCAAAGATCTTCTATTACAGGCTTTTAAAGAAAGCTAGTTTCATTTTCCTACCTTTTAATTTGAAGTCATCTTCTACCTTGCTTCATTTTCCTTCCCTACTATTTTCACTTTATTACATGGCTTCAAATATGACGATGGTTTATAAATTCAGATTTCTAGTCTAGACCTTTTCTCTGAATCTTAGAGTAGGACAGCCAAGTTATGAGACATTTTACCATGACACTGTACAGATGACAAACTCATTTATAATTTTCCAAAAGAGGAAGGAATGAAGGAAGTTAGGAAGGAAAGGAGGAAAGTAGGAAGGAATGAAGGAGGGAAGGAAGGAAGGAAAGAGGAGGAAGAGGAAGAGTGAGGCAGAGGAAAGAAACAATAAAGGAAAATAGCAAGTCTGCTTTTTTTTTTTTTACCAAAAATCTTACAGACTGACAGGTGGCCGTAATCTCTCCTACCTCTTTCTCATCATTAATCTCTTATATAATTCTGAGGGTGCTTCAAAATAAGCTAAGAATCTGACTACTTTTAAAAGTACCCTCTTTGTAATATAAAATTAAAGGAGGAAAATGTGAATTCCTAAACATAAAAAAAAAGACTGAGAGAAAGATGCAGGACAGTTATGACAGAGTGCATGATCTGGGGTGGGGTGGGGGGAAGGGAAAGGGGAATATGTCTAAACTGAACTGAGAAATGATGTCTGAAATACACAGAACATCAATAAAAGCATTTTTAAAAGTAACCTCTTCATTGCTACCATGCTGTACAAATAACTGTTGTAAAATGAAGCAACGCAAAGTGATTCTCCAAAGATGATGAATTTAATCAGGAATATCAGAGCACCACAGTAGGAATGCATGTGCCATTGTAGAATTTGACCATATTACTGAAAGAAAATTAGCAAAGAAGAAAATTTGCTTTATAAGCAAAACAAGGAGAGTTGTTTTCAGACATACATACACAAAACATTGGCTAGAGGGCTTATCAAGAGTCAGCTCCAGTGGCTGGAGAGATGGCCTAGTGGTTAAGAGCACCGACTGCTCTTGCAGAGGACCCGGGTTCAATCCCCAGCACCCACATGGCGGCTAAGAGCCGTCTGTAACTCCAATTCCAGGAGAACTCCAGTTCCAGGGGAATTCGAGACCCTCTTCTGACCTCCGCGGCATTGCACGACACGGGTGCACAGACCTGCATGCAGACAGTACATTCATACATATACAAAAATAAATAAAATAAAAAAATTAAAGAGTCAGCTCCAGGTTATTAGTAGAGATTATTAGGCAAGTATTCTCCCTTATATAGCTGTCTTTGTGGCTCATGTACCAAGAAAAGTTTTGCTTACAGGCTCTTATGAGTTTGAGTCCTCCAAGAATCCATTTCTTATCATAGACCTGTGTGCGCAGAGGTCCATCTCCTTTCAACCTCCCTACTCCATTTTCTTAGAGTTCAACACGTGGGACATTATGTTGATGTTTCATTACAATAGTCTTCTAAACAGTGTACTTGATATAATCCTTGCTGGTCTGTGCCCTGTGTTCTATATTGTCAGAAGAGCACCACATCCAGAGTTATAAAGGGCAGGCACAGAAGTTTTCCCAGGGTCTCAAGTCTGTGACTGACAGAGATGTAGAACCCCAAACTTCACTTCCAAAATTTGTTCTTCTAGCTATAGGTTGCTTCACAGTCAGAACTTGTTTCTCTGAAATTGATGTCTTTCCCTAGCATAGAAGAAAGGCACAATATGTTTCTGTATTTTTGGAAGTCTAGAATATCATTTAGAGAGGAGCAGCTCAGAAAATAATCTAAATCACAATGAAAAGGATACCTATATGTTTTTCATAAAAACAAAATTGAATTTTAAAGAATTATTATTAGCATATAAAGACCAAATAGGATGCTGTAGCCATGGAGTGGGAGTAAAAGGGGGTACCAGGGAATGTTTTTTGGGATGAGAAAGAAGCCTTACTGAGATCTTACTCTGCACTCCCCTTGGCTCACCAGTTTTGTGATCTCTGTGGAAAGAATTCAGATGAGACACACAGAGTGTAAGCTGTAAGATAAACGGGATTTATTAAAATAAGGCACTCTCAAGAGTAAGACTGACAAAGGCTGAAGGGGCCATGGCTAGGGAAGACACTCTGACAATTAGACATGGTGGTGGGGTGAAGATGTCTGACGGTCATGATAAGAAACTTCAGGAGAGCTTTGGTACCTCACCAGGGCGAAATCACTGAAAACTGAATTCAGGTCTCCCTGGGGACAGATAAAAAGGGCTAGTTTTAAGACAAAATGAAAGAACATATTCGATGAAGCAATATTCCAATTTAGGCTTATTAGAAAGTAATTTTACTAATTCATATGCAAAGTAGGACCTTCTCAAGGTGGTGTAGGGGAAGGATTTCCTGGCAGGGACTGGATTTCCAGTACTCTGGATGGGGTGACCTTTGTCCCCCAAAGCCACACATTTGACTTTGTGAGGAAAGACATTGTGAGTACTGGGTTGTAGGAGTCAGGGAAGTACAACTTCCAGAATCTTACCTTCTCCTGTCAACCTCCAGCCTCACTTTAACTCTGACTTCAGCTACAACTAACTGAGATTCTTCCATCAACACCTGGATTCAGATTAGTTCACTGTCTCATAGACACCTCACTTTTTAGGCTCCTTAGAAATCCCGGCTCACGCAGCTTCCCCAAGCCTGTTCGGCACTCTCCATGTGTCTTTCTTGGGGCCGCAGTCTGACCCTTTTCTTTTGCCCTCTTCTAATCACTTCACCTCTCTGATCTCCTCCCAGGGTCTCTGGCCCTTGTTGGGTCCTGGTATGTGGGTTCATCTCTGTGGCTATGGCTAGAGCTGACACTCCTTTTATCTCACGTGTGGACTTAGTGATATTTCCCTTCCTGGCTTTCCTGGGGCAGGAGAATTTCCCCTTTAACTCTAGTCTCACTCTACAGATGTACTTCTACATGGGCAATTTCAGTGTAAATCTAAACAAATATGAATTACATTATTCAACATTGTCTGTGTGCCAGACTCTAAACCTACCTTTTCTTTATGCATCACAACTGAAGATGGTATTCACTTATTAACAAAAGATTTTGATGCTGGTGATGACATGGCACTTTAGTCACAGTATTTATTATTATTATGTATAAGGCAGAGATGAGATCCTTTCTATGATGAAGTTTTAAATAATTAACCAATGGAGAAGAAGAAATAATCAGGTTATTTAGTCATGTGATATAATGAAACTTGTTATACTTTCATTAATTTGAGCATCATTAAATACTACCAACTACCACTAATCTGAATTGAGTGCTTAGTTTGTTTCAGATACTGTAAGAAGTGTTTTACTAATGTGAGGCTGGTTAAGTGGGCTCTCTTAATTCATGTAATAAGTAGGTTAGGAAGTTGAGATTTAAGACACTGGTCATCAAGATCCAGAGCTTACATTATTTTTAGCATAAAAGGCTACATAATAAGTGACGTATTGCCTACTAAACGTTGTAATCTCAGTGTATTAGATTCTCTGAATTACAGGCTGGGCTTACAATGCAAACAGTGGAGATCACTTTTTCCATTTCTGCTAATTTTATATTTATATTTTGATCCTATTTAGACATTGTCACCAATCTGCACCCCTTCCCCTTTAGTTCCTCCACTCAGCTCTCTGACTCTCTGATATGTATCAATTGTCACATTTAATTTCTTTTTTTTTTTTTTTTTGAGACAGGGTCTCCCTTTAGTACCAGCTGGACTGGAGCTCAATATGTAGACAAGGCAGGCCTTGAACTCACAGAGATCTGTCTGCCTCTGATTAAAGGCATGCACCACCATCCCTGGCCTTGTCACATTTAATTTCTTTAAAAATAATTTTATGAGTATGAGTGCTTTGTCCACATGTATGTAAGTATATTTGTGTCATGCAAAGCCCACAAAAGTCAGAAGAGAGTGTCAGATCCCCTGGAACTAAAGTTAAGGACGCTTGTTAGGTGTCATGTGGGTGCTGGAAATCGAACCCGGGTCCTCTGGAGAACAGCAAGTGTCCTTAAGCACAGCCATTTTCTCCAGTCTCCAATTGTCAGAAATTTAAAGTTTCCCTCTCCCAGAAGCTAAGGTTCCTCTTCTATGGATGGGGCTTCCCCACTTCTATGATGGGATTTTTTTATTGAATTTTTGTGTATTTCATACATAACATTTCAATCAGTCTTAATCGCCTTTATACCCTTCTCCCTTGGCAACCCCGTGAAGTTCTCCCCTGGAGTTGATTCTGTCATTTGTGGGCTCACTGTGCCAAATTAATCTCCCTGGCTACTTCCCAATGCCAGTTCATCCTCTGAGCTCGTCAGTCTATCCAGTCCTTCGCTTGCTTAACAAAGGCCAGTTCTTCCCTACCTGACTGTAATCAGCTTCCAACATTTCTTCAGCTAAGACATTGTGAATTGCCCAAGCCTAAGCAACATATTTACTATGCAACCTCTACAACCTTAAGGATCATGAAAAAGAACAAGGGGCCAAAAGGCCAGAAATTAACCTCTTAACTCTCATTAAGGAAGCTCCTCCATGCAATAGGGGGCCAGGAACCATGCTGGGATCTTTGTCTGGCTAGAGCTTACGTGGTTCTTGTTCATTCTGTTACCACCGCTGTGAGTTCATATGACTAACTGCCTTGTGTGGAAATCTCTGGATCCTTGTGGTCAAACACTCCTTCTGACTCTTACAATCTTTCTGGCCCTTCTTCTACAATGATCCCTGCATGATCCCTGATTCTGAGGAGGTAGAATCTGATATGGGTGTCCTGTAAGCACTCTGTAGTCTCTTATTCTTTGCACACTGGGATATTGTGGGTTACTGTGCCCATCGCCGTTTGCTGTATTAAGAAGCTTCTGTGGTGGGAGTTGAAGGTTTGCCTCACAAGATGGAGCTCGTACCTGACACTAACAGCAGGCCTGGAAACCTATAGCTGGACAGGTCACAGGCCATAGTTATTCTTTTTTTTTTTTTTTTTATAATGCTTTTATTGATGTTTTGTGTATTTCAGACATCATTTCTCAGTTCAATTTAGACATATTCCCCTTTCCCTTCCCCCCACCCCACCCCAGATCATGCACTCTGCCATAACTGTCTTGTATCTTTCTCTCAGTCTTTTTTATGTTTAGGAATTCACATTTTCCTCCTTTAATTTTATATTAATCTAAAAGATGAATACATACTTTCTACTCATATACAGGAATTAACAGAGTCTGAAAGTAAGTGGTGGATCAATTCTAGAGCCCGTTAAAAGATTTACATTACGACAACATGGTTACTTTCAGATGAACAGAAATATAACAATAATGTTGTTCAGCTTGCCTTTCATCTGGGGATTTGGTGCTAGCATCCACAAATGAGGGAAACCATTCACTTCTTGTTTTTCTGGGACTGTGTTACTTCACTCAGCATAATGGCTTCAAGTTCCATCCATTTACCTGCAAAGTTCATGATGTCATCTTTTAAATGGACATAGTATTGGGCTGGAGAGATGGCCTAGCGGTTAAGAGCGCCGACTGCTCTTGCAGAGGACCCGGGTTCGATCCCCAGCACCCACATGGCGGCTGAGAACCGTCTGTAACTCCAGTTCCAGGAGAACTCCAGTTCCAAGGGAATCCGACACCCTCTTCTGACCTCTGTGGCATTGCACGACACAGGTGCACAAACCTACATGCAGACAGTACATTCGTACACATAAAACAAATAAATAAATATAATTAAAAATTAAAAAAAAATTCGAGAGTTAAAAAAGAAAAGGGAAATAATCTTGGTATGACTAATCCTTGATGTTTATTCAATAAACTACCAGCCTTTTAAAAAAAATAATAAATGGACATAGTATTAAATCGTTTCATAATAACTTGTTATACACCATAGTTTAGTGGATTGTTAAATTCTCACCACAAAAGCATTTATCTTTTTAAAACAGTACAGATGAACTTGTAAAAGATAAGCTTGTAAAATTTAGAACTGAGATTACAAAAGCATTGAAGGAGAACTGAAGAAACCGAAGAACATGGATCCTGAGCCAACTCCTTTGAAATTTAATAAAGGACAACTTTATGATGAAAATGACTAAAAGAAATGACGAGGGAAAATTCAGTTTCACTAGGCATGAATTCCTTCTTAAATAGTATAGAAATAATATAGAATTATTATGTAATAGTTATCACAACTCTGTGAAATAAGAATGTAAAACAGGCAGATAGAGAGATGTTTAGTGATGTTGCAGAACCTTTACATTTATTTGTTTTGTGAACCCCTATATGCAATGCTCAACAACTTTTCTATATTTATGAATGTATGAATTCCTTATCACAACTATAAAAGTTAGACATTATTATAACCATTTCGATACTGGACAAACTAAGGAATGGAAAAATTCACCAACATGCTCAGTTGCGAGATCAGTAAATAGAAAAGTCAATATTCAAATTTAGGCACTCCAGTTACATACTTTGCAAAGGCCTTTGTTGGCTATTTGAAGTGGTAACATTTTGTTGTTGAGTTCTTATTCAAACTCACTCAATGAATTTTTTTTCTTTGATGTTTGGACTCACAGAAGAATATCCCTTTTAGAAAACACAGTCTTTCTTAAGGCCAGTAACTGACTAGCTCCTTGATAGACAGTGGTAGTCAATTTCAGAAGAGTGACTATATCACCTCTCTGAACTATTCAGAATTACTTGAGGGGCCCCAAGAAAAATGATCTGTTTAATGTGATTATTTGATGTGTCTGTTTCTTCAGGCCAGTCCTCTTACTTCCAGACCTCTGATCATGGAAAGTCAGCATATAAAACGTTTTGTCATCTCCAATTTTTGCTCAGAATTCATTCTGAGCCCTTCCCCAGGTGAAGCAGTCTTAGAAGCCGACTCCGAATTTCCTTGGTTCTAGCTCCATAGATAATGGGATTGAGCACAGGAGGTACCAGCACATAGAGGTTAGCCAGGAAGATGTGCACATGCTTAGGAACTCGGTTGTGACCAAAGCGGTGAGTAAGGAAAGAGAAGAAGGCAGGGATATAGAAAACGAGGATGACAGCAAGGTGAGAGCCGCAAGTGCTCAGAGCCTTGCGCTGGGCATCACGTGATGGAAGATGGAAGACAGCGCGGAGGATGAAGCCATAGGATACAGCGATGAGGATGGAATCCAGACCCATAGCCAGCAGAGCCACGGTCAACCCATAGATGACATTAACAGTGATGTTGGCACAGGCCAGCCGAGCAACGCCCATATGTTCACAGTATGTGTGAGCCATGACACGGTGACCACAGTAGGGCAGTCGCCTCAGCAGGAAGATGAAGGGGGAGACAATAGCCACACTACGGAACATGCCAACAAAGATGATTTGGCCTATGACAGTATGGTTGAGAATGGTTGTGTATCTCAAAGGGTTGCAGATAGCTACATATCGATCAAAGGCCATGGCCAGAAGAACTGAAGACTCCAATGCATAGACAGAATGCACACAAAACATCTGGGCCAGGCAACCACTGAAAGAAATCTCATTAGCACGGAGCCACAGAATGGCCAGCATTTTAGGCACAGTGGTGGAGCTGAGAGCCAGGTCAGTGAGAGAGAGGAGGCAGAGGAAGAGGTACATGGGCGCGTGGAGAGCGCTGTCTGTGCTGATGACGAGGATGAGGGCAGCATTGCCCAGGAGCGCTACCAGGTACATGGCACAGAAAGGGATGGCAATCCAGAGGTGGGCAAACTCCAGCCCTGGGATCCCTGTCAGGAAGAGAGTGCCTAGGAGACTGTCACTCATGTTGGAGGGTGAGATCTGTCTTGGCACATGAGGGGCTTTATCCAAGGCATGATGGGATGCTTGCCCTGTAACATTAGGCGTTTGGTAGATTCACATAAAATGATTCTTTTGTAGGCTGATAAAATTGTCCTTTGCTCTGGTATCTGAAAAGTCTTTTACGTGTAATCCATTTTAATCCTTCTGTTTTTTTTTTCTCTATTAGTTAGCAGTAATATTCAATACAACTGTTATTTCCTGACTTATCTTGTAAATTGCCCTGCATAGCATCTATAGACCTTTACCCTGCTCATTATAGGTACATCCCCCATCTCTCTTGGTGTCTTTTCTCACACATTAGAAGTCTTTTTAATTTCCCCTTCTCTGTTTTTTTCTTTCTTTTAGGGCAAGTTTTGTTGCCTTCCCATGGACCTCCTGTTTATACTCATCCCCAAACTCTCTCTTATTCTTCTACCACGTTACAAAAATCTTTGAATAGGGACTCTGTGTTTTATGCAGGTGTAACTTCCTCAGGAAATTACATGTAGAACTTAAAGTGAGGTCCATAAATCTGCATTCAGAATTGGGTCTTTCCATTCCATCCATTGTCCATTAATATAGTCAATATTTGAACTAAATCTTTCAAAGAAGCTATTTCCTTTCAAATCACTTCCAAATGCTACAATAACTTTGCACATTATTTAAATCGCAGAGAGATAAACAGGACCTAGAACTCTTTCCTATTTACATTGAGATTTTCAATGACACAGGATGGCTTTTGGCTCAGCCTTGATGATGCTCTGTGATACCAGGGGAGGGAGTTCAGATGGCAGAGTCTGGCCAGCTCATACTCTTCTCTTTCTGTATTGTACCTGCGTTGGATTTCCAGTTATTGTTGTAAGATATCTGCTACTCTGTCAGCATCTATTGATGTGAGGACTTGGAACATTAAAGAGACCATTTTATCCCCCCCACTCCAACCTCTGAGGGACAGTGTGAAAGGATACTGTACTAGAGCATCACTAACTAGGCTTCACAATTCAGACACCCTCCCAAATTGTCCTCAGCCTTTCTTCAGTCATTATGATGACTGAATTTTTGTGGTCCCACTGTCAAACCTAGACATCAATATACTGAGATTGTCAATGGAACAGTGTTTCAAAAATCGGATTTCAAACACTTACCTGTGTGCAAGAGGTCCATTTTTTGTGGCATATATTCCATTTGGTGGTCTGTGGATGTGTAGCGTGTGGGCACAAAGCTACCCTGAGTAGACATGTATGAATGCAGTGCCATGTGGGAGGGAGGGAGGGAGGGAAGGAGAGAGAGAGAGAGGAGAGAGAGAGGGAGAGAGAGAGAGAGAGAGAGAGAGAGAGAGAGAGAGAGAGATCTCCCAATGGCTATGGTTTAAGCAGGTGTGTTCCTGAACACAAAGTCTTCTTTAAGGAGGTGAAAGGTGAGTGTCTTTGCACGTTTGGATGGGAGTGTTATGAGAGAGTGGAGACTGAATGTTATTCTTGAGCTCTCTGCTCCCTTTGGCAGCTTCTGAGCTCACTAAATATCTTCACCTCAGTTCTGTATCCCAGACTTCTTTGGTTACAGGGCTTGGTAAGGGAGATTTTTTATTGATTCCTTCTGTAATGCTCATGTGTAAAGACTCAGGTGTCCTCCATTAGGGATTTGATCTGTGGGTGATCTCTTGAGGAAGGGAAAGAAAATGAATAGTTGTTAAATGAAGAAGCAATGAGCAAGGAAAATATTCCAACAACTTTTCAAGGAAAATGAAAACGAATTATCTGGACTGTATGGTTTATTTTATTTTCTGTTTTTTTAAACTTGCTTTTTATAAAGGATTAATATTCAAAGCATATAAGGAATTTATACAATTAAGTAGCAAAATAAAAACTAAGTTTAAAATGGACAAATGATATGAAAATAAATTTCTCTTAATATATAAAAATGTCCAATAGTTACAATTAAAAATACTTAATATTGTTAATTATCTGAGAAGTTTAGGTCAAAAACAAAATGAGATATCATCACATATAAGTTTTCATGACAAAAATTCAAACATCCAAAGATAAAAGCTGTTGATGAGGTTAGAGAAATAGGGGACAAATTGTACATGGCGGTTAGTAAGCATATAGACATGTGTGACCACTATGGATAAAAGGATTGAAGTACCTACAAAAATTTAAAGATCTATTAAATGATCCAATAATCCCATTTCTGAATATCTCACCAAAGAAATTAAAATTGAGAACAGCAAAATTACAGCATTGTTACAATATCCAAGATATATAAGCAACCTAATTGTCCATAAATTGATTAGTAGATAAAATTTTACATACACCGTATGGTTTATTTTCAATACTGGTCTATCTCTGTCTTCTTTTCTTGACTTCCTTTTCTTCTGTTAACTTTCCTAGATTTAAACTTAGTGTGGTCTACCAGAATTCTGTACTGAAGGTGAAAGATTTATATAAAAGGAGCAACAAATGGTGGTGGACACTGTTATATCACATAAAAACCTACAAGTAAAGATAAATCCTGAATTACACAACAAGGGCAGGAGAGACTTGATCTGAGCATGGGAACTTTCAGAGCATTTCCATAACTGCAGGTTGTAGAGCATGAAGCTGGTCATGTTAAGGGATGATACAGTGCTTTGGCCAGACCCCATGAATCTTATGGCGTATATAGCTACCCATCAGGACCTTGCCTCATGGGGTTTGTTTCCATCAAAGCCTGTTCCATGATCAAGTATTTTTCACTTCAGAGCACGGAGTCTCCCCTTTGCAACATGCTTTATCTTCTCAAATTAATTTATACCAGTGATCTTCAAATTTAAATACCCTTTTTCCTCAATAATTTCAGAAATATATGCCTCTTTAAAAACTTTGAACTGACATTTAAAAAGTAGTATTTAAATACTAGGAAAAGGTATAATTTTTAGCAAATTGTGAATAGTAACATTTAAAAATTAAACTATTAGGCTGGGCATGGTGGCACACACCTTTATTCCTAGTACTTGGGAGGCAGAGGCAGGCAGATCTCTGTGAGTTCAAGGCCAGCCTGGTCCACAGAGAGAGTTCCAGGTCAGCTGGGACTACAGGGAGACTTCATCTCAAACACACACACACATACACACACACACACACACACACACACACAGTAGCATACATACACATACAAACAAATATATTTTATTGGAGATATTTTAAATATATTTTACAGTGATATTTTGCATGTGGAGGTCAAAGTCACCATGCCTGACTTTTTACCTGGGTGCCGGGGATCGAACTCAGATTCTCATGCTTCCACTGCAAACACTTTACAACTGAGCCATCTCATGAACCCTGGAATCTTTATAACCTGGAAACTGTCAGTGTAAATTAGGAATTTTCAAATTTAAAATACATAAACGTGTTTTCCTTAACTATTAGAAAAGAAGTAATATTTTAGGAAACTAAATTACATTTAGATTGAGTAAAACTTTAAAATATTTCCTAAATATTTGCCAAAATTAAAATTTAATGAATAATGAGTATCTTTTGGAATGTGTAGCCCCAGATGGCCTGAAACTCACTATGTGAGTGAGCCTGGTGAATATGCATCTTCTTTAGAAAATAAATATATGTATATAATGTGATTAATTTGTCTTTAAGTGTTACCTACTGAGTTCTGAGGGAAGATGCATGTGGGCATTTACCTAGGCATTCTTAGTAGAAACCAAGTCCTCTGCTCTGCCCTGAGCATCTGGGAACTTAAAACTCTATTGTGGGTGATAGGAAGTGAGGTAAATATCATTCAAAGCATTCTGCCACGTACTGAGCTATGTAAACGACTCATTTGTACTCACAATTTTCTGATCAGAAAATAATCTTAGAGATATGAATACGCTCTTTTTTTTTTTTTTTTAGTTTTTTTCCTTTTTTTTTTTTTTGGGAATATTTTTGAGACAGGGTCTCCCTTTTAGTACCAGCTGTCCTGGAGCTCACTCTGTAGACCAGGCTGGCTTTGAACTCACAGAGATCCGCCTACCTCTACCTTTTGAGTGCTGGGATTAAAGGTGCGCACCACCACACCCTGCTGAATACACTTTTTAAAATATTTTTATTCAATTTTTGTGCATTTCATACATCATTTCTCAGTCCAATTTAGCCTCATTTCCCTTTCCATGCCCCCCACCCCACCTGAGTTCATGCATTCTGCCATACATATCTTGTATCTTTTTCTGAGTTCTTTTTAAAGTTTTTTCAAAGAGAAGGAATTTATTGTTTTGTTGGTCGAATTTACTGTTTCAGTCGGTTCTTTGTCCCAGTTCTTTGGTTGTTGTTGTTCCTTCCAATTTGTATTGCTTCAACATATGCATATATGTATATATATATGTATAATATATATATAACACATACATATATGCCACATCTATACTAAAATTTTGTCACTAAGCTGTATGTTATTTCCCAATCCTATTTCAGGAGTCACATTTTTCCCTTTTAATTTTGTATTACTCTAAAATATGCATACATATCCTCCACTCATATACCAAAATTACAAAGTCTGAAAATAAGTAGCAGGTTAATTCTAGAGCCTGTTGAGGAATTCACATTATAGGAGCACAGTTGCTTTCAGCTAAAGAGGAATATAACATTGACAGTTGCTCAGTTTGCCTTACAACTAGGTACTTGGTGCTAGCATCCACAAGTGAGGGATGCTGAGACACATCTTAAAAAGTGTTCAATATCATAATAATTAAGGAAATGCAAATTAGAACCACTTTAAGATATCATCTCACTCTGATAAGACTGGCTAGGGTCAAGAAAACAAATGATACCAAATGCTGGAGAAGCGGTGGGGGAAGGGGAACACTTATCCACTGCTGGTGGGAATGCAAATTCGTACATTCACTGTGGAAAGCAGTGTGGAGAACCCTTAAAAGTCTCAAAATGAATACACTCTTGCACTGTTGAGTATGGCTTAATGGCATGTGGAGGAGGGAGGGGAGAGGTGGTGGTCTCAGTACTCTTGGTAGTACAAATGCCTCTGACAATTTTCATTCTTTGAAAGCAATGAAAAATGGCAAAATATTGTTAGGGTCAAGTTTTTCAGAACTTTAGCTATTTTTTTTTTTATTATTTATTTCTGTATGTGTACGAATGTACTGTCTGCATGCAAGTCTGTGCACCCGTGTCGTGCAATGCCGCGGAGGTCAGAAGAGGTTCTCGGATTCCCCTGGAGCTGGAATTCTCCTGGAACTGAGTTTCAGACGGTTCTTGGCTGCCATGTGGGTGCTGGGGATCGAACCCGGATCCTCTGCAAGAGCGGTCGGTGCTTCTAACCGCTAGGCCATCTCTCCAAAAAAAAAAAAAACAAAACAAAATAAACAGAGCTTTAGCTATTAAACATGGCTTGTGTTTACTCAGGAACCCTTAAAAATGGCTGAAAATTTTTCAAAATCAGATAAAAATCAGTGAATTTTGTTAAGATAACTGCATACCAACAACAATTTTGGGTTCACACTCAAATCCAGTAACCTAGTGTCAGTCAGAGGGAGTATAGACATGGCTGGGAGTTTTTTTTTTTTTTTGTCTTTTCGAGACAGGGTCTCCCTGTAGCCCCAGCTGGCCTGGAACTCACTCTGTAGACCAGGTTGGCCTTGAACTCACAAAGATCTGCCAGCCTTGCCTCCTGAGTGCTAAGATTAAAGGCATGTGCTACCACGGCCGGCATGCCTGGAAGTTTTAAAAGTATCTTTTCCAGAAATTTTCATTGTTTGACCTCTTTGCTGGTTCCCCTGAAAAGCACATTTGCAATTCTTTTCAAATTTAACAGGATCCAGAACTTCCCCCATGTGAATAACTTTTTCCCATGGGTGGCTGTTAGAGACAATTATACACAATTAACTGTATAGTTCTCTGCGATCTCATAACAGTTTGGCAGAGAGAGGCTAATCCAAACAGACCTTACTCGCCATAGCCTTTTTAACCCTCACAGAACGAAAAATTCTAGGTTATATCCATCTTCGCAAAGGACCCAATCTGTTTGGATTAGCCTCTCTCTGCCAAACTGTTATGAGATCGCAGAGAATTATGCAGTTAATTGTGTATAATTGTCTCTAACAGCCAATAAGATTAAATTAGAATTGTACAATAAATTGATGACTGTTGAGGTTGTGCTCCAAAAGCACATAGATTCCTCAACAAACAGAAAAACTTTTGCTTCTAAACCTTAAGGGAATCTCCCCAATTATTAATCGCTGCTAAGCCAACACAGAGAGATTCAGTATGTGGTCAGACAGAAAATATATATCTGAAAGATGCCTGGTTCTAGGAGACACATCTACAGTTGAACCTCTACACCTAAGATTTGTGGAACATTGCAGTTAAGGGGCAGAGGAAAATGAGTGCATTCCCCCAATTTTCACCAGTGACTGTTCCTTACACAATAGAGCGTGATGCACAGAGAGGACTACAACTGGCCAAGCTTCAAAGAATGAGAGCCTCCAGACTGTGTGTCCCTGGATAGGATTCCAATATTAAACCTCACCCATCCAAGGCTCAGGGATCATTGTGGAAGACGGGTGGAAAGATAGTAAGAGCCAGCTAGGGCTGGTTCATGGACACTGGGAAGTAGGGCTTTCGGAAAGATTGTAAGAGCCAGCTAGAGCTGGTTCATGGACACTGGGAAGTAGAGGCTTTCAGAAAGAGTGTAAGAGCCAGCTAGGGCTGGTTCATGGACACTGGGAAGTAGGCTTTCAGACTACTAGAAGCTCTTACACGTGAACTTGTGACAATGTCGGCATCAGGCACAGGACCCATGCCAACTCAGACAAGGTCCCAGAGTGGAGTAAGAGAAACGGATGGTGGGCTGGCCTTGGACTGAGAACTACTGGAGACTGCTGTGTGAGGGAGAGTGTGCCTTAAGATTTCTAGATGTGCTAACTAGACTCCAGTGGATGAATTTGCACAGAACGATGTCTAGGATCAAAATCTTGACTGGATAGGAATTAGCTTGGATGATATAATACATGAGTTCTGATGGGGGGGTTTGAGGATTGGGGGGGCTAAATTTGATTAAGAACTGCTGTATGAAATGCATGATGCTTGATAAAATAATTAAAAATTAATGTTGTAGACTGAATTGAGAAATCATTAAATAGTCCATTATGAAAAAATGACAGTAACAGCAGCAAAATAAATCGGGGGGAGAGAGGAGGATCTGATTTCTGGAGTTGGTTCCTTATTATGTATGAGTAATTCCTTTTATTGTGTTTTACTTTATCTCATATATATTAGTAGTTTTTCAAAGATAAAATTTTTAATTGTACAAAAAGAACAATTTCAAAAAACCTTTACATTATAGTGATTATAGCTAGCAGGACTACATTACACACTTGAAAATTGCTCAAAGTAGATAATATTTTCTCACAAGTGAATGCTGGGTATGTGAAGTGATATGTAAATAAAGTAGTTTAATTTAATAACCCAACAATACATATTCCAAAACATCATATTGAACACCATAAATGAATATAATTAAAAATTTTAAATAATTAATTTTTATATGTATGAATTATTTCCTGCATGTATGTAACTGCACCTGTGTCATACAATGTTCACAGTGGTCAGAAGAGGGTATTGCGTCCCCTGGAATTGGAGTTACTGATGATTGTTAGCCACCATGTGTGTGCTGGGATTTGAACCCGGGTCCTCTGCAAGAGCATTCAGTGCTTTTAACTGCTGAGCCATCTCTTCAGCCCCCAAAGAATATAATTTTGAAAATTATTTTATTTATTTATTCTTTTGAGAATTTCACGTGTGTACAACGTATTTTGATCATGTTTACTTTCCCAATTCCCACCCTCAACTTTCCCAGACTGTTCTCATATCCCTCCTCCTGGCTTCCTAACCTCTTTTTTTCCCCCTTTATAACCCTATTTAGTCCACTGAGTGCTGACCTTATGTAAAAGGTAAAGGGTACCACTGGAGCAGGAGCAACCCTTCAAATAAAAATATTCCCAGGGTGGAGGGATGATTCTCTTCCTGTCACCAACTACCAATGGCTCTGAGGAGTGGGGCCTTCTGAGCGCCTTCCCCATCTATTCTAGAATGTTGACTGGCTTGGTCTTGCACAGTCAGAGAAGTTGTGAGTTCCTTGAAAGGAAGGCCCTGTCATGTGTATTCTATTTCACAACAGTTTTTCTCAACCTATAAATCTCAGAATTTTTTTGTCCCCTCATCTCAATATTCCCTGAACCTCAGGAAGAGGAAGTGGTATAGCTGGCTCATTTGGGACTGAGCCTCTATAGTCACTTATTCTCTGTTATTTGACTAGTTGGGAATCTTTAATTGCTATCTACTGTAAATTACTGCTTTTTTAAACTGAGCATCTGTGGTGACCCTGCATTGTAAATCTACTGGTACCATCTTTACAATAGCTGTAATAATCATTAGTAAAATTTAGCAATAATTTTTTATAATACAAGTTCATGCACAGACTGCCCCGGAATTCCCTATGGAGGGCAGCTTTGACTAGCATAGTGTTTGGACTACAGATGAACATTAATATGCTCTGCTAATGAATTATTTTTCCTTTCGAGTATTTTTATTTATTATTTGTATTTTATGTGTATGAGTATATTGTCTGCATGTGTGTAAGTGCACCCATGTCATGCAATGCCGGAAGAGTCAGAAGAAGATGTTGGATTCCCCTGGAACTGGAGTCACAGACAGTTGTTAGCTGCCATGTGGGTGCTGGGAATGGAACCCAGGTTCTCTGCAAGAGCAGCCAGTGCCCTTAACTGCTGAGCCATCTCTCCAGCCCCTACGATTATTTTCAATGAACATACATTGTTTCTTCAACGTGTTGTTAATGCCCACATCACAGACTACACCACAGTATTAGGAACTGTGGAGTGCACTGGGAAATAAAAAATGCTTGTGTGATTCACTTTCCTGAGATAATTCCATCATTTTAGTTTCTTTTGTTACAGTTCCCCCGAATATGACTATGTGTAAAATGCATTAATTTTCAACAGAAATCTTTTTTCTTTATTTGTACTGGTATGCATTATTTACTTTTCTGTCACTGTGTTAAGACATCATGACCAAGGAACATTACAGAAATGTGAATGTATTAGGCTTATGGGTCCAGAGGGTTAAGAGTCCATCATGGTAGAGAAGGCATGCAGGAGGCAGAGGAACAAAGTCGACACAGGAAGCAGAGAGCACACACTCAAAGTGGTGTGAGGCTATGAGATCTCAAAGCCCGCCCCCAGTGAAGTATGATCATGTCTCCTAAAAGTTCCATGGCCTTTCCCAAAGTGCCACTAACCGACTTAAGTGTTCAAATATTTGGAGCCTATGAATGACAATGTATTTTCTTTTAGGTGTCTAGGGTTAGATTTATTTCATCATCAGTAACTTATGTTTAAGGAAAATGAGACTATGAAATATTTTTCTAAGTAGGTAAGAACAACTTACATTTTGATGGACAGTGTCTGGAAATTCTGGCTCCACCAAACCAGCACACATTACGATTACCCTCGTTCACCATTTTGTTTTGCATTCTCCTAATGTCTAATGATGTTGGGCATCTTCTTATGTGCTATCTGCCCTTGACATGTCTTTTAATTATATCCATCATAAAATTTTGATGCATAGAAAAAAAGAAGCACGGTCCATACCTAAGAAATGGCCCATACAACAGAAAACGTCCTTGAGGAAGAACATACATTGGGCTTACTAAACCGATATTTTTTAACCAGGTCTTTTAAATACATTCAAAGAATTAAAAAAAAGTATGTTTAAAGAGTGAAAGGAATTTAAAGGATAACTGTATTGCCAAGGAGACATCACTAGAGATAGAAAAAGACTATGTGTTTTTTTTTCTTTCAGTTTATTTTGTGATTAAAGATGGTTTCTAGCTGGGTGTGGTGGTGCATGCCTTTAATCCCAGCACTCGAAAAGCAGAGGCAGGTGGATCTCTGTGAGTTCAAAGCCAGCCTGGTCTACAGAGTGAGTTCCAGGCCAGCTGAGGCTACAGGGAGACCCTGTCTCAAAAGGACAAAAAAAGCTTTCTTTTTCATTTTTTTATTGAACTTTTGCAAATTTTAATACAACATATTTGATCATATTTATATCCTCTCCTGTATTGGAACCCCTTTGATAATCTCCCATCAAATTTTCTGTACATGAATATGTATGTATATTATATAAATGTACATATATATATATATATATATATATATATATATTAGGACCTATAGAGAATACACTCTGTCCTACCACAGAAATATGTGTTCATTCATGTTCATTGCTGCCCTTTTTATAATAACGAGGAATTAGAAATAATATAGGCGTCCATCAACTGATGAATGGATAATGAAAATGTGGTGTATTTATACACAATGGAATATTATTCAGATAATTTAAAAGAAGAAGACCTATGTTTTTTAAAAGCATAGAACCATAGTCAGGCGTGGTGGCACACGCCTTTCATCCCAGCTCTTGGGAGGCATAGGCAGTTGGATCTCTGTGAGTTCAAGGCCAGCCTGGTCTACAGAGTGAGCTCCAGGCTGGCTGGGACTAAAGGGAGACCCTGTCTCAAAAAATACCAAAAAAATGTATGGAACAAAATAAAAAATTCATAGAGCCCCACAGCAGAGCAAGTTCATGACTTGGCAAAAACCAGAAGTAGCAAACTTAAAGCTGTGCCAATGGCTACTATTCTAAGTGATTCAAGGAGAAAAGAATGAAGGGAAATGAACAGAGCCTCAGAGACCAGTGGCGCGCCATCAAGCAGACTGCCACACATGCATGGATGTACTGGAAGGACTGGGAGGGAAAGAGGAAAATGGTTTTAAGAAATACAGGTGTAACATTTTCTTATGTTAAATGCTTATCTCTAAGAAGGCTCAACAAATTGCAAGTTGAAATGAACTTTATTAGATATATTTAGTGACTAACATAAAAGGGACTATGGAGAAAGGCAATTGGCATCCAAAGAGGTTTCCCGGAATGCCAAATGAGGGATGTGTTTATTGCTAAAAGAAAATCAAACTCAGAAGAGAAGGAGAAAGTATGATTGTATTCAGCATTAATTATATGCAATCACTGTCTAACTTTTACAGACTATCCTGAAATATATTGATAATAATTTCATGATGTGAGATTACAAGAAAAAGTTCTTGTAGAATGTAAAGCCGGATTAACAGTGTTTGGAGATATTAAATGAATTTGATAATTCACAAAGCATTTTCCATTTCAGGCACTACTCATGGTTGTCTGTACAAATTCAATAATTTATTTAATCCTTATCACAATCCCCAAAGCTAGTCATTATCATTTTATTTATTTATTCATTTATTCATTTTTTTCATTCCAGTTTAAGCTTGACCTTGCTTGTGACAGAAAGAGAATAACAACCTCAAAGCTGAAAACTAAGTGAAGGAGATTCAAGCACTCTGATTTTAGACCTGTGTCTAGGGCTTTAGAACTTATATCTAAATTCACTCTCGATGCCTTTTGAAATTTAAGGCATCTTTACTTTCTTCATATTGTCCCAGTAAAATATTCCAAGAGATGCAGTGTTTTCTATCTTTATTTTGTACATTTTAGCTCCTTCTGAGATGACAGGAAAATGGAGTCCTCTCCCTGCGCAACTCAGAAGGGTCCTCAGAACATCTCAATGCGATCCTGAATAAATCCTGTCCACTTGGCCGATCTCTTCCTTCCGACATTTCTTCCTATATCTTGACATCATTCTCATACTACAGGTCTTCATCCACATAAATTTATTTAGATGACTATTCTGCCCATATATTCCGTTATCTTCAGTTTCTGCTTGGAGTTCAAGCCAAGCCCTTCCCGAAGTGAAGCAGTCTTATAAGCCGACTCCGAATCTCCTTGGTTCTAGCTCCATAGATAATGGGATTGAGCATAGGAGGCACTAGCACATAGACGTTAGCAAGGAAGATGTGCACATGCTTGGGAACTCGGTTGTGACCAAAGCGGTGGGTGAGGAAGGAGAAGAAGGCAGGGATATAGAAAACGAGGATGACAGCAAGGTGAGAGCCGCAAGTGCTCAGAGCCTTGTGCTGGGCATCACGTGATGGAAGACGGAAGACAGCGCGGAGGATGAAGCCATAGGATACAGCGATGAGGATGGAATCCAGGCCCAGAGCCAGCAGAGCCATAGTCAGCCCATAGATGACATTAACAGTGATGTTGGCACAGGCCAGCCGAGCAACGCCCATATGTTCACAGTATGTGTGAGCCATGACACGGTGACCACAGAAGGGCAGTCGCCTCAGCAGGAAGATTAAAGGGGAAACGACAGTAACACTACGGAATATGCCGATAAAGCCTATCCGGCCTATGACAGTATGGTTGAGGATGACTGTGTATCTCAATGGGTTGCAGATAGCTACATATCGATCAAAGGCCATGGCCACTAGAACCGAGGACTCTAAGGCATAGATAGAATGAATACAGAACATCTGGGCCAGGCATCCGCCGAAGGAAATCTCTCCAGCTTGTAGCCATAAAATGGCAAGGGTTTTGGGTACAGTGGTGGAGCTGAGAGCCAGGTCAGTGAGAGAGAGGAGGCAGAGGAAGAGGTACATGGGTGCGTGGAGAAAGCTGTCTGTGCTGATGACAAGGATGAGGGCAGCATTACCCAGGAGCGCAACCAGATACATGGTACCAAGTGGGATAGAAATCCAGATGTGGTAAGACTCCAGCCCTGGGATCCCTGTCAGGAAGAGAGTAGCTGGGAGATCATTGCTGCTCAGGTTGGAAACAGACATCCTTCAGCAAAGAAGGGCTCTATCCAGTATGGTATGGTACAATCCAGCTAGAGCAACAGGTGGGCAGTTGATGCACCTAAAATAATGACTTTTCTATAAAAAACTCTTTTAAACTTGGAAATACTCATTTACACTTACTGATCAAGCATCTGAGAACGCAGTCACATAAAAAAAGGGGTTTTCTTTCTTGTGCCCACTAACAGTGCTATGCAATTAAGTCCCAAGTACCAAGCTGAGTGTTTATTCATTCCTTTAATCCAATCTCTTTTTGGGTACAGTGATTTAGCTCCTAGTACATCCTTGATATAATTTGATGTCTTTTCTCCGCACACAACTAAGGCCATTTTTTGGTTCTTTTCCCAATTTATGCTCTACCAATGCCCAGGGACATGTTTTTGTTTACATTCTTCTCTGTTTCTTTGAACATTCCTTTCTAACCTAGTTCTTAGTTACTTTTTATTTTATTTCATTCACTATAAAATCCTCTTGGGTTGAGAATGTCATTCTGAACACCACCTTGCTCATTGACCTGAATGATACCAGACCTTTGATCAGCATTCACTAAAACGATTAATTGAAAATTCGTCGTAACACACACTATTGACAATTTGGCTTAGTACTGCTATGTTTCATTATTTTCTGCATTTGTAAATTATGCACTAGATTTCAAATGGCTTCTTTTTATAACAAACACTAGCCAACCTGAATATATTTACTTGCCTCATGATTGTGTATAGTAATTTAGGCATGAAATGCATCAGACATGCTAGATGTAGAGACTGGTCCTAAATACCACTACTGTAAAGCCAGCTCCTGGTCCTGCAAGCCAACCAGTACAATAGTTAGAAGTGATGAGGAGATGAGTGTGCCAAGCATGGACAATGTCAGATGCTGGGGAGAGTGAATGATCCTGGTGATGCCAGCCACAAAGACATCCAGGAACATTGAGGTTTTCCTTTTTTGTAGAAGGATAGCTTGCATTGAATACATCTTCCTTCTTGTCTAGCTAAAGATATGATTTGCTGGGTGTTGAGATATTGAAATCTTGATTCAGACACATGAATGTCCTATGGTCATTTTCAAATCTGAGTAGTCTCAAATCATACAGTGACATGATTCTGGAATCCCAGTCTTTGTTCTTCTACCTCCTTATTTCCTGACAGTAGATGAATCCACAGGCTTGCTGAGATTTAGTTTCTTATGTATAAATGAAAATGGAAGCATTTTGTTTGCCTGTCTCACATAGTTTTTGTCACTGAGGAAAGAGTAAAGTAATAGGATTAAAGGTTCTAGCAGATCACCCTTATAAGCCCCTTGCCATGTAAAAGCACAACTAAATAACAGCGAGTAAGACAATCATTCTCACCTCTGTCTCATCAGTGGAAAGCTCAAGTTCAGAAAAGTGAACAGATGGAATTCAGACCATAGAGCTCCGTACTGTCAGGATTTGAAACCAGCTCTCAAGTCTTTCAGTCCAAACTCTGGTGCTTCACACTGTTTAACTGTCAATTTATATGGCTAGTACTTGAATTTCTAACACTTTGTTTCATGGTACTTTGTATAATATCAGCACCTAATTCTGACATCACTCACTATTTCATAGACAGAAAAAAATCAGAGAGGCCCTGTTATTTGTCTGAAGTCTTTCTTTGAAAACCACAGCTAAGAGAAAACCTTGGGTGGTGTACTTTGGAGGACTATACTTCCTACAATGCTTTTTCCCAGTCTCTTCTTGCACCAAGAGACTATTTCAAATGTTTTACGTAAAGATGCTGCTGTTCTGTGAGCTCAAATAGATGTGGATTCTTGAAAGATGAAGAAGTCAGCACATATTTCAGAAAAGAGTTGGAAAAAGATATTGAGTTAGAATGTCACTATATTCTGAGTAGAGGTGTACTCCCGAAATTGTTCTACCCAGCCTTGTTTTTTTTTTTTTAATTTTTTAAATTTACCTCAGCAGCCTTGTTATGAATCACTATGATATATGCTTTTTTGAGTTTTCCCCCTTGTATCTTTTGAGGTCTGAATAATTAAACCTGACATTCTTTGATTTTTTTTAAGAGACTCTGAACTCAAGCACATACCTGTCACAGGCTGGGTATGCTTAGGTTGAAGCTGTTGGGGGTTACCGTGTTAGAGCACGAGTCTTGTCTGTCTGGTGTTCACAGCAGAAGAGCAGCACTTATGAGTGATGTGGACCTGTGGGCTTCTGAACATGGAAGCTGGGTTCTCCTTCAGGCTAGGTGATTATCTGGGGGGACTTCTGGGTCTCAGTGTGTAATCTGGGTATAAATATCTATTCTTCCTCAGTTTTATTGGCTCAGAATTGTGGTAGGAGCAATTATATATTGATTGGGATACTCATATTTAAAACCCAGAAGACTTGCACTAGGGATTTGGTCCATGGTGATTATATTTTAGGAAAACAATAAGAAGGAAAACAGGAATAAACAAGGGGTATTTACCACATGGAATTTACATAGAAAATACTGGAATAAACACCTAGTAATTTCTATGTTTATTTTCTCTTTCCTTCCCCTCACTTTTTTCTCATTAACATTGCTCATGATACTGAATTTCCTATACACATGTGTCACAGTGTTCTATGAATGCAGAGTGTCTCTAATGCCATGTGGCTAGGAATGGCTGTGGACGTGTACTCTCTTTGACTATTAGCCTTCATTTCACAAAATGCACTTCATACATGCATGTTTTCTGGAACATGACAGTAAAACTTTGAACTAAACCTGGGTCCTTTCTGAATGTGGGGTTCTGTCCTGTTTTATGTCCAGGAAACAAGGCCTAGGCATGAACCTCATGGGCATTCGGGTCAGATTCCTTCATATCTCTGGGACTGCATCAATGGCCAAGAGAAGGAAGTCTCTGCCCTGGATGGAGCCCTAACACTCCAACTGCAAAGGTCAGTGACCTGGTTAAGGGACCGGTCCCTGGGAAGGCAGGCCCACTCCTGGGAAGGCAGGCCCACTCCTGGGAAGGCAGGCCCACTCCTGGGAAGGCAGGCCCACTCCTAGGAAGGCAGGCTCACCTTAAGTTATACTAAGGAGCTAGGAGAAATGATTAAAAATGCCCTTTTTCTTCCCAGCATTTCCACCTCCCAGTGTAGACTCTGTGAGCCCCTCTGGGGTTCTGTGTGGTTTGGCCACTTTCCTACCTGTCTGAGTTCTCAGGTATATCAGGTATATCTTTTCTTTTTCTTCCTTTTAGCTCTCCTCAAACATCCTTTCTGTAGGAAACATTGCATATTAGAATTTTCTTCTAAATCCTGTAAAACTTTTGGTTTGCAACAAGGAATTTTAATCTTTTTTTAATATAAAATATTTTTATTATTTTGTGTATATCATACATCTTTTCTCAGTCCAATTTAGATACATTTCCCTTTCCATGACCCCCACCCCACACCAGTTCATGAATTCATACATGTCTTGCATCTTTTTCTCAGTCTTTTTAAAGTTTTTCTCAGTAGAGGTTTATTGTTTGGACAGAAGTTAACTATTTTGGTCAGTTTTTTGACCCAGTCCTTTTGTTGTTGTTCCCTCCCATTTGTATTGCTCCAAAATATGCATATATATATATATATATATATATCACATATATACCAAAATTATGACCTCTGAAAATAAACTGTATGTTGATTGCAAAATATGTTTAGGAGTTCACATTGTTCCCTTTAATTTTTATATTAGTCTAAAATATGAATTCATACCCTCCATCCATATACCACAATTTCAAAGTCTGAAAATAAGTGGTAAGTTAATTCTACAGACCATTAAGGGATTCACATTGTAAGAGCTCAGTTGCTTTCAGATAAAAATAAATATAACATGAATGTTGCTCAGCCTGCCTTTCAACTAGAGATTTGGTGCTAGCACCCACAAATGAGGGATACCATTTGTCCTTTGTTTTTCTGTGACTGTTACTTCACTTAGCATAATGATTTCAAGTTTCATCCATTTACTTGCAAAGTTCATGATTTCATCTTTCTTTACTGCTGCATAGAATTCCATTGTGTAGATGTACCACATTTTCTCTATTCACTAGTTGGTTGAGGGACACTTGGGTTGTTTCCAGCTATTTGCTATTGTGAAGAGAGCTGCAATAAACATAGATGTGCATAGATCAGGTGCTAGGGTCAACTCCAAGTGGATCAAAGACCTGAATGTGAAAGCCAAAACTCTGAAAATTTTAGAAGAAACTGTTGGTGGTAACCTACAAGACCTAGGCATAGGAAAAGGCTTTCTAAATCAGACAGCAGCTGTGAAAAAAATAAGGTCAACAATTGACAAATGGGTTCTTATTAAACTCAAGAGCTTCTGTACAGTGAAAGAAACAATCAAAGAAGTGAAGAGAAAACCCACAGAATGGGAGGAAACCTTAATTAATGATACATCTGATAGAGCATTAACATCCAGAGTGTATAAACTTGCTCAAAAAGAAACAAAGGAGGAAGAAAACAAATGACCCACTCAAAAGATGAAGTAAAAAGCTGAACAGAGACTTCACAAATGAAGAAGTAAAGATGGCCGAGAAACATCTTAAAAAGTGTTAAAAAAAAGTGTTCAACATAGCTAGTAAGTAAGGAAATACAAATTAAAACCACCTTAAGATTTCATCTTACTCTTGTAAGACTAGCAATGATCCAGAAGACAAAGGATTACAAATGCTGGAGAGGTTGTGGGGAAAGGGGAACACTCATCCACTGCTGGTGGGAATACAAACTTGTGCAACCACTATGGAAAGCAGTGTGGAGATCTCTTAAGAAACTGGAATTCTCATGTTTTAATCCACCCACACCCTGTAAGATTTTTGTTTAGAAAAAGGCTCTGAAGCATTCACGACCTGACGGCCTGGGGCAGTGGAGCCTTCCTTTTTCTCCCTTCTTTGGCCAACCCTCTTTCCCTTTGCTTTGAGTGGATTCTTTTAAAGCATCTAACCAGGAAACACTGTTTGGTCTGACCCTAGCCTATGGGAAAAGGTCACAGTACCCTTGTGTAAGGGATAAAAATCTATCAAGCTTCCAGGCATGGTGGCGCACACCTTTAATCCTAGCACTTGGGAGGCAGAAGCAGGTGGATCTCTGTGAGTTCAAAGCCAGCCTTGTCCACAGAATGAGTTCCAGGATAGCTGGAGCTACAGGGAGACCCTGTCTCAAAAAGACCTCCCCCCCCCAAAAAA
This sequence comes from Rhizomys pruinosus, assembly GCA_009823505.1. Lineage (NCBI taxonomy): Eukaryota > Metazoa > Chordata > Mammalia > Rodentia > Spalacidae > Rhizomys > Rhizomys pruinosus. Next base: position 576,691 of record VZQC01010460.1, on the reverse strand, counting down.
AAATCTATCAGCTTCCAAAGGGTTGGGCATGCTTGCGGGAACTGATTGACCACAGAACTCACCCTGTTGAAAATGAAAAGCTGCCTTGTGGAGTTCCTTTCATTTTGTCTTTGTGATCTTTGTGCATTTTTAGAGGGATCCTTGACCTCAAACTTTATTTCTAACACTTCCCTCAAAACCCAGACAAAAACCAGCATAGAAGTGGGGAAATGGGCAGGAGGCCACAATATTTGCCTACTGACAGCTATTGGCAGCTGATCACTGATGCCTGAGGGAGAGTTGATGTTTAAAGGGCTGACATTTGACAGGCTGAACAGGCTCCAGTGGATGAACTCAGAAAAAGGGATATCTGGGAACATAAACTTGACTCCATAAGTCTTAACATATATTGTAGAATATGTGCTATCTTATGGGTGGGCTACGGGGGGGTGTAGATAAGGAAACAGGTCTAAGTATCATTAAGAATGTTAGGTCTGGGCTTCCCAGATTCCCAAGGGACACAGACACCCACTTCCTCCAGAGGCTGTCAATCTTCTGACGGCTACCTCTGTACCTGAGGCCCCGCCCCATGGCTATAAATGGGTGGGCCCCAGGTGCGATCTTCTCTCTCTCTCTCTCTCTCTCTCTCTCTCTCTCTCTCTCTTTCTCTCTCTCTCTCTCTCTTTCTCTCTCTCTCTCTCTCTCTCTCTCTTTCTCTCCCCCTGCCATGGTGCCCGGTTCCACCATGTGTCTGCAGGCAGCCCTTGCAGGTAGCCCTTGCTGGTAATTCCACATGGAAGTAAAGCATGTTCCTGGCGTGGCTTAAGCCTCATGTGCCTTTTTATCTGGGGACTGGGGGTGCATGGCCCTTTTTATAACCTAATATTATGGTGTCAAAATCCACAAAACTTCAAAAAAATGTTGACTGGGCCTTCTTCTTTCCCCTGCCATGTGGCTAGTTATCCATACGTGACACACTGGGTTAACTCAAATGACATGTTTTTTTCCCCTCTCTCTCTCTCTGTTCCTTTTTCCTTCTCTGGCACCTGTCAAGATACACAGCTAGCCTGCTCTGGGGCTTTTAAAACACTCCTAATGAAATTGTCCTTGAGCATCTCTCTGGGTCTGTTCTTAAATTCTTTTATTAATGAGACAAAGAACAACAAAAAAAAGGATCCTAATTTCCATGGTAACCTGTGGCAACTCAGGTATGACTCTCCCAAATTTCTGGAAACATTAATATAGAATCAATATTAATGGATGATGGCAGGACTAGTTCTGTTATTATTAATTCAAATTTTATAATAGTTATACTCTGAGAAACCTTCTTTATATATAAATAAGTGAGAGCACAGTGAAAGTGTCTTACTATGGGTAACACTATCACACATAGCAACTGCTAGAATCAGCTCTTTCTCTGAGAAGAGGTTCTGGTTAGTATAAATGTAAGTTAGGGTGTTCACAGAAGTAGTCCAGATTTTTAAAGTTCCCCCTTGGTGACCTGGGGTGGTAATGGTGATAGTGTTATTTAAAGGAAGGGACAAAGAAAGCAAGGCAAAACAGTACCATATATTTCTATTAGAATACTACTACTACTACTACTACTACTACTGTTATCCAGAATAAAACATTCATGTTAGTGACAATGACAAATAGAAAGTCAGTCTGAAGAGATTTCTGAAGAGATGATAGGGCAGAAACTGCTGAGAAACATGAATAGAAAATTAACTTTTTTGGATAATAAGATATTTGTAGCTAAGATTGTAATCATAATCCTAATATAACCAGAACCACTGATCTGTTTCAGCAGAGGTGATTTATCTTGCATTTGAAGCTTTGTCCTTCCATCAAATCAGCCCTTTTGTATCAAACTTGGATCTTGGGATATAGCCTCCATTCTTTATAGAGTAAGAAACAAGAAACAGACAGTGCCGGTATATGAATGACTCATGGACCAGCATGTAGGTAGGCCACAGTGTAGTTACTCACTCTAGACTGTAGCAGATTGACTCTTTATAAGATGAGAAAGAGAGAGAGAGAGAGAGAGAGAGAGAGAGAGATGAAATGAATCAGATAACAAGTATATCAGATAAAAGTATATCAGATAACAAGTATATCAGATAAAAGTATATCAGATAACAATATGGGCTTTGACTATGGGCTTGCAGAACTGCAAGCACCACTCAGAGGAAGCCCTGGCTGTGATGGTATTATACCTAGGCTGCCTTTTGGCCCTTACTTTCCTTATCAGAATATTGAAACAATGGACCCTAGGAATAGATAATTTCCCCAGCACTTTCCTCCTGGGAAAAGAAAAGGCTGAAGCAGTAGGAGCAGCCAGAGGAGGAATTTGTTTCCTGGAGAATGATTTACCACTTGTCACTTGTCAGATGACCTTGTAGCAGAGACTCAGGGCTGCAAGGATGGTGCTCCTCACACCTTGGCTGTTATGTTATGCTCGCGTCAGGACTGCACTTGGGGAGTTCTCTGCATCTTGATGCCTCTTTCCAGGGACAAAGGGGAACCTTTTCTCTACTGGACAGGATAGTCTAGCAAACAGAAAGGCCAATGAGAGGAATGGACTTTCTCTTTTGGAGCTGTTGACCATGGGTCCTGTAGACCTTCAAACAACACTGGCTAATACTCCTGCTTTTTAGCTACCCTCCGAAAACTTGGCAGTAAGACCCTATTGGTGAAGACATGATATATATGATTTGTACCCAAAGAAGGCTAAATCATGCTGGTACTGATCTCAACCCTCCTTTTCATTGGCTAGCTTTCACAGTGCTAGAAGGTGCTATAGATGGCACAGAAAGAGAAAATTACTCCCTAACCATGCCCAGCTGTGAATCCTGTGAGTGACACCACTGGCCTAGCAAGATATGCCCAGCAGTGCAATAGTGGCATGAATGTTTGTGAGTAACCAACCACTTCCTTATTGGATTTATGGTCCCCATTACAAGATGGATTCCATTGCTGACACTGATATCAGGCCTAGGAACCTGTCACAGGCTATAGGATAATGTAATAATACTAATATTATTCTGCTAAATGGACATAGTATTAAACTGACTCTTAATTACTTAGTATTATACATTAATTAATGCATCTCTTGCTACAGAAGCCTCCTCATGCAGCAGATGGTGGTTAACACAGAGACCCACAACAGGTCAAAGGGTATGGAATAAGAGATTCAGAGTGCTTATCCCTGATATAGGATATCTATGTCAAACTTCTGTCTCCCAAGGTTCATATTGCAGAAGAGGGGACAGGAAGATTGCAAGAGCCAGTGGTGGGGGACGACCACAAAGAAACAGTGTTTTCCAGACAGCTGGTCAGTTAATCATATGAACTTACAGGGATGGTGACAGCATGCACAGAATTTAAGTAAGTTCAAACCAAACACAATCCCATCCTAGAGATGGGGCAACAGGTAAGAAGCCTCAGTCTTAGCTGAGGCACTATTGGTAACAAACAGCAGTTTAGAGAGGGGGAGTTAGTCTTCTTTTTTTTTTTTTTTTCCACTGTTATCTGGGCAGGTTAACCAGGCTTCAGTGGACAGGCTCACAGCAAAAGGCATGTGGAGAGAAAAATTATACTTGATAGGCCTTAAACACACACATGCACACACACACATACATACACACACACACACACACACACACAGAAAAAAGTACATGAAGTCAGGTAGGGGGTAGAAAAGGTGATTTGAATATGATCAAAATACATTGTATGATATCTTCAAAGGTCATTAAAAACTAAACAATTAGTAGAAAACATGAAGTTGGTGGGTCTAGTAGAGTGAGGGTTAGAAAGGGGAGGTCTGAATATGATCAAATTACATTGTATGAGGCTTTCAATCAACAAAGTTATAAAACAAAAATCTCACCCTAGTTAGAATAAACTTTGTGATTTTAAGTTGAAGAAAAACTTCTAGATATGCAAATTATTGTAGATCTTACATAGTATCTAAAAATAGATCCACCCTATGATCCAACCATCCCTTCTCTAGGAACATATCAGAAGGAAATCAAGTCAGGATACCAAAGGTATGAAATCAGCCTAGGTACACACCAAGAGTGGAATGGGTTAATAAAACATATACTGCATACCATATATGCACAATGGAATATCATTTAGTTGTAAAAGAGAATGAATTCTTGTCATTTGCAGCAAATTGAGTAGAACTAGTAGACATTAAATGCAGTATCAATGGGCTATTTATTTTGAGGCAGAGTTTTGCTGTATCTCCTCTTTTGGTCATGGCTTTGAGCTCATCCAAAGTTCAAATTGCAATCCTTGTGCTTTAGTGTCCTGAACATTGAAAATATAGATGTGTACTATCACACCTCTTCCTTATGTAAGTAAGTAAATGAATGGTCTATGTTTGAAAGCAGCCTTGCCAGTCAATTGTAGCATACTTTTTAGGATACTCTATCTTCCTAAGGTCCCATTTTCTCATCTGTGAAACAGGAAGATTCATTGATTGTGAAGTTGTTTATGAAGATGAATCGAGACAATGTCCATAAAGCTTTGCTGGAACTTGGGGATCACTAAACACACAGAATGTCACTCATGAGATTTCTTTGCTATTGTCTGTGACAGCCAACTCTACAGTAGCTTCTGCACCACTCCTGGGAAGAGGGCTTGGATAGGGAAGGAGTTCAATGTTTGTTGTCATATACTAGCACCAGGCTCCTTAGTACACAGACTCTGATTTGACAGAGGAGCCTTAGGACACATACCTATAGGACACTGCAGGGCCATGGAGACACACTGTAGGTGCATGTTAAGCTCTGCTGGGCTGGGAGGAGAGGGGTTTTGCTTCTGTTTTTTGCACAGAGTTTTGAATGCCCAAGGGAATAGCTGCTAAACACCAGGCTCCTACCCTGAGGCACCTATTCCCAACAGGGTTTGGCTAAGAAATAGTTACGGCTTGCTGAAGGACCTTCATTGTTTATGGGTTTGAGAAGGGTTCCTGTGAAATAGGGCATGCATGTTGGTGGTCTACATCCTTCACTAGGCCTGGGTAAGTGCAGAGCCTCTGGGACAGTCAAGGCTTCACCTCATAGCTGTTCACAGTTTTATTTGTCTTTCTATCTATCCTCTTCATGTTCAGTGTTACAGCCTTTGTCTCCCTAAAATTCCTTCTTTGATCTCGATTTCCCTTTCCTCACCTGCCCGTCCCTCGTATTTTCCCTCCTATAAAATGACATTTTCTTTCACTTTCTCTCCCTTTCTGCTTTTCCTCCTACCCTTCTATTCTTGTCCTTCTGAGTATCACTTTTTTATTTTCTGTTCTCATTTTTTTCTTTTTTCTTTTTTCTAAATTTTATTTATTTTTGTATGTGTATGAATGTACTGTCTGCATGTAGGTTGGTGCACCTGTGTTGCGCAATGCTGCGGAGGTCAGAAGAGGGTCTTGGATTCCCCTGGAACTGGAGTTCTTCTGGAATTGGAGTTACAGACGGTTCTTAGCTGCCATGTGGGTGCTGGGGATCGAACCCGGGTCCTCTGCAAGAGCAGTCGGTGCTCTTAACCGCTAGGATATCTTTCTAGCCCCCTCATTTTTTTTCTTTTATAACAATATGAGGAAAAAAATACACAAGGAGCAGTACTGACACTAGCGTCAGCAGAAATCACCCAGGGTCTCTCCATAATCTTCAATCACTGATAATAATACTAACATTTCTCTGAAGAAGTAGGATTTTAGTTCAGACAATTTAGATTTACTTAAAGTGGACCACAGTGGGTTGAGACTCAGCCTGATATCTTGAGACAATGTCTTCCAACACCAGCAGTGTTCATTACTCTGTATGGTGCTAACAGTGGATCATTGCACTGTACAGATTTCTGTGGCAGTTGTTGACTTATCTTTCCACCAAAGACGTCCTTTATTAGTGGATAATTGGGATTCTTTCTCAGAGCCTTGCCAATTTAACAGCTAATTTCCTCATGATATCTATGATATACTTATTCATTGATAGACTGCCCTTCTGCCATCCCCGGAATGTCATCTCCCATGCCTACTGCCTCCATGTGGACATGATTAAGCTGGCGTGTACTGACGTCTCTTTGAATAGCCACTACAGACTGTCCATCGTGTTGCTCACCTTTGGCTTGGACTCTGAACTCATTCTCAACTCGTTTTTTTTTAAATTTTATTTATTTCTGGATGTGTATCAATGTACTGTCTGCATGCAGGTCTGTGCACCCGTGTCGTGCAATGCCACGGAGGTCAGAAGAGATTCTGGAGTCAGATTCCCCTGGAGCTGGAGTTCTCCTGGAATTGGAGTTTCAGATGGCTCTCGGCCGCCATGTGGGTGCTGGGGATCGAACCCAGGTCCTCTGCAAGAGTGGTCGGCGCTCTTAATCGCTAGGCCATCTCTCCAGCCCCCTCATTTTCAACTCTTATGTACTCATCGTGTGCTCAGTGCTGGCCATTGCCTCTCAGGGGGAGTTCCTCCAACACTCAACACGTGCATGTCCCACTGTACTCATCTTCTATGTGCCCATGGTCAGTGTGTCCATTGTGCATCACTTTGGGGCTGGTCTGCCTCATGCTGTCCATATCTTGATGTCTGTTCTCTACCTCTTTGTGCCACCCATGCTAAATCCTATCATCTATTCCATTAAGACAAAGGAGATACGCAGGAGACTTCTCAGGATGCTTTTCAGGGTCAAACTGTTAACTCTTTGGAAGAGGTAGAAGCGCTGGATGATTCAGTGTTGGGAGTATGGACATCCAGGAATCAGAGGAGGAAGAGATGCAGAGTCCAAGGGATGTGAGGTCTGCACACAAAGTGTAGCTCACCATGATCACTGACAGTTTAGTCTATATTATTTGGTTAGTACTTGCCTAAACAATTTTGGGATATAACCAGAAATTAACCGTCAATTTCTTCTGAAAGTAAAAAGTTTAGATTATTTTCCTAAGATAAGCAAGGGGATGTTTAATATCACAACAGGGTGGAATTATTCTCTAGAGAAGCTAAGGACTATCATCAACATTCTTAGTGACATTCTGGGATTTCTAGTTATAGAGGTGCCTCACTCAGAAAAAGACAGACACAGATCAGACTTCACGTGGGCTAGGTACACATCATCCACACTGAATTTAAGTAAAGGCGACTTGATACTTGGGTCTGAACAGTTGTGAAGCTGTGGTGTTTATGTGCTTATAACATGAATTTAAGATTAATGGGATGTTTTCTCAACTCGTGGAAGATGGGAGTTATATCATCACTTAGTTTCACTTCACTGAAGCCAATTATTGTTTACTTTTAACTTTAGAAAGCAGTCCACATTTATATCAGTGTTTTTACTCATTCATTCCTAGCTCTCAGTGGCAACAATCTTGTCCTGCTCTTTCTGTCCACTTTAGACTTCCCATGATCCTTCCACTGAGATAGGATCTGATGGGCCTAGAGGAATAGGGAAAGAATAATCGAAAAGTTGATCGAATAGAAAGATAAAAATGAAAAATTATGAGAAGAGAATACTGTTTGAACAAATTATATCATACATAAAATATTTCCGACTTTTCTTAAATCAGAATGTCATATATCAGAAAAATCTTTCTTTTCTCTCTGGGTTGCATAATGTTCCTTATAGGAGAAAGTATAAGTGGGATGCCAGATCTTTAATTTCTTTCACCTGAGAAATAAATGGGACAATAGTATTTCTTTTTTTTTTTTGGTCTTTTTCGAGACAGGGTCTCCCTGTAGCCCCAGCTGCCCTGGAACTCGCTCTGTAGACCAGGCTGGCCTTGAACTCACAAAGATCCGCCTGCCTCTGCCTCCCAAGTACTAGGATTGAAGGCGTGCACCACCAGGCCACTTATCTACTTCATAGGCTTGTTTGGAGTGTAAACCAAATAAATTGCTCTCAAATTTATATAACATTAGACATATACAGCTTATTTATGCATATTAATTTTATCCAATGAGAATAAATACACGTGTTAAGTTTTAAAACATGGCATGCGGACCAGTAAGATGGGCTGGGTAATTCTGACTATCTGATCCTGGGGAGTTACATGGTGAAAGGAGAGAACTGATTCCCAAAAGTTGGTTTCTGAGCTCTATATATGCACCAGAAGATGTCTGCACCAACTCCCAATGAAATAAAAAATTTAAATGTTAAAAATATTTTAAAATATGCCATTCATCAGCCAGCATCTAAAAAAATGTTTTGTTCGGGGTGTTCCCCCAAATCTTAACCCAAATAGAATGGCTCATTTCCTGCTTTGTATTCACATTGTTTGCTCACCTTATTCACATTTTGATCACCTAAGGTATTTGGTTAACTTGTCCTTTCATCATACAGCAAGAAACTTATGGTCAGGGACCATGTTTTATTAATCATTTTCCTCCCAATCCTCTGTTATGGGGCCTGAAACACATCAGACAGACCCAAAGTAATTGAGGTGTGAATTAATAAAGGATATTTTTTCTATTTATGTGTCAATAATCTATGTTGGATTGTCATATCTAAAATTGATCAAACTTTTACTAAAGAACCACTTTGTAGGAAGCTTATGATGTTGATCATAGTGTAAAATTCCATATGCCTTGCAAGTGGATAAAATAACTCTTTTTATGTTCTTTTTAATTGATATTTTGTATATTTCATAAATCATTTTTCAGTCCAATTTGGATACATTCCCCTGTCCCTGCCCCTCCTCCCACCCTAGTTTATGCATTCTGTCATACATGTCTTACATCTTTCTCTCACTCTTTCCAAGAATTTTTTCTGCAGAGGCTTGTTTTCTTGGGGGGGCAGAATTTAGCTGTATCAGTCAATTCTTTGACCCATTCCTTATGTTGTTGTTGTTTGCTCCCCTTTGTATTGCTCCAAATTATGCCTATATAAACAACACATTTGTATAAAAATTATGACCTCTGGGAATAAACTGTATGTTAATTCCAAAATATGTTTTGGGGTTCACATTTTCCTCTTAATTTTATATACTCTAAAATATGAATAAATATCTTCTACCCATATATGATAATTACAATGTCTAAATATAAGTGGTAGGTCAATTCTAGAGGCTTTTAGGAGAGTCACATTATAACAGCACCTTTGCTTTCAGATAAAAAGTAATATACTAATAAGGTTGCTCAGCTTACCTGTCAACTGGTGTTAGCATCCACAAATGAGGGAAACCTTCACCTTTTTTTGGGGGTGGGGAGCTGTGTTACTTCACTTATCATAATGGCTTCGAATTCCATACATTTACCTGCAAAGTTCAGGATGTCATCTTTCTTTACCACTGCATAGAATTTCATTGTGTAGATGTTCCACATTTTTGTTATCCACCTCTCAGTTCAGGGGCATTTGGGTTGGTTCCAGCTCTTTGTTATTGTGAAGAGAGTTGCAACAAACATAGCTGTACATGTATCTTTGTGGTAGGATGAGTCTTGTGGGTATAAACCCAGGAGTGGTATGAATGGGTCAGGTGTTAGGCTCATTTTGAGTCTTTTAGGGATTCTCCACACTGCTTTCTATAGTGGTTGTACCAGTTTACATTCCAACCAGCAGTGGATGAATGCTCCCCTTTCCTCACAATCTCTCCAGCATTTGGTGTCTTTTGTTTTCTTGATCTTGGCCAGTCTATTGGAGTGAAATGATACCTTAGAGTGGTTTTAATTTGCATTTCCTTAATTATTAACAATGTTGAATACTTAAAAATTTTTTTATTATTAATTTTATTTATTTCTGTATGTGTATGAATGTACTGTCTGCATGCAAGTTTGTGCGCCCGTGTCGTGCAATGCCGCGGAGGTCAGAAGAGGGTGTCGGATTCCCCTGGAACTGGAGTTCTCCTGGAATTGGAGTTTCAGATGGTTCCT
>VZQC01010460.1:501687-564648 GCA_009823505.1 Rhizomys pruinosus | reverse complement strand
TGTTTTTTTTTTTTAAATGTGGACACTTAGGGCTATAAATTTCCCTATTAGGACTGCTTTTAATGTATCCCACAGGTTTTGTTGTGTTGTATTGTCTTCATTTAGTTCCATGTATGCTTTTATTTTGTTCTTTATTTCTTCCCTGACCCACTCATTATTCAGGATTGTGTCTGTTTAGTCTCCATGTGTTCTTGTAGCTAGTAGGGCTTATCCTGCTGTTCATATTGAGCTTTAATGCACTATGGTCTGATAGAATGCATGAGATAATTTCAATCCTTTTGTATTTGTTGATATTTCTTTTGTGTCCCAGTATGTGGTTGATTTTGGAGAATGTTACATGGGACACTGAGTAGAAAGTATATTCTCTGGTGTTTGGGTGGAATATTCTGTAGATATCTGTGAGGTCCATTTTGTATATTGTATTGTTCAGTTCCAATGTCTCTTTATTTATTCTTTGTCCAGTTGATCTATCCAAGGGACTCAGTGGGGTATTGAAGTCCCCCACTATTACCGTGCTGAGATTAATCTGTGTCTTGAGGTCCCTAAGGATTGCATTTATAAAGTCCAGTGCACCAGAGTCTGGTGCATAAACATTTAAGATTGTAAACTCTTCCTGGTTAATTGTTCCTTTGATAAGGATATAATGTCCCTCATTGTCTCTTCCAGTAAGATTCACTTTGAAGTCTGTTTTGTCTGATCTTAGTATAGCAACTCCTGCTTGCTTTTTGGTACCATTTTTTTGTAATATTTTTTTCCCATCCTTTCACTCTAAGGTGGTGTCTGTCATCGAGTGTGGGATGGGTTTCTTGTAGACAGCATATACATGGATTCTGTTTCCTAATCCATTCTTCAATTCTGTCTTTTGGTTGGAGAGGTTAAATCATTACTTTTTAAGGTTATTATTGAGAGATGTGTGTTGCTTCCTTTCAACTTATTTTTTGTTTGCATTCTTGGTCTAGGTTTTTATTTACTCTGTTATGCTTTTGTTAATTTCTTTCTTTAGTTGCTTGGGAATAGTTGCTCCTTTATTTTGTTCTTTGAATTGCTTCATTTTTTGAAGTGTTGGGTTTTTTTTGACACGTAGTCTTTCATTTTGTTTATTCCATGAAAGATTTTTCTTTCTCCTTCAACTATAATTAATATTTTTGCTGGGCATAGTAATCTGGGTTGGCATCTAAAGTCGTTTAGCACTGGGAATACATTTTTTTTTGTCTTTTTGAGACAGGGTCTCCCTCTAGTTCCAGCTGGCCTGGAGCTCACTCTGTAGACCAGGCTGGCCTTGAACTCATAGAGATCTGCCTGCCTCTGTGCTAGGGTTAAAGTGCTAGGGTTAAAGGTGTGGGCCAACACACCAGGCAGCACTGGGAATACTTTGGTCCATGTTCTTCTTGCTTTCATTGTTTGCACTGAGAAGTCAGCTGTAATTGTGATGGGTTTCTCCTTATATGTAACTTGTTGTTTTTCTCTTGTGGTTTTCAACATTTTGTCTTTGTTTTGAACATCTAGCATTCAAACTATGATATAGTGTGGGGAATTTCTGGTCTTGTTTATTTGGTATTCTATGTGCTTCTTGTATTTGTATGGGTTTTCTTTTTTTAGTTTGTGGAAATTTTCATCTATCATTCTGTTGACAATCTGATCAATACCATTCTCTTGGGATTCTTCTCCTTCTTCTATCCCTATGATGCAGAGGTTTGATCTTTTCATAGTGTCCCACATTTCCTGGTTGTTCCACTGTTGGGTTTTTCAAAAATTTTCATAATCTTTACTTGAGGTTTCTATTTGCGCCATGTTATCCTGTAGATCTGATATTTATTCTGCTTCATCCATTCTGCTTCTGAGGCTTTTTCCTGTTCTTTCCTGCTGATTGGATGAATGTTCAATTTCCTTTTTCATTTCATCTTGTGATTTCTTCAGTATTTCCACTTCCTTTTGAAGCTATTCATTCTTTTCTTGTAGCTCCTTGCTTTGCTGGTCAGTTTCTTTTTCCTTTCAGCCTGAGATGTTTTCAATGTTTCCACTTCCTTCTGGAGTTTATCATTCTCTCCCTCTAGCTCTTTTTGGAGTTTGTGTTTCTCTTCCTCTAGTTCTTTTCAGTGTTTGTCATTCTCTCTCTCTTCTTTCCCGAGTTTATCATTCTTTCCCTTATTTCTCTGATTTGTTTTTTATATTCTTTAACTTCTTTGACTATGTCTACAATTGTTTTTCTAAGGTTGATGTCTTGGTTTCCTTCCAAGGAGATTTCATTGTTGGGACCTTCTACAGGACTGGTAGAGTTTGGTGTGGATTTATTATGAGCTTTTCCCATATTGTTGTTTTTTTTGTTGTGTCTTTGGCATGTGGATTTGTTTGTTGTTTGTTTGCATTCTGCTGCTAATCTCAAATGTTAGTATGGAGGACTGGTTGGGCACTCACTCTGCTTCTTGCTGGTTTCTTCCTCAGCACTGGTTGTGCAGCTTAGAATCACTGACACTGCGCCTGCTGGATAGTCCCCACCACAGCACCAGCAGCTTATTGTCCCCACCACTGTACCAGTAGCTTGAGCACAGAGGGGGGTGGGGAGTTTACTTCTTTGGCCCACATGCAGGTATCCTGGCCTGCCTCACCTGGCTGCAGAGTTTTCAGGCCACCTCTCTGTCTCTCTCAAGTGTTACTTTCAAACATCGCAGATGGATCTGCCATGTTTATATTGTTGTGTGTTCCTTAAAGACTATGATTTGGAATAATGGAAAGTTAACAGTCACAGAATTGTGCCTGATTTTTAAGAGCTGCTTAAATAAATACTTTTTCATAGGATGTGGCTCTTTAAAGATTTCAATTCTGTCAAAACTAAGATGTAATGAATTACTGCTGTCATAAATGTAAGACATGACTTTCTCACATGAGTGCCTTTCCTTGTTATCTTTAGTCTAGAGGACCATGAAGCAACGTGTTGACTGTTTATATGCTTGTGAACACCTTTCTGGAACACCCTGAGCTAATGTTTTCCATAGCACATTGAATAAAGACACCAAGAATCCATCCCTGTTCTTGAAGGTCTTCTCTATCTGAAAGGAGCTCCTCAGATATTTGCTGTGGAGAGACCTCTTCTTCTCATACCAATAGAGATGGTGATGTCTGTGTCTATGTTTGGCTCATTCAGAGATATATCTTAGAATATTTTCCAAATTTACAGATAACTAGATTTGCATGTATATTTCTACCGCAGGGCTCTGTGTACCAAGGTCATTATAAAAACATCACATCTGAGGCATTAACTTCTTTAACCTCCTCTTCCCAAGATTTAACCTCCACTGTTCAGATAGTAATTACCTTCATGTTTCACCCTCCTAGAACTTTAAAAAATTCTGGGTTTGGGAGCTTAGATTGGATGCTGTAATGCATGAGTTCTGATGGAGGGTTGGGGCATTAAGGGACTGGGTTTGATTGAGAACCATTGTATGAGTTGTACAAATGCTCAATAAAAAAGAAAAAAATTATCTGCTATTTTTTTTGAGCAAGGCACACCATGCTTGTGGTCTGGGAAGTAAGTGTGGGGTCATGCTTGCTAAAATGCTGGAGAAAAATGCCACCATATTTAGTCCATAGAACATCAGGAGAAGACACCTTCCAAAATGGTGATGCACTGACAACTTAGTAGAATCATGAGTGGAGACAAACACAAGGTGGCCATTTTGCCCTTATCAGCACCCGTTTGGAGACTCTCAGTGAAACCTCAGGTTAGATCTCACTGGTCTTTCTGTGCATAACTTTCACAAGCTTTTCAGAGAACACTTCACATATGTTTCATCACAGTATAGGCAGAGGGCACATGGTTATGCATCCCCAATCCATTTCACCAGGAAATGTCTCTGAAATGGACCCTCATAGGTAAGCATTAATAGATCCTTCCACTTTCTCCTAAAAAACTCTGCCATGGTCATAGAAGAATCAGGGTTGGGTCTGAAGTAATGATTATAGAATGATGGAAAAGCAAAACCCAAATACAAACCCAGGCACCTACTCCTGTCCATTTGTTCTGTTTTATTACAGATGAGGAAATCTCTATGATTAGTCCTTTAATAAAAATTGTAACCATTTTCCTTCCCCAGAAGGTGAAGATCATCAGTGTTCTATGGTTTAAGTTTATAGTTAAGTGTCCTCCAAAGAAATTTGAAGCCTTCTGGGAACCTAGTATACTATACAATAGAAAAAGTTCTTTGCGTATGGTAAAGGAAAAAAGACAGAAAAATGGAATGCTATATAGGAAGAAACTTATGCCATTCAATTAAAACATCCTGGAGGACGTTATTCATTTTATTTTGTTTTGTTTTGCTTTTTTCTGAGAAAGGTTCTCCCTTGTAGCTCCAGCTGGCCTGGAACTCAACGTTGACTCAGAAATACAGTGCCTCCTTTGTTTAAGTGGAATTCTTGAAAAGCTACCGAGTTTTAATTCTGAAAAGTCTTTGAGGAGCATAGGTAGATGAGAGGTTCTTTCTGAAGCTAATGTTTTCACTGTCTCACTGATTTGTTTCATGTGTGAATCTTCTATTATTCAACATTACTGTACTGTTTCTTCCAAGGGAAGCTGTTCAATACATTCTGTGCTCTTCTCTCAATGTCTCCTGTACTATCAGGGCCAAATGTTAGGATCTTTCCCATATACTTTTTCCTTTAATCATTCCAATAATTTTATGATATGTGACTATTATTTATAGAATTTATAGATGGGAATGAAGCAGTGTAGGAGGAGTTAGATAACTTCATAAGCAAAGGATAGAATCTAGGCTGAAATTCAAGTCCATCTAGTTCTTCTATTTATGAATCCCTGTTACTCTTAGTGTCTCTCTAGCAGGAATACCACAAGAATCTGTGAAGAAAACATGACGCAATGCCTGCAACACATTCCTAACAAGGGAAATTTTTTAAATAATATGATCTGTATCCACTTTTTATGCACGAGATCAGCCAGGGTGCCTGAGTGCTCCTTATCAGGCTTCAGAACCAGTTCCTTGATGATCCATGTACAAATTTCATGTGCTAATTAAATGAAACATTTAATTTATATGGTGTTTGAGTTCTGTTTATAGGATTTAGTGTTTTTGGTAGAAACTGATATATATATATATCAGATATATATATATATATCGTGATATATATATATCACAATATATATATATATATAGTGAAAATCGAATAAACTGAATTAGAAGATTTAGACTTAAATATTCTGCCACTGCCAAGCTGCTCATATTTTAGGTATCATTGCTTTGCTCACTCCTGTGGGTCAGTGGTTAGATATAATATGCTTACAGATCTCTTCTAGTTATGATGATATTCACTCTGGCATAATCCCATGAGAGATCAAATGCTAAATCCAGGAGGAGTTCTGCCGAGGCTCTGCATTCCCAGAAGTCCATGTGCCCCTGAGCTGACAATAACCTAAGAGACTTCTTACAAACATCCATATAGACTCAGGACAGAGAGTAGAGAGAACTGGAGTCATGAACAGGGAGTGTGTGGTTCCCTGACTTTCGTTCTGTACATTGTCTGTGGGTGTGACTCTTAGGTTCGCTGTGGTGTCTGGTGCTCCATATGCAGTCTTGAAAATTCTCTACCATTAGCTTAGAAGCCCCTGTGCTACAATACTACAGTCTGTAATAGAAACAACTATCCTGTTCGATTCTTTTTCTTTGCCTTGTGCAGACTCTTATTTATTGTTGTTTCTCTATTTGCTATAGGTTGCTCTTGGTCTCAGAAATCATGCTCTACTTTCTGCCTCATGTATTTCTTTCTATGAATGAATATTCCATCAACCTGAATTATGGATGTAAAGGTTTTGTGTATAGCATCCCATATATCTTTCTTAGGAAAATGTAATATTGGCTCTATTGGAAACCACTTGTTTGATTCCTGCTTAATTGCTTAAAAGTTCAAATTTATGGGAATTTGTTTTTAGCATATACAGGCATAGTCAAAGGAATAGGAAAAGCTTGCAGGTAAGAAAAACAATGGGGTGTTATGAGATACATGAATGCAAAACATTTGAGGAGAAAGTATAGAGGAGTCCTTAATGCAGATGGAAGAAGGAAGGTTGGAGAATCAATGGAGGCAGGACATGGACAGGCTTTAGAACTCAGACTAGCAAGATACTTGGCCCAAAGAGTTTCCACAAATTGTTCAGTTTGGGTTTTCCATGAACCCATAGTAGAATTTCTAAATTACAATATGTGGATCAAAACCCACATGCACAAGTGACTTACTGAATACCTCTTCTGGTTAAGCCCTTGCACTAGAAATTGAATAGCAGGACTGAAACCGTGAATGACCCAGGATTGAGTTCTTTGGTTAGAGAGCTCCAGAGAAGGTCAGATTTTCAATGCTGCGATAAAGGGATTGTGAACAGGCGTTCACAAAGAGGTGCAAGCCTAGAGCTGTATGGGAGAGGGGAAAGTCAACACTGCTTATAATAATTATCCAAGTTCTTGTGGGTTACAACCACACAAAATGAGTGGACCTACTCCTTAATTTTCATTTATTATTAATTAATATTCAGTTGCAGATTAATGAGCTTGTCTGTTATTTCCTTACAGACATATATCATGTTCTTTTCCAATCCATATTCCCTAAATCCCTGTCTTGTCCTCCTCAGTCTCTTCCTCCTTCACTTCTGTATTCGACCCTGGGCTGCTTTCAGTCTTCGGTGTTTAAAACCTTATGATTTTACTAAGGGCAAAATATACGGTACTTTCGTGTTTGTACTTGACTTATACTGAACTCAGGTTAGCAATATCTTTGGTCCAAAATGTTTTCATAGTTGTTCAGTTTTGGCTTCCAATCAACACATTAGGTGAGTTTATTTTTTATTTATTTTTATTTAAAAAGAATTTTTTTTGGTCTTTTTGAGACAGGGTCTCCCTGTAGCCCCAGATGTCCTGGTACTCGCTCTATAGACCAGGCTGGCCTTGAACTCACAAAGATCCGCCTGCCTCTGCCTCCCAAGTGCTGGGATTAAAGGCGTGCGCCACCACGCCCGGCTTATTTTTTAAACTTTAACACATTTTATTGAACATGTTTCCAAATCAAGCAACATTAAAACTGTACACACACAGTTGTCATTTAAGCTAATTAAGATTTCTAAAGTTTCCTTAAACATTATATTATCAAATATTAGACTATTGTTCTTTAAAGAATTACAGAGGTAAGTTCTGAGGTCTCTGGTCACAAAATCTTAATCAATCAATCAATCAGTCAATCAAACAGTCACTATGTAACTTTGTTATCATTTTCTTTCTTTTTGGTGAAAGCATTTAAAATCAACCCTCTTATAATAATTCAAATATATCCTACAAAATTATTCATTATGGTTACCATGTTGCACATTAGGTTCTCAGGGTTTGCTCATTTTGTGTAACTAAGATTTTGTAGCTTTTTATCAATAATTTCTCATTTCCCACTTCAAATGTATAAAGCCATCCCCATATAGCCTTGCTTTATGTATGCTTTGTTATAAAAACACCATATCTTTATTCAGTACATTGTTACTTCATTAGTATCAAATTCACAGCTAAGAGCTTGTACTTTATGCTTTGAACAAATCTTACAAATCAATGTGTTTTCTACCTGAAGCATATCACGGCCTTCTTGCACTCCAGTACTCTAAGCAACACTTCAACTCTGTGCTTTGGGAGCAACTATCCCAGCCTTTGATGTTCATGATTCTACTCTTAGGTTATTTTTTCATACTCCTTACATATAGCAAATTTACGAAGGCTAACATATTAATTTGTTAATTTAATGAGAATTCATTTAAGGTTGTTACTTAGAAAGTTGCATTTTCATATATGCATTCGAAACTGATATCTTCCTTTAGAGCTGAATTAGAGAGAGACAAGAGATTTATGTAATATCTTGGGTATGAATGAGGTGGGGAGGGGCTGCAGGTTGATCGAGAGGGAAAGAAAGAGGAGCCGGCAGCGGCACTTTGGGAGCTATAATTTTGGCTACTGTTACCTGACTGATGTAGCCGGAAAAAGGAAAGAAGGAATCTATGAACTCTTGGGTTTTGATTCTCAACTTGGACATAACATTGGTGTCTTTCAAAGAGAGAACAAGGATGAAAGCAACTTTCTGATTTAGAGAAATGATCACCAATTCCAAGGCTTTCAGGAGCTAAATAGAATTTCAATCTGAAATAAACTGTTAAGACTTGACTTTTCCTAAGGCAAATTCTTTGGGAAGAAGAGTAATATCCTGAGCTGAATGGGTCGAAGAATGCCAGGTTTGGAAGAGGCACAGAAGTGTACCCCAGTGGATGAGTGTCTGAAAGGTCATCTCTATGGGCTTTTAATAATCTTCAGATAGGGTCTTCCATTGTAGTCCAAACTGCCTTCAAAGTTACAGTCCTCCTGTCTCAGCCTCTTAGGTGTCATTATAGATATTAGTCATCATACCTGGCGCTCACCAACATCTTTCTGGTCATTTTTTTTTTCACCTGGATGAGCTGATGGAAGACACTGTAGGAAGCTGGGAGTCATAACTGGATACTGGATGGTGAGCATTGAGATTGCTCAGACAGGTTAGAAATTTTGTTACAAAGAGATGAGGTTGAGTGATAAGGGGGTCAAGGAGACCAATGCTCTAAAACGAGGGATTAGACCCATATGAGAGATAAAATTACATCGAGGAAAGCCACACATAAAGCTCTGTGTTTCTCTTCTTTTCAGGATAAGGCCCGAATCTAAATCAGGAGTCCTAGAATGGGAGGTGAAGCCCACAACGGCTCCAGCTTGCCTCCCTTCTTCTTGACAGGCCTCCCAGGGCTGGAGACCTCCCAACACTGGCTGTTCCTGCTCCTCGGTGCCCTCTACACTGTCTCCATCATGGGAAATGCCTTCATCCTCTTCATCATCAAGGAGGAACAGAGTTTGCACCAGCCTATGTACTACTTCCTGTCTCTGTTATCGAGCAACGACCTGGGTGTGTCTTTCTCCACGCTACCCACGGTCCTAGCTGTGTTTTGCTTTCACGTAAGAGAAATCAGTTTTAATTCTTACATGTCCCAAATGTTCTTCATCCATCTTTTTTCCTTCATGGAGTCTGGGATTCTGCTGGCCATGAGCTTTGACCGCTATGTGGCCATCTGTAACCCCCTGCGCTATGCCACGGTGCTCACTGACGCTCGAGTGGTGTGGATGAGCATGTCCGTTTTCCTCCGCAGTTTCTGCATGATTTTCCCACTCCCTCTCCTCCTGAAGAGGCTACCCTTCTGCAAGGCTAACGTGCTGTCCCATGCATACTGCCTGCATCCCGATCTGATTAATCTCCCCTGTGGTGACACTTCCCTTAATAATATCTTTGGTCTAACCATTGTCATCTGTACCTTTGGTCTGGATTCTGCACTCATTCTCCTCTCTTACGTGCTCATACTTCGTTCTGTCCTTGCTATTGCCTCCCGGGAGGAACGACTGAAAACCCTGAACACGTGTGTGTCCCACCTGTGTGCTGTGCTCAACTTCTATGTGCCCAAAGTCGGTGTGTCCATGTTTGCTCGCTATGGGAGGCATGCCCCTCATTACGTGCACACACTCTATCACTTATTTATCTGTTCGTGCCTCCAATGCTAAACCCTGTCATCTATTCCATCAAAACCAAGGAGATTCGTCGGAGGCTTAGCAAAATCCTCCTGGGGACCAAGTTTTGAGCAGAAGATTGCTGCAAGACTGGAATAAAAAAATGAAATGATTGAACTGTATAGAAAGATCTAACTTTTGTGGGTGTAGTAGTGCAAATGTTAATCCCACCACTCAAGAGGCAGAGGCAGGGGTATCTGAGATCAAGGCCAGCCTGGTTCACATAAAGAGTTCTAGGCTACTTGATGATATAGGGAGACTCTGTCTCCAAAAAATAATCTTTTAGTGACATTGAAATGTAGCTAAACTTTATATTATGATTTAAATTTTCTGCATGTGTAGACACAAAAAGTAAAACTTTAGGAAAGCTGTATGAAAATATGTAAATGATTTTCTTGGTCTAAATTCATGGTATCACAATATTTTGGGATACATCTTACAAGGTAGCTATGTCCATCACTGTACAACCAAAATTTGGGTCATCTTGATGACTCAAAAGAAAAAAGTTCACGGTTCAAGAATTCAATTTGAGACATTATGAAAGAATAAAATACTTGATAAAATGATGATTGAGAAACTTGAAGAAGTAAGTCATTATACATGGAAAAGAAGACAAGTATTGCAGTATTGGCCCTTTAATAAACTTGGAGAGTAGATCAATAGAGGTTGCTAGGGAAGTCAGCTGAATGGAAAATAACACTTAGACATTCTATATGTTACCAGGATGGGGATACTTCCAAAGTTATAATAGAATTCTGCAGTGGTGTGTGTGTGTGTGTGTGTGTGTGTGTGTGTGTGACTTTGTTGTACATTTGTGAGGTGTATATATGGCCTTGCAGTTCCATGTGTACTTGTGGGATACCCATAGGACGACACTGGGTGTCCAGCTCTGTCACTGTGTTTATTCATTTGATGCATGGATTTCTCCTTGAAACAAGAGCTAGGCTAGTGACCAATAAGGCTCAGAAAGCCCCCTGTCCCTGCAGTCTCTTCCTTGCACCATATCTCTGGGGATATAGATGTTCCCTGAAGCCAAGCCTGGCTTTCGATATTGGTGCTGGGATTTGAACTCAGGTCCTCATTCTTGTACAAGAAGTATTATTACCCATTGAGCCATCTTTCCAACTATATACATTTTTATAGATTAATTTAAGTCTTGGTTAAATTGATATTTTAGGGAAGTATTTGCAAAGCATTAAGTAGTATTTGAGAAAAAAAAATCAAAGTTATCCATGATAATGCCACCCAAATCTTAAATATGCTAGTATAGATTCCTTCTCTCTTATATTTTGTCCCAACTGTTATGAAATGAATTCTGCTTTCCATGCTACATTTATGAGATGATATGGAAAGTTAGAAAGTGTGGTGGTTTGAATGAGTGTCCCCCATAGGCTCTAGGTATTCAGACATTTGTCTCCAGTTGGTGGTGCTGTTTCTGGAGGTCTTAGAAGGTGTGGCCATGCTGGGGGAAGTGTGTCACTGGGGGCGGGCTTAGTGAGCTTAACAAGCCTNATTAGAAGGGAGCCAGGTGTGGTAATCCTTGTCTCAAAAAGAGAGAGAGAGAAAAAAGAATTACAAGGGAAACCGTTGACTGACAGATTTGTTTATTTATTTATTGCCTTTTTTTTGTTTTTTAGACAGAGTCTCCCTTGTAGCCCCACCTGTCCTGGAACTCACTATGTAGACCAGGCTGGCTTTGAGCTCACAGAGATCTGCCTGCCTCAGTCTTGAGTGCAAGCACTTTATGGACCGAGCTATTTTCCCAGCCTTCAAATACCAACATTAAAAGTTCATGGGACTGGAGAGATAGCCTAGCAGTTAAGAGCACCGACTGCTCTTGCAGAGGACCCGGGTTCGATTCCCAGCACCCATATGGCAGCTGAAAACCGTCTTTAACTCCAATTCCTGGAGAACTCCAGTTCCAGGGGAATCCGAGACTGTCTTCTGACCCCTGCGGCATTGCACAACCTGGGTGCACAAACCTACATGCAGACAGTACATTCATACACATACAAAAATAAATAAAATTAAAAAAAAAGTTCATATAGGGGGCTGAAGAGATGGCTCAGTGGTTAAAACCACTGGCAGCTCTTAGAGACAACCCAGGTTCAGTTCCTAATATCCACATGGCAGCTAACAACCATCTGTAACTCCAGTTCCAGAGGATATGACACCCTCTTCTGGCCTCTGTGAGCACTGCACACACAGGGTACACATACATGCAGGCAAAACACGCATACACATAAAATTAAAAATTAAATATTTAATAAATAAAAGTTCATATAGTATTAAAAACAATGCCGTATTTTCTCTTAAATACCTGAATGAGGCAGAGAAATATGTTTACTTCTTCAGAGAACATAACACTCACCATTCAAAATTTCATGACCAAAAAACATTTTTACTCCTGGGACATTACGGTCTGTCTCCACGTTCTTTACTGTGATAGAAAAGTGTTCAACATTGTTAATAATTAAGGAAATGCAAATTAAAACCACTTTAAGATATCATCTCACTCCAATGAGACTGGATAGGATCAAGAAAATAAATGATACCAAGTGCTGGAGAGGTTGTGGGGAAAGGGGAACACTCATCCACTGCTGGTGGGAATGTAAACTTGTACAGCCACTATGGAAAGCAGAGTGGAGAACCCTAGGAAGACTCAAACGAGCTTACCACCTGACTCGGTCATACCACTACTGGGTATATACCCACAAGACTCATCTTACTGCAGAGATACATGCACAGCCATGTTTATTACAGCTCTGTTCACAATAGCCAAAAGCTGGAACCAACCCAAGAGTTCCTCAACTAATGAGTGGATAGAGAAAATGTGGTACATCTACACAATGGAGTTCTATGCAGCAGTAAAGAAAGATGACATCTTGAACTTTGCAGGTAAATGGATGGAACTAGAAGATATTATGTTAAGTGAAGTAATACAGTCCCAGAAAAACAATGAATGGTATCCCTCATCTGTGGATGCTAGTGACAATTACCTAGTTGCAAGTATTTCTTGTGTAGGGTTCCTTGAGCTTTTGTCCAAGTACTTGAGAGTGATGCATATTGGAAAGAACAACAACAAGAATGTGGTGGTTTGAATGAGTGTCCCCCATAGGCTCTAGGTATTCAGACATTTGTCTCCAGTTGGTGGTGCTGTTTCTGGAGGTCTTAGAAGGTGTGGCCATGCTGGGGGAAGTGTGTCACTGGGGGCGGGCTTAGTGAGCTTAACAAGCCTCGTGCTCTACAGTTGCTCTCTCTCTGCTTCCTGTGCTCTTTGCGAGATGTAACCCTCGGGTTTTGCTGCTCCAGATCCAGCCACCACGCCTTCCGCCACAATGGACTAATTCCCTGGAACCGCCAATCATAAGCTCAAATAAACTCTTCCTTTTATAAGTTCCTTGGTCTGGTGTTTTATCACAGCAACAGAAAACTGACTAATACAGAAAGCTATATAAAATATGCTTCTAACAAACTATACATAGAAAACATCTGAACTGTAATTGTTGTAGCTGACTAAAGGGAAGCAATTCTACTTGAGATTTGATTGAACAAGGCTGTATGTAGACACTATTATAACTACTGTTGAACAGTGTTTGCAGATGTTGATGTCTTGGAAGTGAAAATGCTAATGCATCAAATTTTTGACAAAATTTATGCACGTCACTTGGTGAAATAGTTAAAGGACTAACATAAGTTTTATTATTAGGTTCTTTGTTAGTGAGATTTAGGAAGATGGAATTTGTAATTAGCTGCAATCCATATTGTCTTTTTTTTTTTCTTTCCTTTTTTGGTCTTTTCGAGACAGGGTTTCCCTGTAGCCCCAGCTGTCCTGGAATTCATTCTGTAGACCAGGCTGGCCTTGAACTCACAAAGATCCACCTGCCTCTGCCTCCCAAGTGCTAGGATTAAAGGCGTGCGCGACCACGCCCGGCGTCTGTTTTTGAATAACGAATGGATGTTATGCTTGAAGTAATATAAGTCATAAGCTGGAAAGAGAGAGACAGACTGAGAAGTGCAGGTATCTGAGACTGACTGGACAATCTAAGGAGGGTGCCTGCAGGAAGGGGTCTTTGCATGGTGCCCTGGTGGTCTCCCACTGAGGTGCTTTCTGAGAACACCTCTCTCCTCTTTTCTTGGTAGAGAGGTTTCCCTCCTCCTCTGCAAGCACGGTGCTTCCACCTTCTATGCAGCAGTGCCCGACAGCCTCTTCTGCTGGTGTTTGGGAAGTTCAGTACATATTGGGAACACACCATACTTCCTCTCCTTATAGCTCATGTTTCACATCACACACAGCTAGTGCTAGCTGTTTTTTCTCTATAGTCCCAGGAGAACCAACAGTTAATTAGTTTGAAATAAAATGGTAGCAAAAGTCTTTTATGTACGCCATTACTAATGTCAGTTTTTGTCACTGATCTGAGCTAAGTAGATCAATCACTTAAAACCAATGGAATCTTTTAGCAAAATTCAAAGAAAGGTGTGAGTTACATATTAAAAATTATGCCGGGCGTGGTAGTGCATGCCTTTAATCCCAGCACTTGAGAGGTGGAGGCAGGTGGATCTCTGTGAGTTCAAAGCCAGCCTGGTCTACAGGCCAGTTGGGACTAAAGGGAGACCCTGTCTCAAAAATACCAAAACAAAACAAAACAAAACAAAACAAAACAAAATAACCTATACATATTGAATTTGAAGCTCAGTATATCATCACTGTGGTGTATTCCATAAACATCTTTCACTTTAAAGTCCCCTCCCATTCTCTTCATTTTCTTTCTTTTATTTTTTACCTTTTTAATGTGTTTTATTGAAGTTTTGTACAATTTACAAAATTTCTCAGACCAACTTAGACTCATTCCCCTTTCCATGCCCCCCCCATCTCACCTGAGTTTATGCATTTTGCTATACATGTCTTGCGTCTTTTTTTCAATCTTTTAAAAGTTTTTCTATGCAGATTTATTGTTTTGGGCTGAAGTTTACTGTTTCAGTCAGTTCTTTGACCCAGTCCTTTTGTTGTTGTTCCCTCCAATTTGTATTGCTCCAAGATATGCATATATGTTCTTCACACATATACCAAAATTATGATGTCTGAAAGCAAACTGTAAGTTAATTCCAAAAGATGTTTAGGAATTCACATTTTTTCTCTTTAATTTTATATTACTCTAAAATATGCATACATACCCTCCCCCAATATACCATAATTACAAAGTCTGAAAATAAGTGGTAGGTTAATTCTAGATTCCATTAAGGTATTTACATTATAATGACACAGTTGCTTTCAGGTAAACGCACACACACATATGTATGCATTGCTCAGTTTGACTTACTAGTAGGTATTTGGTGCTAGCATCCACAAATGAAGGATACCATTCATTGTTTGTTTTTCTGGGACTGTGTTACTTCACTTAACATAATGTCTTTTAGTCCATCCATTTACCTGAGAAGTTCATGATATGATCTTTCTTTTTTTAAATTTTTTAAAAAATTTTAATTTTTTCCAAAGCCATTTTTTTATTGAAATTTTGTGCATTTGATATTATCTTTCTTTACTGCTGCATAGAACTCCAGTGTGTACCACATTTTCTCTATCCACTCACTGATTAAGGGGCACCTGGGTTGCATTCAGCTCTTTGCTATTGTGAAGAGAGCTGCAATAAACATGGATGTGCATGCATGTATCTTTGCAGTAGGATGAACTTGTCGTTATATACTGAGGAGTGGTATGAGTGAGTCAGGTGGTAGCATCATTTTGAGTCTTTTAAGGGTTCTCCACACTGCTTTATATAGGGGTTGCACGAGTTTGCATTCCCAGTAGCAGTGGATAAGTGTTCCCCTTTCCCTTACAACCTCTCCAGCATTTGGTATCTTTTGTTTTTTTTTTTGATCTTAACCAGCCTTATCAGAGTGAGATGATATCTTAATGTGGTTTTAATTTGCATTTCCTTAATTATTAACAATGTTGAACACTTTTTAAGATGTTTCTCAGCCATCTTTACTTCTTCATTTGTGAAGTCTCTGTTCAGCTCTTTACTCCATCTTTTGAGTGGGTCATTTGTTTTCTTACTTCTTTGTTTTTTGAGTAGTTTATGTATTTTGGATGTTAACGCTCTGTCAGATGTATCACTGGTGAAGGTTTCCTCCCATTCTGTGGGTTTTCTCTTCACTTCATTGATTGTTTCTTTTGATGTACAGAAGCTTTTGAGTTTAATGCATTCCCACTTGTCAATTGTTGACCTTATTTCCTGCACAGCTGCTGATTTAGGAAGTATTTTCCTACACCAATGTCTTATAGGTTGCTGTTGACTTTTTCTTCTGTCACCTTCAGAGTTTTGGGTTTCACATTGAGGTCTTTGATCCATTTGGAGTTGATTTTTGTACAGGTTGAGAGGTAGGGGTTTAATTTTATTCTTCTACAAATAGTGATCCAGTTTTGCCAGCACCATTTACTGAAGATGCTGACTTTCCTCCATTGAGTCTCTTTGGCCCCTTTGTCAAATATGAGGTGACTGAAATTTATGAGCTCAAGTTTTGTTCTTCAATTTTGTTCCATTGGTCAATGGGTCTGTTTTTGTGCCAGTACCAGGCTGTTTTTATGACTATCTTCTGTAGTAATAAAACCACATGAGATCTACCCTAAGTGATGTAAATCAGTGGCTGAGTATTTGCTTATTATGGGTGATGCCATGGGTTAGATTCCCAGAAGTGGGGGAAGTGGAAATTTTTCTTCTTTGAAAAATATTATGTCTCCAGATAATAATAATACAGATCCTGTGTTGTACCTAAGGGTCACTCAACATAGAATAAGGGGCAAAGATGACATTAATGAATCTCTGAACTCTCTTTAAAGAAGCTCCTAAAGGGCTAAACCCTGGAGATTAGGAGTCTGCAGAGTGTGGGTCCTTGAGCAGGACTCTTACATTAAGCTTCACTCACCCAGGGTGCAGGGATCTTTGCAGAATAGGAGGTGGAAAGATTGTAAGAGCCAGGGAGGAGGTGCATGACCATATGGAAATAGAATCCTACAAGCTCCTGGGACCCTGCTCATATGAACCTACAACAGTGGTGTCAGTGTACACAGTATGCAAAGTCAAGCAGAGAAAAAAACCCAGCATGGAACTAGGGAAATGGGCAGCAGACCCCAAACTTAGATGAAGAAATATTGGCAGCTGATTATTGTTATGTAAGGAAGAACTGCCCTTCTTAAACAAGGGCCTCTGAATAGGCTGACTAGATCTCAGTGGATGAACTTGCATTGATGAACTTCTGGGGGACACTAACTTGATGCAATAGGCCTTAACACAAATGACAGAGTATATGAATTCCCGTGGGGGGCACTGATGGAGGGTGCCAGTGGGGAAGGGGTGTAACGGTGGTTAAGACTGATCAAGATGCTCTGTATGAAATACACAAAAATGCAATAAAATTAAAATAATGAAAAATTCAAAGAATTAAGTGACATGCCCACTTGATGGGACTTATATATGACAGAATGCTTGAAATCCAGTGGGGACCTATGGGATGTTTAGGATGGAGGGATATAAAGATGATTAAGATGTTTTGTATGAAATACACAAAACTTCAATAATATACATTAAAAATAAAATAAATTTCAATGTAAAAATAAGTGACAGATTAAAATGAAAATGAGAATGAACAGCTCTTTTTCCAATTAATTGCAATTGCTAAGGAAAGACCAGATGCCTCCAAACTCCCTTTTTTTAACAAAGGATATACTTTATTTTATTTATTTATTTATTTTATATGTGTATGAATGTACTGTCTGTGTGTAGGTTTGTGCACCCGTGTCGTGCAATGCCGCGGAGGTCAGAAGAGGGTCTCGGATTCCCCTGGAACTGAAGTTCTCCTGGAATTGGAGTTACAGACGGTTCTTAGCCGCCATGTGGGTGCTGGGGATTGAACCCGGGTCCTCTGCAGGAGCAGTCGGTGCTCTTAACCGCTAGGCTATCTCTCCAGCCCCCAAACTCCCTTCTAAATGTATATGTTTATACCACAGACAAATGCTGTGCTTTCTTCTTTAATCAGAGAAGCTTCTCTTTGGAGTGCATGCCTGTTCAGTATAAGTCACGGTTGAAAGCTCAGCCTTAGAAAAGCACATTTATGGGCTGGAGAGATAGCCTAGCGGTTTTTTTAAAAAGCACCGACTGCTCTTGCAGAGGACCCGGGTTCGATCCCCAGCACCCATTGGTGCCTGAGAACCGGTCTGGAACTCCCATTCCAGGAGAACTCCCAGTTCCAGGGAATCCGACACCCACTTTCTGACCTCCGCGCATTGCACGACACGGGTGCACAAACTTGAATGCAGACCAGTAATTCACACACATACAAAAAAAAAAAAAAAAAAAAAAAGAAAGCACATTTATTCAGTTTTTGTGAGACTCTCATTTGAAGTATGTTCTTGGTTTTTACTACTAGGAACCACAGAAAACATCTGACATCCTTATCATTTTTCTCCTGCAAATGATGTTGGACAGACTCCAGATCATCCTGAAATCTCTCTCTTTTCTTCTGTAGCTTTCCTTCTGTCTGAAAAGGTCATATGCTTTTAGGAGCATAGCTGCTTATTTTCGTTTTTTGATCATCATTCAAAAGTCATGAATTATAAATATCTATCCAAAGTGCTTAATCTTAGTTGCATGCTCCAACTTTTTTGGCATGGATGGTGGCATACTTGTAATTTCAAGACATGTTTTAAGAGATATTTGACCCATTATTTTCCTTCCAACATTTGCTTATTCTTTGAGAGAGAAGGGCACCATGATATGTAGGTGTAAATCTCAGGCTTCTTAAGAATATTGCGTATTCTAACCTTTATTCTCTAAATTTTCCTGTTTCTCTTATCTTTACCTCCATTGAACTCTTATGATATCTTAGGAGTTTTCTAAGTGAGATTATGATTCTATACACTATAGATTCCTATGACTAAAATAATTTAATATTGAAAGGTTATCTTGATTTTTCTAATGGTGTTAGTGTGAATGTTATATCATACCTTGAAGTTGAAGATTGTGAATTTGTCATAAATTAAAATTTTCTTACTATGGGAAAATGGAAAGAAGAATTTAACAAAGAAATAACAATTTATTCTGATAAATACCTGGGCATTGAGCAGGCCTCAAGTGATTTTCTGCCCTCTTTACATGAGAGTCATTGTGACTATTGAAAATGACAATTTCTTGGGGCTTGAGAGTTTTTTCCTGTGCATTTTTCAAAACCAACATTTGGTGAGACAGCCAGGAGAGCACAGACCTCCAACCCCAGCCAACTTCTTGTCCCTGAGTGCGAGCAGCAACTTCATCCTGAGATTTCAAAATTTGGGATGAAAGACTGAATGTGATCCCAGTGGATTCCAGTGTCCCTTGTTGCTCTTCCCACAGCCTGGAACGTGCCATGTGTGGGGATTGCAATAAAGATTAAGAAAGCATCTCAATTAAACATCTGTGAACATTGCCTTCCTCTGCAAACAGCACTGCTGCCAACAGGCATGGCCGGCCACAAGGAGATGCCATAAGAGTCGAGAAGACGCAGCTGTCCCCGCCAAGAAGATGAGGCTCATCCTGCTGATAGTGCTGGGTTTCAGCACCGGGCTAGTTTCTGCTCACCTGGATAAGAGGATCGCAGAGCAGATTAAAGGCAAATGGCACACAGTCTACCTAGTGTCAAGTGACAGAAACTTGATCAAAGAAGGAGGACGGCTGAGGATTTACTTCCGTAAAATTATATGCCAGAAGAAATGCGATAAAATCACCTTTTCCTTTTATACAAAGTAAGATTAAAAAGGGAGTCACTGTCATGGGGGGGTCCTCACATGGTACTTTTATCATGGAACTCAGTAATCAGTCACTTTTGCTACATCTATTCGGGTATTGGTGAATTTGGATAAATATGAATATTTTAAAAAGAAGAAAATGACAATTTCTCAAGTAAGGAGTCAAGCTTTAATATCTCTCTGGCAGGTACTCCATGACTATAAGGAAAACAGCACAGTGATATGTCACCCATGCCACTTCATAAGTGAAATATTTTCAGTAATATGATCTGTTTGCACACCCCGTGAATGATCAGTCAGGGTGTGCTAGTGCTTCTCCTTAGGGCTCAGAACTTTACCAATGATCCAAGTGTGAAATTCATGTGCTATTTAAATCAAATATTCACATTTCTATGACATTTAGTTCTATTGGTTAGACTTAGACTTAAATATTCTGCCACTGCCAAGCTGCATATATTCCAGGTGTCATTTTCACTCACTCCTGTGGGTCAGGGGTTAGATACAATATGCCTACAGGTATCTTCTAGTTATTATCATATCCTCTCTGGCATAATCCCACGAGAGATGAAATGCTAAGTTCAGGAGGAGTTCTGCTGAGGCTTTGTATTCCCAGAAGTCCATGTGCCCTTGAGCTGATAATAATCTAAGAGACTTCTCACAAACAGCCATATGGACTCAGGACAGAGCATAGAGAGAACTGGGGGCATGGACAGGGCATGCGAGGTCCCCAGTTCTGCTCTTTCTTTCAGTCTGGGCATGTGACTCTCAGATAGGTGAGCTGTACTGTCTGGTGCTCCATGTTCAGACCAAGAGATTCGGTCATCAGTTTAGCAGCCTCCCTGCTATGACGGTATAGTCTGAAGGAAAGTCTGCCCCTGTCTGCTTTTTTTCTTTTTCTTTACTATTTCTATAAGCCTTGCCTTTTCTATATTTTCTTTTTTAATTTTTTTGCCTTTTCTATATTTTCTATCTCTTACTCTTGGCCTCTGAGATTCTACTCTGCTTTCTGCTTCAGATATTCTTCTCTCAGAATGATTATTACTTCAGTCTACATTTTGGATATAAAAGAATTGTGAATACTCCCCCATCCCCATATACTTTTCTCAGAAAAATGTAGTAGTGGGGAATCTTAGAATGCACATGTTTGAATCATACCTAATATTTAAACAATATAATTTATTGGATTCTGTTTGTGGCATAGAGGGAAAGTAAAAGCAGTAGGAAAAGCTTTCAGGTAAAGAAAACAAAGGTGTGTTTCAGGATTTCAGTTGTGAAGCCTTGGAGAAGAAAGGGTAGAGGAGTTGTGAATAGATTGGGGAGGAGAGGTGGATGAAACAACGGAAGCAGGACATGGACAGGCTTTAGAACTCATACTTTTCACAAGTGTTCAATGTTGGCTTTTGATCACCTTTTTAGGCAAATGCATAGCCTTTCTAACCAACAACATGTGAACGAAACTTGGGAGCACGCCCGATTTTCTGGCTACCTCTCTTGGTCTTGCAATAAAAACAACATAACTGCAACTGAAACTGTGAATTGTTAGGTTTGAGTTGTTAGCCCTGGTCAGGGAGCTGCCAAGATGGTAAGATTCGCAATGCTGTGTTAAAGGGCATCCAGAAGAGTCCAGAAAGGAAGTACAAGCTCAGAGCTATAAGGAAGTGTGTGTGTGTGTGTGTGTGGGGGGGGGGGGTTACCACCGCTTATCTTAATCAACCAAGTTCCAAGAAAGGATGGGAATTAATTTATCACAACCATGTAAAATGACTTTTAAAGTGTTTTTGCTATTCATTGTTTTTATTGTACAGACTAATGGGTTTATGTTTCACTCCAGTCGTAGGTCTCGTGCCCTTCTTTCTGTCCACTCCCTCAAACCCTCCTTATCGTCATCCTCTAGTTCTCCTTTTCCTTCCCTCTCAGTTCCTCTTCTACTTTTAGATAGTTCTCATTAAAGATTAGATTCCATATTTGGAAAAATAATGTCCTGCTTGCCTGTGTGTTTGGCGCACTTTGGAAGATGATCTGAATGGCTCTGTTCATATAATCAGGGGAGCCACTGGGAATTGGGGAGCTTCAGGGGGATTTTGGATAATAGCAAACTGACTGGGTACTGGAGGGACAAGGAAGAGAGCTTCCAGGGTTACTGTTAGAAATAATAAGTACTAGAGTCACTCTCCAGAAGACATGACAAAAACGTCATCTAATGTCACAATCATATAAGGTCACTCTCCTGGTGAATGCCTTGCATTTTAATTTGTACAGAGTGATAACTGTTCTTTCTAGATGTGGTATGTCACTACTCGTTTGCAGAGTGACATTACACTTGGGAAGGACCCCAGTGTTACTTTCTGATGATCCAGTAGTTTTTTACATTTGGAGAACTGTAATTCTTGAGATTATTTCATATTTTCATCAGAACTTTCAGGCTGGTTATATAGCTTAATTTAGTTTAATATGTCAGTGTCATGGAGGCTATTCAGAAGTTTCTTGTTGCTTAAGTGGAATAATCTGTTGTACTTGGATAGAGGTCTACGAACAAGAAACCTTTGAATGGCATTTCTTTGGTAAATAATGGGACACTCACGGAAAGCAAACCTAGTTCTATAACTGCATTTTTCACCTTAAACGTTAAAATGAAGTGCATGGTGGTTATTTTATCCCTTGACATATGCAATGCAATGTTTTTAATGTAAATAGCAGTGGTCACATGCCAATGTATATGGTTACCTGGGTTATATCTATTTTTATGTAAATTCTATTTTGTTCTTAGCGAGAAGTGAACGTGAGGCCTGTGTGCAGGTGCCATTGAATTTTGCTCTGGTGAAAGCTGAAACCAGCATTTTTCTTAATAATAAATGGGACATTTTTCTGCGAAAAAAAGAAATAATAAGTACTAATATAGAAGCCTTTATTTATGGGATAATAATTTTCAATTTAGTCATATGATGTGGGACCATTTAAGATTTTTAGTCTGAAGAAAGGGATTTTCATATATTCTTTTGAAAGTATTTTCTTTCAGATTAGAGATGAATGAGATAGATGTAAGATATTTATCATGAGGTCGTTATCATGGGGTAATAATGCAATGACTTGGGTCTGATGTGGAGGCTACAGGTGAAATGAGAAGGAGAGAAGTGCTGGCAGAGGGAGTCTGGGATCATAAGATATTGCATGATTAATATAATAGCCCAAATAAAAGAGGGCCTCCAGGAATTTTGTGGGGGATGAGTCTCAATCTTGGGAATAATCATGATGTCTTTCGAACAGAGAACATGGACGTGGTTTAAATAAATAATTATTAATTCCATGTCTTTGGGGGATTAAGTAGAGATTAATTCCGAAATTAATTATTAATAAAGTACTTCCAGTAAACCAAATTATTCAGGGAGAAAAGTAATGTCATGAGTCAAATGGTAGAATGAGGAGGAGGTTAGAAAGAAGCATGTAGGTCCACTTTCACATGGCACAACTTGGAGGATGCCTGAGAGATGGACTTTTTAAGATGGGGGTCTTTTGAAGCCTAGAGCTCACAGTTCCCCAGCTTCAGCCTCTGAAGTGCTAGAACAGCTATTAATCATTAATCTCTGACTGGATATATATTGTTATGGCCATTTATCCCCACCTGAATGAATGGAGGCAAGAACAGGGAGACTTGGTAGAAGTAGGAAGTTCAGTAGCACAAGTGTAGAAGGAGGAAAAATTGCGGTTTATTAAATGCTTTATGTCAAACTAGGGAATAATGACGGGGGAAGTCAACATCAACAGAGTCTTATTCCTTGAAAAGACTGATACCAATTAACTGATAAGGAAAAGAACACACAGCTTTAAAAAAGAAAAAGGATAAAGAAAAAAGAGGGACTCGTGGCTGGGTAAGTCTCAAAATGGCTGGGCATGAACTTGCTCTAAAAGCCATTTATTGGGTAGCTTTGGGGAGGTAATACCCTGAAATTAGAAGAGCTTGGCTAACTCCCCAAAGTCCTGGAAGGAGACACTCAAATACAGGTTGGCTGCTCTGAGAAACCACCTGTGATCAACAGAGCTTACCGCAAGGCCAACCTGGCCAAGGCAGGCTTGGTGGATTATTTGAAAAGAAGTTTAATGCTGAGATGATTCCTGTGTCAGAGGATAAATAGACTGTCTTGGAGGATGCTGAGAAAAAGGAAGATGTGGCTTGTGCTGAGTTCATCTGAATCAAAGGTCAGGTATCCAGGATTATGAGACGTTGCTAGAGAAAATGAAGAATATGATTCCTTTGTTTGTTTGTTTGCTTTTCTTTTTTAATTTTTTATTGAGATTTTGCTCATTTCATATAACATTTCTTAATCAAATTTAGACCCATCCCCCTTCCATGCCCCACCCATTCAGAGCTCCTGCATTGTTCTGTACACGTCTTGCATCTTTTTCTCAGTCTTTTTTTTATTTTCTTTTTTAAATTTATTTTTTATTTTTTCTATTACTTTTTTATTTTATTTTTTTCATTTTTTAACAATAAGTAATAATTTATGAGTACAAGTATCTTTCATGTAAAACCAATTTGCAAGCAGTTGTGCCCAAACCCACACAGCCCAAGGGTCCCATCATCCAGCTGGGGGGCTTGTATGTTCAATCAAGTTGATCAAATAAGTGTCCAGTCTATATTTCTGTAGTTTCACCATTCACCCCAATCACAGCCCTTACATTCTACCACACCCCCTCTTCCACAGATTGTTCCCTAGGCTTAGAAAAGGGGCACGGGTGGACAAGAAGAAAAACAGTCTACTTTCTCTGGAGTTGTCGTTTTGGACTCTGGTCAATTCTGCTGTTTCCTTTCATGGGCTGACAGTTTGTCCAGGAATAACCTTTCAGTCCTACTAATGAAGCACAGGCAATTAGCCATATAGGTATTTAAACAGTACTAATTATTATGGTAGGTTACTTTGGTATAGACACAGATATTTGGATGGTATGTTAATCTATGAATTACATTTTTTTCTGTAAAATATGACAGTGTCTTACTGTGGCTTATAACATCTCCTAACCACTAAAGGATGTAAGCTTGTGTCATCAGCCATGGGTTATTCCTCCAAGGAATTTTTCAATGCAGAAGTTTACTGCTTTGGGCAGAAGTGTACTCTTTTGGTCAGTTATTTGAGCAAGTCTTTTTTGTTGTTGTTCCCTTTAATTTTATTTCACTCCAAAAAATGCATGTATACATTCCACACTTATACCAAAATTATGATGTTTGAAAATAAACTAGAGGTTAATTCCAAAACATTTTTGGGGATTTACCTTTTAAAAGTAGAGTCGCATACAGGTAAAAAGAAATATTACTTTACACTCCTACATTGCATAGAAAGTTGACATATGTTTTAATGTATTTTTTAAATAGTAGCACCAGGTATTATATTTACTAAAAAGGAAAAAAAATACTCAGCCACTTGGAGTTGATTTTTATACAGGGTGAGAGTTAGGGGTTTAATTTTATTCTTCTACAAGTGGTGATCCAGTTTTGCCAACACCATTTGCTGAAGATGCTGTTTTTCCTCCACCGAGTCTTCTTGGCCCCTTTGTCAAATATGAGGTGGCTGAAAACAACAACATGGGAAAAGCAGATGTGGTGTTTCTTTACTGCTGTATAGCACTCCATTGTGTAGATGTATCACATTTTCTTTATCCACTCATCAGTTGAGGGACTCTTGGGTTGGTTCCAGCTCTTCGCTATTGTGAAGAGAGCCCTATGCTAGCTGGGGCTACAGGGAGACCCTGTCTCAAAAAGAAAAAAAAAATGAAATCTTAAAGTGGTTTTAATTTGCATTTCCTTAATTATTAGTGATGTTGAACACTTTTTAAGATGTTTCTCAGCCATCTTTACTTCTTCATTTGTGAAGTCTCTGTTCATCTCTTTATCTTTTGAGTGGGTCATTTGTTTTCTTGCTCCTTTGTTTTCTGAGTAATTTATATATTCTGGATGTTAATCCTCTGTCAGATGTATCACTCTGTGGGTTTTCTCTTCACTTCTTTGATTGTTTCTTTAGGTGTGCAGAAGCTTTTGAGTTTAATGAGGTCCCACTTGTCAATTATTGACACTGTTTTCTGTGCAGCTGCTGTCTGATTCAAAAAGTCTTTTCCTACAGCTTTATCTTATAGGTTACTGCCAATGTTTTCTTCTATCATTTAGTAAGTCTGAATTCACTCTCACCACACAGTGTTGTACATAGTCATCTGTTGAAACAGATTTCTTTTTGACAGATCATAGTTTTAAAAAGTCATAGATAC
The DNA here is from genome assembly GCA_009823505.1 of Rhizomys pruinosus. Taxonomy (NCBI): domain Eukaryota; kingdom Metazoa; phylum Chordata; class Mammalia; order Rodentia; family Spalacidae; genus Rhizomys; species Rhizomys pruinosus. The sequence continues at coordinate 539,004 of VZQC01010460.1, read as the reverse complement.
TGTGAGTTCTGTATAAACTGGTGGACAGAAAGTTAGTTCCTTTGCTTTGATTTATAAGCCTCAACTTCACCACAGAATAAAGAATGTGGGACAAAAAAAGCATAATTGGTCACTCGTATAGAATAGTATTGTTTCAATCTTTCTGACAGATTCAGGCCTGATCTGACTGTCAAACGATTACATAATGAATAGATTATATGGAAATTGTACAGAATGTCATTTTCATCATCAATAGCTTTACCAGCACTATATTACTAACTGCTATTTAAAATAAAAACCTGCATCTGAGTCCCCAAGGAGGTGGTGGTTTGTGCACACAACCCAGCCACAGTGCATCAATACCCAGTCTGACAGAAACTTTGGCTTTAGGAAAGATTCATAAACATTTAAAAGAATAGATTTCATCATAATGTTAAGTGTATGGTAGGTAGGGAGTGTGCTTTAATTAAATATATATCTTAGCAGTGATGCTGGCTGAGAGCCATGAAAACTAGTTTGTACACAATCCTTTTGATCAGATGAAGATTGAAGTCTTAAAATCTTCCCGGAAAAGAAATTAGAGAAGAAATATCTTTATTGGCCTCACCAGGCAATTGAGAAGCTATAGAATTGAGTCCAGGAGGAGGCTCTGACTCTTACATTATGAACACTAGACATTAAAAATAAAAATAACCATATAGTTAAAAAAGATAAAAGGAAGGGAAATATTTATTTTCCCAGATGAAATCATCCAGGCAACTCAGAGAGTTCAAGAATTTTGTTACAATGAGGGGCTACAATTACCTGACCCAGTGATGAAGCTGTCTTATTCTGTAAAAGGAGGGACTAGACAGTATACGAGAGATAAAATTACATCAGGGAAACCCATAATAAAGCTCTGTGTTTCTCTTCTTTTCAGGATAAGGCCCGAATCTAAATCAGGAGTCCTAGAATGGGAGGTGAAGCCCACAACGGCTCCAGCTTGCCTCCCTTCTTCTTGACAGGCCTCCCAGGGCTGGAGACCTCCCAACACTGGCTGTTCCTGCTCCTCGGTGCCCTCTACACTGTCTCCATCATGGGAAATACCTTCATCCTCTTCATCATCAAGGAGGAACAGAGTTTGCACCAGCCTATGTACTACTTCCTGTCTCTGTTATCGAGCAACGACCTGGGTGTGTCTTTCTCCACGCTACCCATGGTCCTGGCTGTGTTTTGCTTTCACATAAGAGAAATCAGTTTTAATTCTTGCATGTCCCAAATGTTCTTCATCCATCTTTTTTCCTTCATGGAGTCTGGGATTCTGCTGGCCATGAGCTTTGACCGCTATGTGGCCATCTGTAACCCCCTGCGCTATGCCACGGTGCTCACTGACGCTCAAGTGGTGTGGATGAGCATGACCGTTTTCCTCCGCAGTTTCTGCATGATTTTCCCACTCCCTCTCCTCCTGAAGAGGTTACCCTTCTGCAAGGCTAACGTGCTGTCCCATGCATACTGCCTGCATCCCGATCTGATTCACCTGCCCTGTGGAGACATCACCATTAATAATATCTTTGGTCTAACCATTGTCATCTGTACCTTTGGTCTGGATTCTGCACTCATTCTCCTCTCTTACGTGCTCATACTTCGTTCTGTCCTTGCTATTGCCTCCCGGGAGGAACGACTGAAAACCCTGAACACGTGTGTGTCCCACCTGTGTGCTGTGCTCATCTTCTATATGCCCATGGTAGGGGTTTCCATGGCTGCTCGCTATGGGAGACACGCCCCACGGTATGTGCACACCCTCCTGTCAGTAGTTTATCTGTTTGTACCTCCAATGCTAAATCCTGTCATCTATTCCATCAAAACCAAAGAGATTCGTCGCAGGCTTTGCAAAATCCTTCTGGGGACCAGGTTTTGATCAGGACACTGCTGTAAAGTCAAGGTCTTGAAAGATGTTTACCCCAGCACCACAATCTTTCATTTTTTTTTTAATTTTAAAATTTCACTTATTTTTGTTTTTTTTTGTGCCTGAATGTTTTTACCTGCATGCATGTAAGTACACCATACAATGACCACAGAGGCTAGAAGAGGGCATTTGATCCCTTGATACAAGAGTTAGTGAAAGTTGTGTGCTGCCATGTAGGTGCTGGGAACCAAATCAGAGTCTTCTGAAAGTGCCAGAAGTGTGTTAACTACTGAGCTATTTCTTCAGACTCTCACAAGCTTGTGTGTTGACGACCATTGGCGTTCTTGTTATCAGATAATTGATGGTAACTTGTTAGTGGGGGAATTCAAAGATATAGTGCTTTTCAAGGTTAGAAAGCCATAATAAGAAAAAGTTTTGGCTTTCTTTCTTGCTGAAGTTAGAAATAAATATTCTCATCATCAATACCTCATTATGTCATAATATGATCCATTAGTTTAAAAAGTTTTATTGAGCTGTTGTGCATTTCATACAACCTTTCCCAGTCATTCCTGCCTCCACCAGAGCCCATGCATTCTACCGTACTTGTTAAGTCCTATCTTGCATCTTGTTTTTTTTAGTCTTTTTAAACTTTTCAATGTACATGTTTACTGCTTTGGTCAGCTCTTTGAATAAGTTTTTGTTGTTGTTGTTCCCTTTAATTTTATATTACTCCAAAATATGCATATATACACTCCACACATATACCAAAATGACAGAGTCTGAAAGTAAACTATAGGTTAATTCTAAAACACATTTGGGATTCACATTTTAACAGTAATGTTTCATTAAGGTAAAAAGAAGTATAACTTTATTTATTTATTTATATCAAATCTAGACCCGTGTCCCCCACCCTACCCCCCACCCCACCAGAGCTCATGTATTCTGCCAAACATGCTTTTCATCTCTTTCTCAGTCTTTCTCAATATTCTCCATGTGGAAGTTGACAATTTTGAGCAGAAGTTCACTGTTTCAGTCAGTTCTTTGATGCAGTATTTTCTGTTGTTGTTGTTGTTTCCAAAATGCATTATGTCCAACTGCTTTGTACAGAAGCTCAGGGGGCCCTACACAAGAAATACTTACAACTGGGTAATTGGCACTAGCATCCACAGATGAGGGATACCATTCGTCGTTTGTTTTTCTGGGACTGTGTTACTTCACTCAGCATGATGTCCTCTAGCTCCAGCCATTTTCCTGCAAAGCTCGTGATGTCGTCTTTCTTTACTGCTGCATAGAACTCCATTGTGTAGATGTACCACATTTTCTCTATCCATTCGTCAGTTGAGGGGCATTTAGGTTGGTTCCAGCTCTTTGCTATTGTGAAGAGAGCTGAAATAAACATGGCCGTGCATGTATCTCTGTGGTGGCGTAAGTCTTGAGGGTACATGCCCAGGAGTGGTATGGCTGGGTCGGGTGGCAAGTTCATTCCAAGTCTTCCAAGGGTTCTCCACACTGCTTTCCATAGTGGCTGTACGAGTTTACATTCCCACCAGCAGTGGATGAGTGTTCCCCTTTCCCCACAACCTCTCCAGCACTTGGTATCATTTGTTTTCTTGATCCTAGCCAGTCTTATTGGAGTAAGATGATATCTTAAAGTGGTTTTCATTTGCATTTCCTTAATGATTAGTGATGTTGAGCAGTTCTTGAGGTGTTTCTCAGACATCTCTAATTCCTCGCTTGTGAAGTCTCTGTTCAGTTCTTTGCTCCATCTATTGAGCGGGTCATTTGTTTTCTTTTTTCTTTGTTTTTTGAGTAGTTTATATATTCTGGAAATCAATGCTTTGTCAGATGTATCTGCAGTGAAGGTTTCCTCCCACTCTGTGGGATTTCTCTTCACTTCCTTGATTGTTTCTTTTGATGTACAGAAGCTTTTGAGTTTGATGAGGTCCCATTTGTCAATTGTCGACCTTAATTCTTGTGCAGCTGCTGTCTGATTTAGGAAGTCTTTTCCTACGCCTATGTCTTGTAGTCTGCTGCCAACTTTTTCTTCTATCACCTTCAGAGTTTGGGGTTTCACGTTGAGGTCTTTAATCCATCTGGAGTTGACTTTTGTACAGGGTGAGAGGTAGGGGTTTAATTTCATTCTTCTACAAGTGGTGATCCAGTTTTGCCAACACCACTTGCTGAAGATGCTGTCTTTTCTCCATTGTGGTTTCTTGGCCCCCTTGTCAAATATGAGATGGCTGAAATTGTATGTGCTCAGATTTGGATCTTCGGTTTTGTTCCATTGGTCAACAGGTCTGTTTTTGTGCCAGTACCAGGCTGTTTTTATGACTATAGCCCTGTAGTATAGTTTAAAATCTGGTATAGAGATCCCTCCTGTGTAGCTCTTTTCACTCAGGATTGATTTGGCTATTCGGGGTCTTTTGTTTTTCCAAATGAATTTAAGAACTTTTGTTTCCAAGCCTGTGAAGAAACTCTTGGGGATTTTGATTGGGATTGCATTAAATCTATACAAGAGTTTTGGTAAAATGGACATTTTTACAATGTTAATTTTCCCAATCCATGAGCATGGGAGGTTTTTCCATCTTCTGAGGTCTTCTTCAATTTCTTTCTTTAAGGGTTTAAAATTTTTGTTGTAGAGGTCTTTGGTGTCTTTGGTTAGGTTTGTTCCTAGGTATCTTATTGTTTTTGAGGCTATTGTGAGTGGGAAGGTCTCTTTGAATTCTTTCTCCAGTTGCTTGTTCTTGGTGTAAAGAAAGGCCATTGATTTTCTAAGGTTAATTTTGTATCCTGCCACTTTGCTGAAGCTGTTAATCGTTTCTAGGAGTTTTCTGGTGGAGTTTTTTGCATCCCTTAAGTAAACAATCATATCATCAGCAAATAGGGATAGTTTGACTTCCTCTTTTCCAATTAGTACTCCTTTAATATCCTTTTCTTGCCTTATTGCTCTAGCAAGTGTTTCAAGCACTATATTGAAGAGGAGTGGTGATAGGGGGCAGCCTTGCCGAGTTCCTACCTTTAAAGGGAATGTTTCTGTCATTTCCCCATTTAGGATGATATTGGCTGTGGGTTTCCTGTATATGGCTTTGATTACATTGAGGAATGATCCCTCCAATCCAATTCCTTCTAGGACTTTAAGCATGAAGGGATGCTGGATTTTGTCAAAGGCTTTTTCAGCATCAATTGAGATGATGGTGTGGTTTTTGTCTTTGATTCCGTTTATGTGTTTGATGATGTTTATTGATTTTCGTATGTTGAACCATCCCTGCATCTCTGGTATGAATCCAACTTGGTCATGATGGATGATCTTCTTGATGTGGGTCTGTATGCGATTTGCCAGTATTCTGTTTAGAATTTTGGCATCTGTGTTCATGAGGGAGATGGGTCTATAATTCTCCTTTTTAGTTGTATCTTTGCCTGGTTTTGGTAATAGAGTGATGTTGGCTTCATAGAAGGAATTTGGGAGAGTTCCCTCTGATTGTATACTTCTAAACAGTTTCAGAAATAATGGTTGTAGGTCTTTTTGAAATGTTTTATAGAATTCTGCTGTGAAACCGTCTGGGCCTGGGCTTTTTTTAGTTGGGAGGCTTCTTACTACATCCTCTATTTCTTCATATGTTATGGGTCTGTTTAAGCTGCTGGTCTCCTCTTGGCCAAGCTTTGGTGATTCCCAAGATTTCAGATATTCATCCATTTCTTCTAGATTTTCAAACTTGGTAGAATATAGGTTCTTGTAATATTCCCATATAATTTTCTTGATCTTTTCCTTGTCCGTTGTGATATTTCCCTTTTCATCACAGATTGTATTGATTTGGAGTTGTTCCTTCTTTCTTTTTGTTAACTGGGCTAGAGGTCTGTCTATCTTGTTTATTCTTTCAAAGAACCAACTTTTGGCTTCATTGATTTTTTGTATTGTTTTCTTTGTTTCTATTTCATTGATTTCTGCTCTGATTTTTGTTATTTCTTCCTGTCTGTTGCGTTTAGGGTTCATCTGTTGTTGCCTCTCAAGTGCTTTTAGCTGTAGTGTTAGATCATTCACTTGTGCTCTTTCTGTTTTTCTAATGTAGGCACCCAGGGCTATAAATTTCCCTCTTAGGACTGCTTTTAAGGTATCCCATAAGTTTTGTTGTGTTGTATTGTCATTGTCATTCAGTTCCAGGAATGTTTTTATTTCTTTCTTTATCTCTTCCTTGACCCATTCATTATTCAAGAGTGTGTTGTTTAGTCTCCATGTGTTCTTGTAGGCAGGAGGGCTTGTCCTGGTGTTGATGTTGAGCTTCATTGCACTGTGGTCTGACAGGATGCATGAAATTATTTCAATCTTTTTGTATTTGTAGAGGTTTCTTCTGTGTCCCAGGATGTGGTCGATTTTGGAGAATGTTCCGTGGGGTGCTGAGTAGAAAGTGTATTCTCTGGTATTAGGATGGAATGTTCGGTAGAGGTCTATGAGGTCCATTTGGTGTATCATATCGTTCAGTTCAGATGTCTCTCTGTTTATTTTTTGTCCTGTTGACCTATCCAAAGGACTCAGTGGGGTATTGAAATCTCCCACTATGAGTGTGCTGGGGTTAGTCTGTGACTTGTGGTCCTGGAGAATTGTCTTTATAAAGTTTGGTGCACCAGAATTTGGGGCATATATATTCATAATTGTGAAATCTTCTTGGTGGATTGTTCCTTTGATGAAAATGTAATGGCCTTCTTTGTCTCTTCTGATTTCTTTTACTTTGAAGTCTATTTTATCCGATATTAAAATAGCAACACCTGCTTTCTTTTTGGTACCATTTGCTTGGAATATTTTTTTCCATCCCTTCACTTTAAGGTGGTGCCTGTCCTTGAAGGTAAGATGTGTTTCTTGTAGACAGCATATCGATGGATTCTGTTTCCTAATCCAATCTCCCAGTCTATGTCTTTTGATTGGGGAATTTAGTCCATTAATATTTAAGGTTATGACTGATAGGTTTGTGTTGCTTCCTTTTGCCTTATTATCCATCTGCGGTTTTGGTTTAGGTTTCTACTTCTGCAGTTATGCTTTTATTGATTTCTCTTTCTAGGTGCCTGGGGATGGTTGCTCCTTTCTTCTGTCCTTTGAATTGCTTCAAGTATTCTCTGAAGGGTTGGTTTTCCGGACATGTATTCTTTCATCTTGTTTATGTCATGGAAGGTTTTTCTCTCTCCTTCAACTATAATTGACATTTTTGCTGGGTATAGTAACCTGGGTTGGCATCTATTGTCCCTTAACACTGGGAATGCTTTGCTCCAGGTTCTTCTTGCTTTCATAGTTTGCATTGAGAAGTCAGTTGTAATTCTGATAGGTTTCCCCTTATAGGTCACTTGTTGTTTTTCTCTTGTGGCTTTAAGGATTTTGTCTTTGTTTTGGGTGTCTAGCATTTTAACTATGATGTGGCGTGGAGAATTTCTTTTCTGATCTTGTCTGTTTGGAGTTCTATGTGCTTCTTGTATTTGTATTGGTTTGTCTTTTTTTAGTTTGGGGAAGTTTTCATCTATTATTCTGTTGAAGATCTGATCAATACCATTCTCTTGGGATTCTTCTCCTTCCTCTATTCCTATGATGCGGAGGTTTGATCTTTTCATAGTGTCCCACAGCTCCTGGTTGTTCCATTTTTGTGTATTTTTAAATTTTTCATAATCTTTCCTTGAGGTTTTTAGTTGTTTTGTGTTATCTTCCAGGTCTGATATTCTTTGTTCTGCTTCCTCCATTCTGCTTCTGAGGCTTTTTCCATTCCTTTCCTCTTGATTGGATGAGTGTTTGATTTCCTTTTTCATTTCCTCTTCTGATTTCTTTAGTATTTCCACTTCCTTTTGGAGCTTCTCAATCCCTTCCTGTAGCTCTGTGCTTCGCTGGTTGGGTTCTTTATCTTTTTCAACATGGGGTCTTTTCAGTGATTCCACTTTCTTCTTGAATTCTTCGTTCTCTAAATTCTTTGATTTGCTCTTTATAATCTTGCTCTTCTTTAAGTATTTTCATGATTATGCTTCTGATATCTGTGTCCTGGGCCATACCCAGGGGGATCCCACTGTAGCAATCTTCCATAGGTTTGGTAGAGCTTGGTGTGGGATTATCCAGCACCTTTCCTTTATTGTCTCTTTGTGTTACTGTCATATGGGCTTCTCCTTGCCTGTATTCCAATGTGAGTCCCAAATACCTCTTCACTGTGTTGAAGGCTTGCTTTGCTTGCCTCCTTCAGATGCCTTCATAATCCCAGTTGGCGTGGGAGGGGTGCTCTTTACCTGTGCTTCAGGTGGTCTTGGGAGATCTCCAGTCTCAGGTCTCACACAGCCCTACCTTTTATACCAGCTGGGAGAATAACTCCACCCCCACAGCCACAAAAGCCAATTAAGCTAAAGACAACTAGATTAACTAGATTAAATCAAACAACAATCCGCCTTGCTGAAGCACCCAGCTCCTACCTACCAATCTGGGCTTCAGGTGGTCTTGGGACATCTCCTACTAACAACCATCTTTAACTCCAGTTCCAGAGGCTAGGATCTCTGTAGCTTTTGTAGACACATGTTGCATTACATATATGTGGGAAAAAACCTCATACACATAACACAAAAATAAATAAGGGCTGGAGAGATGGCCTACCAGTTAAGAGCGCCGGCTGTTCTTGTAGAGGACCCGGGTTTGATCCCCAGCATCCACATGGTGAACCGTCTGTAACTCCAATTCCAGGAGAACTCCAGTTCCAGGGGAATCCAACACCCTCTTCTGACCTCCATGGCATTGCAAGACACTGGTGCACAAAACCTACATGCAGACAGTACACTCATACACATAAATAAATAAATAATATAAAAAATATATAAGTAAGCAAAAATAAAATACTTTTAAAATTAAATTAATGGGAATCAAGAACAGAGGTAATAATGCAATACTTACAACTTATCACGCTTTCAAAATAGACCAAACCCTAGAAAATTCACAAGCAAATGGAAAATAAAACTTAAACACTATATATGTGCATATGTTTATTTTACTGACTTGAAGATACTTTCAAGATTATAGTAGAATTTCTAAAAGTAAAATGCATGTCATGATTAAATTGATATTTCAAGGAAAAGAATAAAATGTGAATTTATGACAAACTAAGTATTAATTGTAGACATTGTAGAATCTATTTTACTGCCATCTATTTTTAAGATATAGTACACATTTTTTTTACCTTTTTTGTCTAAAATGTTCAGAAACAGGTTGTTCTTTTTGTTATACTTTTTAATGTTATAAACATTTGGCTGAGAAACTTCTTGAAAAGTGTTCAACATTATTAATAATTAAGGAAATGAAAATTAAACCACTCCAAGATATCATCTCACTCTGATAAGACTGGCTAAGATCAAGAAAACAAAAGACACCAAATGCTGAAGAGGTTGTGGGGAAAGGGGAACACTCATCCATTGCTGGTGGTAATGTAAACTCTTACAACCACTGTGGAAAGCAGTGTGGAGAACCCTTAAAAGACTCAAAATGAGCCTATCACCTGACCCAGTCATACCACTCCTGTGTATACACCCACAAGACTCATCTTACTGCAAAGATACATGCACATCTGTATATTGCAGATCTCTTCATAATCGTGCAGAGCCCGAAATGCCCTTCAACTGACTAGTGGATAACAAAAATGTGGTACATCTACACATTGGAGTTCTATACAGCAGTAAAGATGACATCATGAACTTTGAAGGTAAATGGATGGAACTTGAAGCCATTATGCCAAGTAAAGTAACACAGTGCCCCCCAAACAAACAGGAAATGTTTTCCCTCATTTGTGGATGCTAGTACCAAATCCCCTAATTGAAAGACAAGCTGAGCAATGTTATTGTTATATTTCTTTCTATCTGAAAGCAACTGTGATGTTATAAGGTAAATCTCTTAAGGAGCCCTAGAATTAACTTAAAATACTTACTTTCAGTCATGGTAATTAATGTATATGGATGGAAGGTATATATTCATATTTTAGAGTAATATAAAATTAAAGGGGAAAATGTGAACTCTTAAAAATATATCAGAGTTAACATACAGTTTATTCCTGGAGTACATAATTCTGGTACATATATGACGTTTATATAGGCATATTTTGGAGCAATACAATTGGGAGGGAACCACAACATAAGGACTGGGTCAAAGAATGGACTGATATAGTTAAATTCTGCCCAAAACAATAAACCTTTTCAGAGAAAGTCTTTAAAAAGACTGAGAGAAAGATGCAGGACATCTATGGCAGAATGCATGATCTGGGGCGGGGTGGGGGCAAGAGAAAGGGGAATATGTATAAATGGAACTGAAAAATGAGGTATGAAATACACAAAACATCAATAAAAGTATTATATTAAAAAAGTTGGAAAGCTTTGCAAATTACAATCTTGATAAATTGTATAGAAAAATATCAGCAAAATTCTTTTGATGAAAATATGGGAAATAAATACTCTATGTTATGAATATAGTAAAAAACCCAGAAAAGATTTTATCTTCACTTCATGTGCATCATAGATATACTCATATCATGTATAGAGATGAACCGCGACCCTGTCTGTCTCAGGTTGTGATCTTCCTGTTTCAGCCTCCTAATGCTGGGTTCTCAGGCCTGTGCCCCCAAACCTGGCCTGACCTACATATATTCTAGAATTTGTACAACTAGTTACCTTTCAGAAATCTCCCCATATACTTTATTATATTAATGAGTAAAATAGTGATATATTTATGTATATAATAGTATTTATTTTTAAAAGATGAGCTGGGCGTATTGGCACATGCCTTTAATCTTAGCACTTGGGAGGCAGAGGCAGGCAGATCTTTGTGAGTTCAAGGCCAGCCTGGTCTAGAGAGTGACTACCAGGACAACTAGGGCTATAGGGAGAACCTGTCTCAATAAAAAAAAAAAGAGAGAGAAGTGACCTTAGTCCCCGAGAGTGGGAGGAAACCTTCACCGCAGAAACATCTGATAAAGCATTGATTTCCAGAATATATAAACTACTCAAAATACAAAGAAGAAAGAAAACAAATGACCCACTCAATAGATGGAGCAAAGAGCTGAACAGAGACTTCACAAGTGAGGAATTAGAGATGGCTGAGAAACACCTTAAGAAGTGTTCATATATTTCTTGTGGAGAGGGATGCATATTAAAAGAACAACAACAGAAAGATTGCATCAGAAAACTGACTGAAATCGTGACTCAGGAAGGGTGGGAGGGGTGGGAGAGGGATCCGGGTGTATATTTATTGGTGCATATTTAATTGATGTGGTTCAAAAGTCTCCAGTTTTGCCCGACTCTTGTTCTACAGGTCATACATGGTGTTTTAGGACTTAGTTAAAAGTAAACTATTGTATATTAAACACATTGGTTTAAGGCTGATAAAAACCATTATTAATGCATCTGAGTTAATTGATGATATAATTGCTGTTGTCACATTACTTAATTAAAAACTTGTTCCATAAACAATTACTTTGGATTGGTATAAACAAATCCGTTTCTCTTAATTTCGCATGTCATATAAGTATCACCTCGTGTAGCAATCTCTTTCACCTATAGGATGATTTAACTCAAAAACATAAAGTTTGTTTTCCAAGTTAATCACATACAGTAACCAACAACAGCATGGGTGAACTGATGAAATCTGTGCCTTGATCACCCTATAAGGTATGTTAGTAATAAACTGCTTTTTTGAGACTATGGGTCAAAATAAAAAACCTAAAATAAAAAAGGGGGATTAATAGTATTGAAACACTTTTTGTCAAAAAACTTGCAATCCAAATCTTAAAACTAACTACGGGAAAGGGATTTTGTACTGTTCCACAGGCAGCAGAGTATCACCAACTTAATGGCTGAGAAAGAAAATTGCAGCTTTGCAGTGAGTAGGATGTGCCAGAAATTGCCAGCAGAAGGATTGAATCCTCTGGGTATTGAAGCGGGAAGACATGCCTCAGATTGCTGCAGACATTTGGCCCCTCTGTGGATCCTTATTCGTAACCATAATTTTTAAAGAATCCTAATGAAGCTTACCTTCTACGTGCCACAAAAGTTTTAATACAAGAGACTTTCTTAACTCCCCCCCATAGATAAGGAGAAATATGATGATAAAGTCGTTCTCCCGCTGTAAATTGGAGCCAATGTTATAGAGGTACTCTCTTGTAAAATTGGTAAAAATGCCTTCTTTAATTGACTAATGGACATTGAAAAACTGTGATGAAAGGATTATTCTCTATTTCGAACCACATATAAGCCTAAAGTCTCCTTAAGCTATGCACTTAGCAAAATATATTTAATACAGGAGCTCTGACATCAACAATGGATTTTCTACCAAGGAGATGTGGCCAGGGGAGGGGATCTAAGCCCCCACAAAATGTAAAGGCTCTGCCTCCAACTGGGATATCTGCAGAAGAGAGGTGATAAGGCCCTGATTGTTGAAAGACCTGATTATAAACCCTGGAAAGAATGTATGGAGACTGCACTTGCAAGTATACGGATGGTCTCTGGAATGCCACAGAGTGGTACCAAGGCCACTAAACCAATAAACAAATATCGGTCTCCTTGAGTTAAGCAAAACCCCTCCATCAGCACAGCTACACCTCATTGCCGGAAATACTGTGCAAGCAGTGGCAAGCCATCTGGTTCTGTATATCCCACAAAAATCTAATTGGTTTTTAGCTCTCTCCTTGGAGGATAACCCAAGCTGATGCCACAAACTTACATCCTTACTAATGGTTAGGAGATGTTTAAAAAAGCGCAAAGGACCTGTCATACTTAACAGAAGGAAACGTAATTCATGGGATTACATACCATCACCAACATCTGTGTCTAGGTTTACCCAAAGTTAACCTACGTCTAAACAATTAGTACTGTTTTAAATACCTATATAATCTAAGTTGCGTGTGCTTCATTAGGTAGGATCGAAGTAGGCTATATACTTATCTGTTTTAAGGGGGGTATACCTTATATATCTAATTGCATTTGCTCATAGTGGGATCGAAAGTTATGCACGGACAATCTGTCAGTCCATGAAAGAAAACAGCCGGAAAACTGACTAGAGACAAGTGCAACAGCTCCAGAGACAATAGAATGTTTTGCTTCTCATCCACCGTGTGCCCTTTTCTAAGTCTAGGGAACAATCTGCGGAAGAGAGGGCGGCATGGAGGAATATAAGCTGCCTGATTGGGGTGATGTGATGTTGAAACCTACAGAAATATACCTGAGGACAATTCATTTGATCAAATTGATTGAACATACACAAGGACCCCCCTGCTGGGGATTGGTGGGACCCATGAGCTGGTGGGGTTGTGGGGTTCACTAAGTTCTGTCGCAAATGTGGTTTTACACTGAGGATGCTTGTACTCACAATTATCACTTATTTAAAAAAAAAAAACCTAGAGATGAAAAACAAAACAAAACAAAAACAGAGAAAGATGCAGAAAAGTTACGGCAGAATGCATGATCTGGGATGGGTAGGGGTGGGGTGGGGGGAAGGGAAGGGGATATACGCCTGAACTGAATTGGAAAATGATGTATGAAATACAAAAAGCATCAATAAAAAATAAATATAAAAAAGATATAACAGCAAAAAAAAAGAGAATACTAACACATTCCTCAATTCTTAGCAGCAAAGCTTCTTTATGCAACAGTGCAATGCACACAGAAGGCCACAGGTGGTCAAGTTTTAGACAAGAGATTGCAGAGTGTAGGTCTCTGGATAGGACTCCTATATTAATCCTCACCCACCCATGGCTCAGGAACCATTGCAGAAGAGGAGGTGGAAAGATTTTAAGAGACAGGGTTGCTGCAAGAACATAAGGAAACAGAGAACTTCAGGCCTCTTAGAACTTGCAACAATAGTTACAGCATGCACAAGACCCATGCTTATTCAGTCAGATGAATACCCAGCATGGAACTGGGGAAATAGGCAGCAGGCCTCAATCTTAGCGGAGGATCTATTGGCTAAGAATTACTGTCAGCTGAGTGGATGAACTTGCCCCAAGGGACATCTGTGCACAAAAGCTTGACTGTATAGGCCTTAACATATAGGCAGAATGCATGAAATTTGGCAAGGGGGCCTCTGGGAGGGGGCTGTCGGTGGGAAAGTGGGCTCTAAATATGGTTAAGAGTTATTGTATGAGATGCACAAAAACTCAACAAAATTTATGTAAAAAAAAGGAAAAAAACAACCTGTAAAGCAGGTATAATAAAGTTTTAGTTCCAGTGAGGAAGACTTCAATGCTTAAAAAAATTTAATGTAATTTAGATATACTCCAATATATAACAGTTTAGAAGGTTTTTCCTTTTCTGCCACCCCAAATGCATGTTCTTATCTTACCCACTGAATAATCAGTACTTATTTTAGGTATAGAAAAATGAATTCATCAGGTTTTCTTGTAGGTGGACAGTTGGTGGTTGTTCAGTACTTGTTCATTGTTCTCTCCTTTCTTCTCTGACCCTGATAACAATAGTCTGGGGGCTGGAGAGATGGCTCAGGTGTTAAGAGCACCATTTGCTCTTGCAGAGGACTCAGGTTCAGTTCCCAGAAACTGACATCTCCAGTTTTCAGGGAATCCTATGCCCTCTTCTGACTTCATGGGCATTTTATGACACAGATGCACTTATACACATGCAGGCAATATACTCATACCAATAAAATAAACTAAAAATTTTAAGTCAAATAAACTTTTTAAAAAAGAGATAGTCTGGACAATGGGGCTAGTTTGGGTGTGCATCAGAGTAATTTAGGTTCTAGTTCTGATGTAGATAACTTCTCTTTGCTCATGTGCAAACATTTTAGCCTTTGACGTCTCAATTTCTCTCTTCTGAAATTTTGGTTGTGGTACAATTCAACATGGCCTAAGAACTCATTTAATTTTAAAACACCAAATTAGCATCTGTGAAGTTGATTTGTCCTCAGAACCAATTGGCCTTCCCACTACCCATTCAACTTCTCTTCAGGCAGTTGTAAAATTAGTATGTCTTTTCAACAGTTTGGTAAGCACTTGCTGTGAAGTATTGTATCACATTTGCTCAGATCTATAGGAATTGGGCCCTTATTTTACCAACAAGGAGTTCAAAACTTCAACAAATCCCATACATGTAATGGTGCTCACTTAGAGGAGCTGGTTTAGATCAAGGTCTTGTCACATTCTGACAGCATGTCACAGTGTGTGGAGACAGAGAAGTTTCCTTTCCTATAGGACTTCTGGCCTAAAGTTTCTTACTTGTGTTGTTTTTATTCTTGAAGTCTATTTGAATCATGTATGCTTAATGGATAAAGCTCTACCCTGAGAGCCAGCAATAATCCATGGGTATAAGATTCTGTCCAGTTCTACTGTTAATTTATAGAGTAAAATTTTCTGGTCGTCAGTTCTTTTTTTTTCACATAAATTTATTTTTATTTTTTTTTAACAAATCTAGACCCATGTCCCCTCCCCCCCATTCGCCCACCCCACCAGAGCTCATTCATTCTGCCAAATATGCTTTTCATCTCTTTCTCAGTCTTTTTCAATATTCTCCATGAGGAAGTTGACTGTTTTGAGCAGAAGTTCAGTTTCAGTCAGTCCTTCGATTCAGTCCTTTCTGTTGTTGTTGTTGTTGGTGTTGTTATTTCCAATATGCATCAATCCCAGCTGCTTTGGACAAGAGCTCAGGGGGCCATACACAAGAAATACTTACAACTAGGTAATTGGCACTAGCATCCACAGATGAGGGATACCATTCATAGTTTGTTTTTCTGGGACTGTGTTACTTCACTCAGCATGATGTCCTCTAGCTCCAGCCATTTTCCTGCAAAGCTCATGATGTCATCTTTCTTTACTGCTCCATAGAACTCCATTGTGTAGATGTACCACATTTTCTCTATCCACTCATCAGTTGAGGGGCGTTTGGGTTGGTTCCAGCTCCTTGCTATTGTGAAGAGAGCTGAAATAAACATGGCCGTGCATGTATCTCTGTGGTGGGGTGAGTCTTGAGGGTACATGCCCAGGAGTGGTATGGCTGGGTGGGGTGGCAAGTTCATTCCAAGTCTTCCAAGGATTCTCCACACTGCTTTCCATAGTGGCTGTACGAGTTTACATTCCCATCTGGTCATCAGTTCTACCAAATTAAGAATCAGATATATCACTCATTCTAGAAAATAAAAAGTTTTCATTCTTGATGTCTTTGATGTGTCCAAGGAAGAGAAATGACAGACACAGGGGGGACATTTATTCAAAAGCTTTCATACTCCCCACTGCCCTGGCCGTCCCTTTGAGCTGTTCCTGCCAGGCCCAAGGGACTTGGGTGGCTTTATAGGTCTCAGAGCTGGGAGTGGCTGCTGAACGTCAGTAGCATCAAGTACAGAGCTCTAGTCAGAGCATGCAGAGTGCCTGATGTTTCTCCCCTGGACTAGCACCTTGGCTAGCTCTCTTCTCTGGTCACCAGATCTACCCTGATGAGGTAAGTGGGGACCTCAACTCTTCTCTCACAGAGGATGTCAGGAACCTCATTTATAGTTTCTGAATTCTAAAGTGAATAGTCTACAAATATTTCAGGAAAGGCTGTCAACCATTTAGGTAGAGAGATTTTTTTTTTCCCTGCACATTACTTCACCCTCACTGACAATCTAGTCACAAGTGCCTGCACCCTCGCTGTGCTGGCATGATCCTCAGTTACTCTGTAAATGCTGATATAAACAGACCTGCCTCTGAAAGACATCTGCTCTCTTGTTTGCCATGAATGATTTTGATTGAGATCAATGATTCGGTGCTGGTTAACTAATACTCCAATTTTTCTCACTAGACAGTAGATACATTAAAAAAGACGTGAGTCTTTGATCCAGAAACTGGTTGAAAACAGGAAGATCCTTTAGAGACAGGACAGGTGCTTTCAACCCCTAGTGTCTGTCTTCATCGCTGTTTTCTTGAGTGTAATTCATTTAGTGCATGTCTTACAATAGGGGCCTGAAGTATGCGCCTTAAGTATTTTACTTTGTATTCATTTTTCTACTCTATAAAAATGAAAATGAAGAATTAGGAAGTTAAATTTATAGTTGGTATGTGGGAATGGTAAGCTCAAATTCAGGTACTAGGGACATTATTTTACTGTCAATGACTTTACACTCTGTGTAGGAATTAATATCTTATTTTTAAAATATTTTATCAGTTTAATGAGCATTATAAAGAATTAAAAGTAGAATAAATAATCTGTGAGTTGTGGTCTCAAGCTTTGATTGTCAACTTACCTGCATGAACACTGAGGACAAAACGAGGACAGCGGGGTCAGTGTGACAGCCCAGTTGGTAAAGGCACCTGTGTCAAGACCTGTGTCAAGACTGAATCATATTACATGAAAGACAAAATGTCACACTTTCTCTTATTTGCAGAATTCAGAGTTCTTTATGGAAACACAAAATATTTCTATTATCTATATGACACGAAAGCAGAGGGGACCCTGGGGGAAGAAAGGAGATTACTGAGGGAGGGTACTAAAGGGAAGAAAGAGAACTCAGCCAAAGTAGATGATGTATTTGAAAGAATATTTTTAAAATTTTATTTATTGTTTTTATTTTATATGTATGAGTGTATTGCTTGCATTTATGCAAGTGTACCCGTGTCATACAATGCCTGAGGAGGTCATAAGAAGGCATCAGAGCCCCTGGAACTGGAGTTAGGACAGTTGTTACCTGCCAGGTGGGTGCTAGGAATCGAACCTGAGTTCTCTGCAAGAGCAGCCAGTACCCTTAACTGCTGAGCCAGCTCTCCAGGACTGAAAGAATGATCTTTCTGAAACCCAACAGTATGTGCAGAGAATATGCACCAATAAAATATTGTGCATTAAAAAGGACAACATGTAAAAATATGTGACAGAGATGTACTAACATGGTAATATATGCTTAGTATAATTAGAAGATGTCAAGTTCCTAGTTAATAGTGATGGTGCCGCTGTCATATGCCTGGTTAAGGATTCGAACTCTTACTAAATTTTTTATTAAGGAGGGAGTGGGAAGGTTGTAAGTAGAAGAAGAAGGGGTGGAAATTATCTAAATACAGTTCTCAGGCATGACTTCTCAAAAAATAAAAACGAGTTACAAATAAAGTCAGGGAAGGAACAACACGAATCACCTTATGTCTGAAACTTCAGCACCCTGGAGGCTGAGGAAGGACTGCCAAGAGTTTAAGGCCAGCTAGGCCTGTCTCAAAACAAAACAAACAAAACACCATACTGTAAATAAATAAATAGTAAGGAAAAACACTGAAAGATTTTCAGTAGGAGTGTAGTATCATCTCTTTGCATAGCATGGATTAGAGAGTAGAAAAGTACTAAACTAGTGGTCTGTAAGGAAGACTATGCCATCATTTTTTCAGGATTTCAGGGTATAGGTTACTGGTGGAATTAAGATGGGAAGAGAAATGAGAAAGGACACCAGGAATATATTAAAAAAACCTACAACTAACTGGTAAGTTAGATCCCTGACTAGGAGAAGTTGAGAGGGGTCAAGAATATCTGCTAGTATTTTTTACTTGGACATATAGTTAGATACTAAGGAGTTTAGCAAGGCGGTGAATATACAAATTATCAAGTATGATGACAGGCAAAAAGGTAAGCTTTGCCATGCCAACAACTTATTTCAGTTGATTGGTAATTGATGCACAAATACATAGCTAGAACAGAAGCCTGGGATGCAGGCATAGATTTAGGATTACTAATACTACAGAAGAGAAATCTGTAGGAAATTATAAAAATAATTTTGAAGAGATCAGTTGTGAAAAGGAGAGAAATGGTAATTACTAGAAAGACATGGAAGGAAAATTAATAGGTTTGTGAGTACTGTTTGTGTCCCATGATTATAGCTCTTAGGAGTTGAGCTTCAGTGATGAAGATGGTGGTGGTGTGAATGTACACAGGAAAAGTGCCGACCTCTGATTCTCAAACTTGACTGCCTATTGGAATTACTGGGGAAATCAAGTAAAAAAATGTGGGTCCCTCAGTCCTGCTTAAAGAGTTTCAGATTTAATTGCTATGCTTGTAGCTGGAATGACATTTTTAAGTCCCTAAAGTCATTCTGACCTACAGTGCAATGTGAGAACCTTTGATCTAAGACAAGACATGAGCATATAGGAAACAAACCCCAAAGCAATCAGGAGTGGAGGAGAGTGAGGGGATTGAAATTTGATGAGTGAGGGGCTTGAGCAGCAAAGAGGAGATGAGGAAGCAGGATGGTATTTGAGTGTGGGTCAAAGAGAGACTGATTAGAATGGGGTCAGGTGCTGGCACTTGCATAGAAGAGAATAAATCATAGGTGGAGAGCACGAGGAATCAACCTCACTGATGACTGTGTGTCCCTCACTTCTTGAAGGTGATGCTGGCTGAGAACCAGAGGAAAAAGAGGGAAAATCATTTCCTAGCATTTCAAACAGATTTAAGTATCTGTAAACAATACGGTATAAGAACAACAAGGGATAATATCTAAAAGGTAGCCAAAAGATGTGTTAGGGGAAAGAGGAAGAACCCATGACAGAGCTGGGGATGCCAGAAGGTCTGAAATATACTCTGCTCTTTCAAGATCTTTCTGTGGTCGGGGTGTAGGAATCTAAGCATCACTCCCCTCCTATTCTGAGCCTCCTATTCCTCTTCTTCGCTTTTTCCACTGCCCAATCTTACTTCACTCTGGTGTATTTCCCTAACAGAGCCATCCAGCAACCCTCATGCAGAGCTTCCTGACTAACACCTCAAGTACCACCAGCTTCATACTAATGGGCTTTCCAGAGATGGAGACCCTGGAGCACTGGCTGGCTGCACTCCTGTTGTTGCTTTACATCATCTCCATTGTAGGCAACACCCTGATTCTCTTCATCGTAAAGGAGGAGCAGAGCTTGCACCAGCCCATGTACTACTTTCTGTCTTTTTTATCTGTCAATGACCTGGGGGTGTCCTTTTCTACGCTGCCTACTGTGCTAGCTTCTATGTGTTTTCATGTCCCAGAGACTGCCTTTGATGCCTGCCTGGCCCAGATGTTCTTCATCCATTTTTTCTCCTGGACAGAGTCTGGCATCCTGCTGGCCATGAGTTTCGACCGCTACGTGGCCATCTGTAACCCTTTGCACTATTCTTCGGTGCTCACTGATGCCCGTGTGGCCCACATGGGAGTATCCATCATCACCCGCAGCTTCTGCATGGTCTTCCCACTTCCTTTCCTCCTGAAGAGGCTGCCGTTCTGTAAGGCCAATGTTCTGACCCATTCCTACTGCTTGCACCCAGACCTGATCCGCCTGCCCTGTGGAGATACCACCATCAACAGCATGTACGGGCTGTTCATTGTCCTCTCTGCCTTTGGCGTAGATTCTGTGCTCATCCTTCTCTCCTACGTGCTCATTCTGCGCTCTGTGCTGGCCATTGCCTCCAGGGAGGAGCGGGTTAAGACACTCAACACGTGTGTGTCCCATATCTGTGCTGTGCTCATCTTCTATGTGCCTATGATTAGCGTTTCAATGGTTCACCGATTTGTGAAGCACGCCCCTGAGGATGTGCATAAGTTCACATCCCTGGTGTACCTCTTTGTCCCTCCAATGCTCAACCCCATCATCTATTCCATCAAGACGAAGGAGATTCGCCGGAGGTTACTTAAGATGTTATTGGGCCCTAAATTCTGATCAGGGGTGGGTTCTCTGAAACACTATGTAGTGTAGAAGATTCTGTTATAGTTGGTGTTTGAGTGTATTATGTTAGTCTGTGGGGTGTTTAAAACTTTTCTATACATGAACCTATATTGGGGAATCTGCATTACTTATAAGATACAGCCCAGCTACGGCTTGTAACTACTCAAAACATCACTGCCCGGCCAGTGGAAGAACTTCTCTTCCAAGAATCTTCTGAGTCTGAGTCAACTGTAGAAATTATTCATATCTGAAGACAAAAGAGAAACAAGACAATTACACACATAGTTATATGCACATATGAAAGTAAATCACCAAGGACAAAGATAAACCCATTGTCCTCAAATGGATAGAGGTTCCCTCTCTTAACCTCTCTCTCTCTCAATCTCTCTCTCTCTCTCTCTCTCTCTCTCTCTCTATATATATATATATATATATATATATATATATATATATATATATATATATGCAGTTATATATATTTCAACTGGTCAGTACTTGTATTTGAGAATAGAAAATACATTTCTTAGTTCAGTATTTTTTAAGCATTTTTAAAATAAAGTTTTTATGATTTTCATACAATATGTTGTAATCTTATTTAGATTCCTTCCCCTAAATATACCACTCTCTTTTTATTCCCATCCCAAATTAATGTGTTTTCAGGCTTTTTTAAAATTGAAATTTGGAGCCAGGAAATAAAATCTTTCAGTGGTAGAGGTGCTTGCACCCAGACAGGACCGGTTTAATCCTGGTTTCCCATAAGAGGGCAGCAGAGATCTCCACGCATGTGCCATGGCATGTGTGGTGGCTCGTGTACACACATACACACACACACACACACACACACACACACGTAAAACTATTTAACCAAATAAAGAATTTGAAACTCCAGTTCAGCTGTACAACTTAGTTGTGTTGCAGAGTGCAAACATGGGAAGTATTTCTGTCACAATGAAAAAATAATTCTCATTCATTTTAATGTGCACATGCTCTGATTTGCTGCTGCTTAATAAATAAGGAGACACTCCATGCATAAGAGATTTTTGAAAAATAACTGTTTCTTCCTGAGATAAATTATATTTATGTAAATCAGTGAAATAAATATTTCACATAGTGTTTCTATTAAGTAAATGATAAATTTCAACCTTTTAATATTTTTGTATGGAGAGAAAGTTTTTATTATTTTAAATAAATCTGTTTAAAAATAAAGAAAACTAGTTCAAATTAAGCCTGACTTATTTCCAACAACCTCTCTTTATAATCAGAAACGGTGCTTTATGTTTCAAAAATATTTTATTTTTATTTTACATATGTGAGTGTATTGCCTGCAGGGATGCAAGAGTTTGGCAGGGCATTTTGGATCCAGGGGAAGTCTGAGAACGCATCCGGGTCTCTGTCAAAGTCCCCAGCTGCTGCAGTGCCATTGGTGCTGGGCCTGGCACCTGACACCCCCTCCCCTATACCCAGGGGTCCGAGAAGGCAGGGGCCGGTGGCTGGGGATCAGAAGCTGGAGCTCCACGGTCCACTGAGGAGGCCACCATCAGAGTTTCCCCAGGAGTTAGGCATAGCCCTGTCTCCAGCTACAGGGGTAGGGTACCACCCCAAGAGTCAATAGAAGGCCCTGCAGGGGCTGCAGGCCTCCAGAGATCCCCAGAGGCTGATGTGGGGCTGGACCGCTCGAAGGATCAGCAGCTGGTGGGACAGTAGGTTCCCCATCCAAGGGTCTGAGGCAGGAGAATTTAAGGGATGGCAGTAACCACAGGCGTTGGCCACCTCACCCCCACCCCAGGGTTCTGACGTCTGTGGAAGGGCTGGGGCTGTAAAGATGTCAGCAAGATCACTGAGAGTCAACACCTAGCACCCAGTTTCCCTCTTTCTTTCCTCTGTGGGTATCCTTGTGTAGCTGAGACACACGTCGTGGCTTGCACATCTGCCTCCAGTTTTGGACAGGATCCTTGGCCAGCTTCCAGTTCATGGTCTGGCCTCTGAGAAGGCCACGACATGGTAAGTGAGGCCAGTGATCTGGGACATGAGGGAGCTGGATGGGGACCGCGGGTCACGACTTGTAGACTCCTGCACCATGATCTCAGCTTCTGAGTACGATATTCTTCATCTGAAGTGGCAGCGACGAGGTTGACGTGCTCCTGGGTAGTGGTGTTGAGGAACACTGGCTCCTGGGGCGCTAAGAGATAAGGAGGGTCCCGACAGCCTCCTGCCTCCTCTCTGCCCCGTGTTGCTAGGCACATGCTGGGCTTTGGGCAGCGGAGGCTGTAAAAATGTCCTTATAGGCATTTGGATTCTAAACACTGAGTTTTATTTCTTGTTGAGTGTAACCACAAGTCTCCCTCCTTGTTGAACTGTTGCATAAAACACTTCCAAGTTAGGAGCTACAGCTCCCTTACATAAGGGCTTTGAAAGGAATTCTTTTCAGATTCATTTCACTTACCTTTCCACATTTTCAAAATTTGGCTTTGTGCTAAGATCACAGAAAGGATTTTGTTTTCATGGTGCTGTATCCATAGAAAAAGCCACTTGACCATCTTTTAAGCTCTAAACTGCTCAAAATTTACAGGAGAATTTGTCTGAATCAACGATAATGGATTTGGCTATTAAGTCCAATAAAGAACTGGGGATATAGCTCAGTGTTGGAGTGTTTGCCTAGCGTGCACCAGGTTCTAGATTTAATCTCCAGCACCAAGAAATCTTTCTCCTAGCTCCTATTTGTCTTAAATATATAGCCTTGTTGTACTCAGCCTTTCTTGTGCCCTCACGTAACTCACATTAACATTACTACAAGTCCATCACAATGCACACACCTAAATGTGAAAGACAAATACCACATATTCTTTCTCTATGTGCACTTAGAGCAGTGGATATAGACCAGTGATTACTAGAAGTTGGTGAAAGGAGGGTGAATAGAGACTGAATTTGATTAGGGCATTCTGTATGCAGGTACTGAAATATCACACTGAACCCCACTACTAAAATCAATTAATACACACTACTAAAACAGAAAAGAAGAAAAAGGAATGCAAATAAAATAAAATAATTGGTAATGGTGATAGGCCATATTTCTCCCATCAATTTTCAGGTAGATTCTGCTCACAATCTCCAATGACTAAATCACATAGTCACAAGTCTAACATAGTATTTGGCATGTGGTAGGTCCCTATAAACATTATTAAATAGATAGATAAATGAATGAGCTCTTAGATTCCTTAAAATAAAAGCTTGCCAGGCATGGAGTCACATGCCTTTAATCCCAGCACTCCAGAGGCAGAGGCAGGTGGATCTCTGTGAGTTAATGGCCACCCTGGTCTGCAGATCAAGCTCCAGACCAGCTGAGACTACAGGGAGACCCTGTCTAAAAATACCAAAAATAAATAAATAAATAAATAAATAAATAAATAAATAAATAAAAGCTTAAAGCTGAGAAGTGTTATACTTTGTCACCAGAAACAACCCCTAAATAATTCCTACATTGTTGTGGAGCTGGTATTGGATAAAGAATGATAATTGCTATCTCTGCTAGGAGGAATGAAGGCTGATCAATACTCCAGGGAGAATCTCTAGAGAAAGATCGCTGGCCACAAATGATGGAAGATTGAGGCTGTCTGGTCCCCAGTCTTAACTTTGATGATTCTGCTGATTTTTTTTACCTGCTCATCTTTGAAGCTTGCCATGCACCAGTGTTTGGGTGAATGACATGTGCCTTTAGAGGTTTATAGAATGGCTTAGGTTTACCTTTGAAGAGTGTTAGAGGTTTATGCAAATTACATTGTTAATAGCAAATGTTTAAATGCTGTGAGCTGATATGTGAATTATATACCCACAAATTAAATCAGTAAATTAAATATTTGTTCAACTGTTACTTTATTCATTTTCTTACATATATTTAATGACTAGATCCTCCCATGTATAATGAAAGAAAAGGACAAAATATTTTATAAATATGAAGAATGCACCCACAGACTCCTAGTAAAAGAAAGCAAACTGAAATCATATCTTGGTTTCTGACATTAATGTTCAGCTGCTGCTTCTTTGACAGCCTTTTTCCTCTCTAGAGACCTGATCTGTGGCAGCAACTCTTGATTTGTGCTTGATGTTAGGAAGATGATGACTCACAAAATAGCTCTTGACATCATAACCTATTTGTTTCCCATAGATCTGAAAGGGAGTAGGAACAAATGCTCTACACATCCTGGAAGGCGCTGATAGCTTGTACTTAAATGCACAAGCAGCAATAAATAGACCTCTTCATATCTGAGAGTGAAACAGAACGATGGAGAGCTCTGAGTTCATAGTTCATCAGCACAATCAGAAAACATTCCATTTGGCTAAGGATCAGTGGATGTGTTCTGATGAGGAAATTTCTTGGCTGTATGTAAGTCAGAAGATGAACTAAATCTCTGTGTCCTGTTTTGCTTATTAGTTATAAAACCATGGTCGATGAAAAGCACTTCCCACCGGATTGACTAATATCTGCAGCAGCAGGACAGGCCCTCTTCACAGAACACAGAAAGTGATGCGAATGTTCTGCCCCTGCCAGGGGACTGGGGTGCTATCTTCTTTCAAGGATCTTTTCTGAAGAATATCTCCCATTCCTTGAGTTCACATGGAACGTCATACAATATGAATTAGTAGTTTTTACATTCTGTGTTGGACCTTGGTTATCACAGATATGAGATATCACTTTTATGACTCTTATCCATGAGGCACAGAGATCAAGAATCCTATGCTATCCTAATTCCTCTTCCTACTTTGTGTTTTTATCAAACTCAGTCCATGCCTTGGAAGATGAGATCACAATAGGGCATGACCGTCACTATTCATTCACAGTGTCCATAAACTAGAAATGACTCTCCTCAACAATCTTATCCTGTATTTCATTTTCTTATGTCAGAAGTAGGTCTAAGAGGACTTGTAAAAGTTGTTAAGGAATTTTCTTTCAACTATTTCTTTCTGAGGCTAAACTAGGTATTTTGTCATCTCAGTAGAAAAAAATTGTTGAGTTCAAAGGAACCAATGTTAAAGAAAAATAGAAACATTTTAACTGAGGGATAAGCAAGCAAACACCCAACAGCAGCATAAAACTTTGGTTGGCTTCGGCTTCCGTGGGAGTGGAGTTAAGTGGTGGTGGTACTTGCTTCTTATGGCAACAGCGCTATAAGAAGCAGTGGCTCTTATGGTTGATAATGGATAAAGGAAGAGAGAAAGAGGAAGGGAGTGGAGGCCTCCTTGTCTCTTGCTCTATGTTTTTTCTCTTAATGTCAGATGTGGCCAAGAAATGTCATCCTTGCTGTCTTTGTGATGGCCATCAGTGTGTGGCCTCCTTGGTTTCATTTAGTACATTTAAAAACTACCCTTTCCATCTACACGTTCACTTAAGACTAAAATCTCATATAATAAGCTTTTATTTGTATCCAAAAGCAAGATAGAAGTTTCATAAATGAATCATAAATTGCATTTACATTGACCTATGATCACATTTTACTCTAGACTATATATCCTACTTATTTCCCATTTAAAATTTTGGTGAGTTATATTATTCAATAGTTCTCATGAAATAATTTACTTAGTGGGCCAATGAACATATCTGTTGTTAAGGACATTCTTTAAACAAAGAGCTTTCTCCCCTTGCACCCTTCACTTCTTGCTATTTCCTCAATAGAACTTTGGGCACAGAGAAAAACATAGTAACTGCATGCTCTGTTGCAGTGAGGTCTGTAAACCAGTTATCCTACAGTTAGGATAGACCTTCTAGAGCCACCACCACCTCCTTATTTTTTGATCTGGAAACAAGACTAAACTTACTTTGAGATCATCAAAGTTAGGTCAAGGACCTTCCCAGTTCATATTAGCTCTGTGATCAAGGACAACATACAAGGAAAAAAGTCTGTGTAAGAGGTCAGAATGAATTATTTTCCTATTGTGAATCATTAGTGTTTTAGCCTTCAGACTCAAGGGGTTTTTCTTTTTTCATCAGACAGTCCTATAACATAATTGCTGAGATTTCTTCACATGTAATTGTGTAGAAGAAAGTTATAATGCCAAGAAGGGAAGAGGAAGAAATCATACCTCCTGTGCATTGCCCACCCCATCAAAAGCTGTAACTGTGACATTTGCGCATGTTGAACATGGTCTTTCTTTGAAAAAAGATGAACAGACTGAAGACAAAATAAGTAGAAAGTACTGGAAAGTCCACTAAATGTCAGCAGCTGTGATTTTTCCTGAGTTTGTTCATTAGTTTTTGTAGTGAGTTCTGAGAGTGTATCAGATGTTACTTTGTGATGTGAAAGTAGCTCCTTGGGGAAAACCAGGATAGCAGTGCAGATCAGACAATGAAACAACACTCACATGGCTGTCCAGCTCCATAATATGGGAAGTAGACATTGAATTTGGCCTAAAATATTATCTATGCAAGTCTGAGCAACTGTCTCCTTTTGCCTCATGTGATAAGCATGAAGAGAGTGAGATAGTGCACATAAATAATTTAGAAAGGGTCTGGAGAGATGGCTCATCAGTTAAGAGCACTGGCTGATCTTGCAGAAGACCAGGGTTCAATTCCTAGCACCTATATGGTAGCTAAAAACTATCCAAAACTCCAGTTCTAGGGGATCCGATGCCCTCTTCTGTCCTTTGTGGGCGCTGCATGGCACAGGTGTCCTTACATACATGCAGGCATAACACTCATACATTAAACATAAAAAAGTAAATAAAAAGTAAAAAAAAAGAATGTTCAATAAAACATGGCACATTTAAGGACCTGGTGAAATCATTACAATAGATTATCATTAGAAAGTGATTTCTAGATTAGACCTGTAAATCTTTGCCTAATCACTCAGCTGCTTCCAGTATTTACCTTTCCGTGTATAGAAATTTGAAGTTGACTTAAATATTAGTTTAGAACTCCTTATTTTGCATTTTAAGTTGTGCATCTCCTTTTCCTACCTTTATAACTTTCCCTTCATTTATTTATCTATCTTATATTTCTGATGATGATGACGCCAGTTCTGAAGATGGCGATCATATTGATGACATTACCAACAAGGACTACTGGGGACTGTAAACATCAGATCTTAAAGTAAGTGTGAAAGTCACATTTTGATACGGTGAAACATGCGGAAGATGGCACGGCGGATCTCTTTCGTTTTGGCACTGTAGATGAGGGGGTTGAGCACAGGAGGCACAAAGAGGTAAACATTGGACATGAGGACATGTATGTATCGTGGGACCTGCTTCCCAAAGCGGTGGACTGTAGAGACCCCTATCATTGGCACATAAAATGCAAGTACAGCCAGGATGTGTGACACGCATGTGTTGAGAACTTTGAGACGTGCCTCATGGGAAGCAATGGCCATAACAGAACGCAGAATGAGCAGATAAGAGAGGCAGATAAAAAGCAGGTCCATGCCAAAGGTAGACACCAGAACAAAGAGCCCATAGATGCTGTTGATGGTGATATCAGCACAGGCAAGCTTCATCATATCCGGGTGTAGGCAGTAAGAGTGGGAAAGAACATTGGATCTGCAGATAGGAAGCCTCTTGATGAGGAAGGGCAGAGGGAAGAGAGAGATGAAGCTTCTGGTGGTCACAGCTAAACCCATCCCAGCAATGAGTTTATTGGTGAGCACGGTGGCATAGCGTAAAGGATCACAAATGGCCACATAGCGGTCAAAGCTCATGGCCAGCAGAATCCCTGACTCCATCATGGAGAAAGAGTGAATGAGGAACATCTGAATTAGGCAGGCATCAAAGGCAATGCTGCGGGCATCGAAGCAAAAGGTTCTGAGTACAGTGGGCAGTGTGGCTATGGCCATGGCCACGTCACTAAAAGACAACATGGACAGGAAGTAGTACATGGGTGCGTGGAGGCTGGGCTCTGCTCGCACAGCCTGCAGAATCACAGTGTTCCCCCCAAGGGCCACAGCGTACATCACACAGAGGGGCCCTGCCAGCCAGGGATGAAGGCTCTCCAGACCAGGGATACCAGTTAAGAGGAAGGAAGAAGGGCGAGTGACATTGAACAAACCCATACCAGGAAGAACAAGGGGCACTTGTCAGTGTCAGATTGTCTTGCTTGGAGAATTCTGAGGACTGTACCTACTGGAGGACAAGAAACCAGGGATCTGGAGTTGACGTGAGGATGTCTCCACAACTAGAACTTGGTGCACACATGGAATCACTGGTTTGGGGAAGATTCAGTCAAACTTCCTTTCCTGATATTTTATGCTCATCCAACTGCAGACTGGTGTAACATTACTCTCTGTTTTATGGAAGAAAGACATTGGATAATATTTCAGAAATATCAGTTACCTACCAAGGAAAATGTTTCTACCCTATAACCCATACCTTTCATTTATGTTAGAACACCATTCAGGAGAAATATGTTATCAAAGATACAGTTGTTATAGAATGAAATCAGGCATTGGAGACATCTATAACTCTTGGAAGTACTTGAATATTTCCTTGAAAAATTGTTTAGTTCAGATGTGTCACTGATTATGAAGAAAAGTCCCCTGATCCAGCTTTTGAAATATAGTGGGTGCTTGGTAGGCAAGGAGGAGGGGCGAGTGGAGTGACCAGCATTGATATCAGGTTCTGCAGTTACTGCGAAACAGTAGCAATAAAAAAATAACACAAACCCACATATATTTGTGTGAATACTGATCATATTTTGGAAAAATATGAATCCTAAGTGTTTATGTAGTACACTACCCTTCAGAGTATAGGAGGCCATTGCTTCAAGTACACACTTCCACTCCTTGATAACATCACATGTATTCGCAAAATGGCCATTGTTCAGAATGACACATTCAAACAATTTTACATTGGACTTACCCTAAGTCCGTTAATTTCCACCAAAGCACATACCTCTTCTCTCACAGTCTTATGCTCATATACTTCCCCACACTCCTTGACCTTCACACTGCAGTGAGACATCTTATCCTGATCATATCTGGAGTTCATCTGACACACAGGCAGCATCTGTATGTGCAGACACACCCACATGTGTGCACAGACTTTTTATTCACACATTTCCAGCTCCATGCTTGGAGGTTCTTCACTGTACTAATGCACTTGCTCGGATACAAGCTTTTATGAGCTTTTATCTTTTTTTAAAAATGTTTTGGTCTTTTTAAAAAACATTTTTTATTTATTATTTTTTATGCATATGAGTATACTGTCTGCATGTAGGTTGGTGTGCCCGTGTCATGCATGACCTTTTATCTTAACCTTTGTGCATTGCTATTTTCTCCCAAATTTCTTTTTTTTCCTCACATTCCCTTCTGGGTCACCTGATTCTTGATTTGTACATTAATTTAAAAAATTGTCAAGATGTGTTTTATTTCTGATTTTAGATCCATGCCAGTGTTACTCCACTGCTAGGGCCTTATTTATGATTTTGCACCTTTTAATAAGATACTTTTATTAATGTTTGTGTATTTCATACATAATATTTGGTCCAATTTAGACACATTCCCCTTTCCCTTCCCCCACCCCACCCCTGTTCATGCATTCTGCCATACATGCCTTGCGTCTTTTTCTCAGTCTTTTTAAAGTTTTTCTCTGCAGAGGTTTATTATTTTCAGCAGATTTTAACTCTATCAGTTAGTTCTTTGACTTAGTCCTTATGTTGTTGTTCCCTCCCATTTGTATTGCTCCAAAATATGCCTATATAAATGTGACATATATACCAAAATTATGATGTCTGAAAATAAACTGTATGTTAATTCCAAAATATGTTTAGGAATTCACATATTTTTCCTTTAATTTTATATTACTCTAAAATATGAATACATATCTTCCACCCATATACAGTAATTACGATGTCTGAAAATAAGTGGTAAGTTCATTCCAGTGCCCATTAAGATATTCACATTATAACATCACAGTTGCTTTCAGATAAAAAGAAATATAACAAAAGAAGGGCGAAGCGGGCCGTGTATTGTCTTGATTTACGTTGTAGGGTGAGGGATGTTTAGGTCTTTTCTTTCTTTCTTGATGTCGTTATGTCTTTCGTACAGGCAGTAATTTAGTTCATTCCTTCGCCTTTAATTCCTTCCTTCTATTACTTTCTGGCTTTTTTCCTGTCTTCTCTTTCTTTCTTTCTTTTCTTTCTTTTATTTTCTGGTCGTTTTTTGAGACAGGGGCTCCCTGTAGCCCTCAGCTGTCCCGGAACTTGCTCTGTAGCCCCGGCTGGCCCTGAAATCACAGAGATCCAGCTGCCTCTGCCTCCCATGTGCTGAATTAAGGCATGCCACCATGCCTGGCTTCCGTTGCCTTTTAACTAGGGGATTTGGTGGTAGCATACTCAGATGAGGGATACCATTCATCATTTGATTTTCTGGGACTGTGTTACTTCACTTAACATAATGGCTTCGAGTTCCATCCATTTACCTGCAAAGTTCATGAACGCAAATTTTTTTTTTTGGTCTTTTCGAGACAGGGTCTCCCTGTGGCTCCAGCTGTCCTGGAATTACTCTGTACACCAGGCTGCCCTTGAACTCACAAAGATCTGCCCACCTCTGCCTTCCAAGTGCTAGGATTAAAGGTGTGCACCACACACCTGGCTTTTTTTTTTTTTTTTTTTTTTTTTTTTTTTTTTTTTTTTTTGACAAATTTCTTAATACTGCTACTCACAGATGACTTCATTCTTATAGCCTTTTCTCTATAGGAATGATTATATTATATACTCTAAAATGTGTATGTTTTTGAAATATTTTCCTGTTCATTTTTTCATGGTTGATGAAGGGTTCTCATCTGTTTTGGGTTTTAAGATACCCTCCTGTGGGAGAGATGCAGAAATATATTCAGAAGCTGAACCTAGGTAATTTTGCTCTTAGAACCCAGAACATTTAGGTTACAGATGCCATGTAGGGTTCAGTGTGTGTTTTCTGGCCTGGGGTCAGGAGTATTGGGTCTGGCCCTCAGCTCTGTCAGAAATATATATATAATCACCTTCTTCTCCTTTTCCTTCCTCTCTAAACTCTAGCTAAGCAAGGAGAGACCATACTGTGAAACTTCTCTCTGATAGGAGAGGATGAAGAAAGAGCTAAGGTAGTGACCACTAAATCAACGAGACATGTGGTTGTTCAATGCAGCATTGCCACTTTAGGAAGTACTTTTCGACTTTCTTGGTCACTAAAGAAGTCACATGTACTGTGGTCCCAGAAAGTCAGTGGCCACACATCTGTATTTACCATGATGACTTCTCTTCTAAATTTGACATTCAGTCAGTGTACCTGTGCCCCATAGGGACTGACTCTTTTTGAAATCCAGAACTGGCTACTCTGATTTGGCCTTCGTTTCTTCTATCTGAATACATCAATATTGCATTTTTGTAGACCAGGGTTTCTTGAACTTGTGATCCTGCTGTCTTATTCTCTAAGACTTGTGAATATTTCAAAGATAGATGAGTGTCACCATGTCTCATCAAATTCTTTACAGGACACAGAAAACAAAGATAAGAACTGAGTTACTATAAAGTGAAGAGAAAGAAAAGGGAAGAAAGGTTTAAAGAATCCTGTGCTTGAGTAGGGACAAGTCATTCTGAGTCAGGAGACTTAAGTTTCAGAAATCTTGGAAAAAAGATGCCTGATAGACCTCAGATTATACTTTTTCTTTCATATGCTCCTGGACCCAGATCTTTGTTACTGAAGCCATACAGAAGTTAAGGTGGTGTGAGGAAAGCATCCTGGGCTCTGGGGTCAGAAGTACTAGGATTTCCTGGCTCTGGTACGTAGTGGCTGTGAAAAGATATAGCTATCTAATTTATGACTGCTTTATTAAAGAGGACCATAAGTATTTTTTTTTTCTTTTAGAGACAAGGTCTCCCTGTAGCTCCAGCTGGCCTGCAACTCTCTGTGTAGAACAGGCTGGCTTTGAACTCACAAAGATCTGCCTGCCTCTTGCCTCCAAGTGCTGAGGTTAGAACCTAAGTTTTTTTTTAATTTTATTTATTCTTATATGTGTATGAATGTACTGTCTGGATGTAGGTCTGTGCACCCCTGTTGTGCAATGCTGTAGAGGTCAGAAGAGGGTGTCGGATTCCCCTGGAACTGGAGTTAAAGATGGTCCTCAGAGGCCATTTGGGTGCTGGGGATAGAACCTGGGTCCTCTGCAATAGCAGTCTGCTCTCTTAACCAGTAGGCCATCTCTCCAGCCCCAAACCTAAGTTTTTTTTTTAATGATTTCATACAAGAACTGTCTCAGACCCTGTATGGCTTTGAGTACTTCATATTTCTTAACCTCTGGTTAATCAGTGAATATCTATGAATATTTGCAAATATCTAGAAAGGAGTGAAAAATAAGGTAGTCATGGTTCACAGAAAGGTTTACTTAAAAACATTGATCTCAACCTAAGCATAAATAGATAAAAGACTAGAAATGGGTAACTATTTGTAGCTCATGTGAAGTTATAACTAGGTGATTTCTCCTTTTTTATTGATGATTTGTGTATTTCATACATTATCTTTCAGTTCAATTTAGACACATTGCCCTCTCCCTGGCCCCCACCCCACCCCTGTTCATGCCTTCTGCCATACCTGTTTTGCATCTTTCTCTCAGTCTTTCCAAAGTTTTTAATTGCAGAGGCTTGTTGTTTGGAGGAGAGTTTAACTGTATCAGTCAGTTCTTTGAGCCAGTCTTTATGTTGTTGTTGTTCCCTCCCCTTTGTATTGCCCCAACAATTTCTCTTATTCTTTTATATGTTCTGGGGAATTCTGCAAACTCAGATTTCAAAAGGTGAGAGTAAAGCTAGATTATGCAAGTGGCAAGTATAGAACAAGAACCCACATTTCCACCCCTGATAGTTCCACCTCTTCTAATAACTCTACAAAGCTGCTCTTCGATACCGTCTACCTCTCCACCAGTTCTCTCCCACCTACCTCTTACCCAGTTTAACTCTCTCTTGGAGCAGGATTTAAGAGATAAGCTTTCTCAACCACATTAAGGTTCAGAACTCACCCAAAGACAGGCAGATGAGAGATAGCCTCAGACCATGTTCTTCTGTCTGCCAAAGCAAATTCATGTCTGGCACTTTTGTATCTCATACTATGTACTGCAGAGGGAGAACACCGATGCCGTCTTTGTGTCTAAAAATTCCTCAGGGAAGTCCCCATCTCCTGAGGTCCTTAATTAAATCATGTACTTTTAGCTGATAATGAATTCAGGAACTTAGCAGGCCAATTTTCACTCCAGCATTACATGTTATCTGGAGATTGATGGTTGAGTGGTGATCAAGACCTAAGAAATCTCAGGTTTATGCAGTAGGTTCCATGTCAGCCTAGAAAACAAAAGGAAATCAGAAAGTAACTATTCGTACTGCTTTCCCTTCGTATGTATTGAGTGCAGCTAGTTCTTCCAAACCCAATACTGAAAGTCAGTTCTCTGAATTTTGGGGGTTATATTCACGATGTAAAGTATCCTCTGACCAATAATAAAATGTCCATTCTCATGTCCATACAGCTGCCCAGCCCTTGATCTTCCTCTCATTCCTCACTTGCTAACAATATCTCTGGCTTCCCAAGAGAAAGGCAAAACTGTAGAAATTCCATGGTTCCTTGGCACTTGAGTTGACTGCTCTGGTATTTATTCTAAATGTTAAATGTTCATAGGTGACTTCCATTTGGTGTTTCCATAGTCAAAGAAACTCTTCATTGTTTTGTATTCTCTATTTGATTTAAATTAATGCCACTGGTTTTTAAGGCTTTTTTATGATTTCATACAAAACACAGACAGATGTACCTTTATAGAACCATCTAGTCATCTGGAAACGGTCTAAGACAGCACTACACAGCTTTCTCTAGAATTTGCTCCATCTACAAAAGTTACAGTGCTTTAAAAAAAACGAGGAAATCAGGTGGCTGGAGGCGATGGCTTAGCAGTTAAGGCGTCTGATTGCTTTGCAGAGTGACCCGGGGTTTGGATCCCAGTACCCACCATGGTGGCTAAGAACCACCTTTAAGCCGGGCCGTTGGTGGCACTTGCCTTTCAATCCTAGCACTTGGGAGGCAGAGGCGCAGATCTCTGTGAGTTCAAGGCCAAACTGGTCTACAGGTGAGTTCCAGAGACAGCTGGGCTATAGGGAGACCCTGTCTCAAAAACAAATAGCAAACAACAAACAAACAAAACACAACAAGAAACCCGAGAGAAATTAACAGGGTATACAGAGAAGAGCTCAAAAGAGATCTGGCCAAAGACACCTCCCCAGATACATTGACAGACTTCCAGAAGGCATTACTTTCTCTTGCCAAGGGTGATTACTGTGATGATTTCAGTGTAAATGGAGATTTGACTGATATGGATGCCAGGGCTTTATATGAAGTTGGAGAAAGGAAAGGGGAGGGATGTAAATATGTTTAGCACAATTCTGCCCACTAGACACTTCACCCATCTTCTCAGGGTGTTGCAGAATTATACCAAGTACAGTCAGCATGATATGAACAAAATTCTGGAATTGGAACTGAAAGGTGACACTGAGAAGCACCTCACAGCCTTGTGAACAGGGCCACCAGTTACCTAGATTTCTTGGCTGAGAAACTTCATCAGGCCATGAAGGGAACTGAACTTACCACCATAAGGCATTGATCAGGATCATGGCCTCCCATTCTGAACGAAAAACAGGTACAATATGAAGTATTATTTAACATTAGCAATTAAAGAAGGCAGTTTTACCGATTTTCACAGAGAATATCCTTATAACAGCTGGCTCCAATCTACAGCTGGAGAACGGACCATCCTCTTTCATCAATTATTTCTCCTTATTCTATGGGGGGGAGTTAGAAAGTCTCTTGTTGTATTAAAACCTTTGCAGCACCTGAGTAAGCTTCATTGATTCATTAACCATCGTTGTTACAAGTAGGAATCCAGAGAGGGGCCTGATGTCTGTAGCAATCTGCGACATTTCTTCCCTTCAATTGCCCAGAGGGGATTCCGTCCTTCTGCTGGCACTTCTGGTACATCCTATTCAACTGCAAAGCCGCCATTTTTTCTCACGCCATTAAATTGGTGTGATACCCTGGCCTGTTGGAACATACAAATCCTTTTCCCTAGTTAGTTTTAAGATTGGTTGCAAGGTTTTTTGACAAAAAGTTTTCATATCTATCTATTATCCCCCTTTTTAATTTTAGGTTTTTTATTTTTGACCATGAGTCTCACAAAAGAAAAATATACCTATCGGTGGAGTCAAGGCACAGACTAATGGACATAGAACTGTGAAAAGGATATTCTCTATCAGAACCAAATTATAATGCTAAGTCTCCTTTAAGCTACGACTTAAGCAAAATAATTTAATACAGGAGCTCTGACATCACATGGATATTCTACAAGGAGATGTTGGCCAGGGAATCCAGCCCCACACAAAGGTAAGGCTCCTTGCCTCCAAACCGGGATATCTGCAGGAAGAAGGCATAATGCCTGCTTGTTGAAGCCTGATATAAACATGGAAGATGCACTGGAGGGACCGCACTTGCAAGCATAGGCATGGCCTCTGGAAAGCAGAGAGTGTTAGCCAAAGGCCACTAACCCAATAAAGCAAAATGGGTCTCCTTGAGTCAACAGCAAAAACCCTCCATCAAGACCAGCTTACACCTCATCTGCCTGGAAATACTGTGTGCAGCACGTGGCAGCTTATGTCTGTATATCCCAAATCTAATTGGCTCATTGGCTCTCTCCTTTGGAGGATAATCCACGGCTTAGTGCCACAAGCTTACATCCCTAATGGTGTTAGCAGATGTTTTAAACCACACGATGACCCTCGAAGCGGTTAACAGAGAGAAAATGTAAATTGCACCTGATTCGATCGACATACCAATCCAAACATCCTGTTGTCTCTTTACAATGTAACTACCCCATAACCAGACTGTACATGTTTAAATCCTATACTATCCAATTGTGGAGTCTTCTTAGTAGCGACCGAAAAAAGCTATATATTATACTGTTTAAAAACACTATATATCTAATTGCATGTGGCTCGATTGAGTGGGAGTGGATTGAAAGGTTATTCCTGGACACAGCTGGCAGCCCATCGAAACGACAAACATGCCAGAATTGACTAGAGACAAGACAACAGCTCCAGAGAATAGTAACTGTTTTGCATTCTCACCTGTGCCCCTTTTCTAGTCTAGGGAACAATCTGTGGAAGAGGGGGGCGTGGTTTAGAATTTTACAGGACTGCGATTGGGGTGAAAGGTGAAACAACTACAACAATATGACTGGACACTCATTTGATCAAATTGATTGAACATACAAGCCCCCCCCCCCCTGCTGGTGGTGGGCCCCATGAGCTGTCATGGGGTTTGGGCACAACTGCTCACAAATTGGTTTTGACATGAAGGATGCTTTTTACTCAAACTTATCACTTATTGTTAAAAAAAAAATGAAAGCAAACAAACAACAAAAAACCCAGAAGATGCAGAAAAGTAGTTACGGCGAAATGCATTGATCTGGGTGTAGGGGTGGGTGGGGGGGTGACGGGAAGGGGATATACGCCTGATCTGAATTGGAAATGATGTACGACATACACCAATAGACATCAATAAAAATTAAAAAAAAACAAAAACAAAACAAACAAAACAAAAAAATAAAAGAAAGTATTTACTTTTTACCGAAGTATGGCATTGTCTTTGCCAAGCCATTCTGGATGAAACCAAGGTAGACTATGAAAAAATCCTCATGGCTCTTTATGGTGGAAACTAGATTTTCCCATAGTGATTTCAAGCAGTCTGATCAGAACATGGCTCAGCTGTAGCTTTTTATTCTATCACATAGGCTTAAATAGGGAGTTCCTTCAGATGGTATCAGTCTATTTTACTTGCTTTTTTT
>VZQC01010460.1:434549-493920 GCA_009823505.1 Rhizomys pruinosus | reverse complement strand
TTTTTTTTTTTTTTAGGTTTTTATTTTTTGACCTATAGATGCCTAAGTTGTATTACACATACCCATAAACAGGAGCCAAGGCATAAGCTTTCATTAAATGTACCCAAACTGTTTCTCATCGACTGTATGCTACTTATTTGGGAAGGAAATTTAAACTTAGTTAAGAACCATTCTTAACTCCAGTTCCAGGGGATCTGACACCTTCTCCTGACCTCTGGGAGCATTGTGTGACAGAGGTACACTAACATACATGCAGGTAATCCACTCATACACATAAAATAAAAATGATAAATCAAAAATGAAATTTGCTAAATTTCAATAAAAAAGAAAAATAAAGATTACAAATGTTAAAAGAAAGCAAAATGAATTTAATTCCTACAAGTTGTTTAGATAAATTTCAAAGCAATTGAAATACCAGCTAATAGTGCTATAGTATAGAGATTTACAACAGCCCGATGCCACATCATGCAGACGTGAAGATCAAAGGTGGAGGCATTAGAAGTCCAGCCAACGTGAGCTTAACTAGTAGAGTCCAGAGTAACAGAGGACATATGATCCATGTTGGAGCTACCCTGAGGTGAGCCTGTGTACCGAGAGGTCCGACATCTGTGTGTGTTTCCCACCCACTCTCTGCATCTGGATGGTAGTTGATTCAAGAGTTTGGAATATCCTTTAGATAATGACTGAGCACTTGCTGTATGGAGAACAGCCTCACAAAGATGAGAAATTGGATTCTAAGGCACACACACTCACCTTGTTAGAACAGAAACATGATTGATTCATTTATTCTCCTTATGCCCTTGACACTGTAAGACAAACAATCTCCCTGGGCTTTCATCTTCACAGCCAGCACCATGTAAAGCACCAACTCACTCATCGTAAGGCCATAAAACAAGACCAAGAAACATGAGAAGCCTGACTCATCGATTTCTGAAAAATAGAGTTTCTGTTGCATACAATGACGTTTCTAAAGGTCAGAAAGCCAGGTTTCACTGGGAACTGCTTTAGTATTTATGTATTACTGAAGCTTACTTATGTCTCCAGAACTTTGTCCACTCAAGCAGGATTGGTGACTTTCTTCCTTACACTGCCCAATTCTGCCATGGGTAGGTGTTTGTGTGTGGCTCCATGGCTTTTTGACCTCTTTTAAACACAAAATGCATGAATTTTATTTGTATAATCGATACATTATGACAGATGTGTTATTTATTATTAAATAGATTACTAAATTTTTCTAGGAATGATCTAAATGATTGAGCTACTGGTGTGGCTCAATATTTTTAATACATCCTTTATAAGAATAGTTGTTATAAAACTATATGGGCTGAAGAGACGTCTCCCTGGTTAAGAGCACTGGGTGCTCTTGCAGAGGACCTGGGTTCAATTCCCAACACCCACATGGCAGTTAACAACCATCCATAACTCCACGAGAGTTTAAAGCCCTCTTCTAACCTCTGAGAGCATTGGACAACATGGGTGTGCTTACATACATGAAGGAAATACACTCATACATATAAAATAAAAATAATAAGATATCCAAACTATATATGTATATTACTTTGATAAAACAAAATTAAAATGAGTGTATAAAAAAGAATAGTTGCTATGCTGTGATTAATTCTGCAAACCACTAATGCTTAGAATAATACCCCCAAATTACTCAACGTTGCATTTTTCTCTCCTTTTTTAATTTTAGTTGAAATGAATAGTTTATAATCTTTCAAATCCATAATGTGGTTGAGTTAAAAAAACGCTTCTTAAAAATATGTTGCATCAATGCTGGTATTTGTACAGAAGTTATATGATATACTCTAATTCCACATGTTAACCTATGGATTGATATGGTGATATGAATTTATTGAATACTTCTTGAACTACTACTAATAGTAATGGGGATATGTATTTGAAATATAAACTTTTGGTCATGAGAATGGAAGTATTTTGAATATGGTTCATTATTTTTTAAATGTATATGTCTTTATTTCTAAAATTATGTTCATAATGTACTTGAGTTTTTTTTTTCATCTTTTTGAGACAGGGTCTCCCTGTAGCCACAGCTGTCCCGGAACTCACTATGTAGACCAGGCTGGCCTTGAACCCACAGAAATCCACCTGCCTCTGCCTCCTGAGTGCCGGGATTAAAGGTGTGTGCCACCACACCTGGTGTAATTGAGCTTTTATAAGCAACATATGATCACTCAGATTGTAGTGTGTGTTTGCTCTGTGGTTAATGGCTACATCACTGGTAGGCTGCTAAAGCACAGTATGTATATGAATTTGAAAGAGGAAATGTGAACAAAGTAAAGAACTCAATGTATCTGAGGGTGTATCTGGGGGGGGGACTCAAGATGTCTGGATCTTGTGTTTATACTGTATGCAGTGTGCTTACATCTGCAGTCAAGGAAGGAATAGCATACTAGTGGGGATGGATGATGATATCAAGGACATTGTGGCCAAGAGTAACATTCTCTTGGGAACAATTCTCTATGTCAGCTCTCTTATTCAGTGATGCCGCCCTCCCAATTATGTTAATTACCTCTCTCCTCCCTGAATACAAGAGTCTTGGGATTTAGTGTATGCATAAATTTATGTCATAGGAAGATGATCTGAGGCCGCTCTGCCGGCTGAACCCACAGCACGGTACATCCAGAAAAGACATCTTCTATCCTGTGAGTGCTCCTTCCTCAGATTGACCACAGTGCTCCTTATCCAGACCTTATCCCAAATAGTATCATTTTACTGAAATTCTAGGCAAAGTATAACCCTTGTACCTACTCTGTCCACGTGATTCAAATACATCTGCTCTAATGTCCAGGATCACAGAGAAATGATGCCACATTCCAATCTGAGCCACCCTTAATATCGAACCACTGTCATTAAGCTAAGAGCACAATGTATCTGATTTATATTTTGTCTTGAAGGTATTTCAAAGTTCTTACTTTAAATGCCTGTGATTTGAATTATGATTTCTTGTACCTACCCCTGGAGTATGCAGCTGTAGAGAAAATCGCAGAAGCAGACTATCTCCATCAAGATTTTAGTTGAGTTTTCTCTATTGAGTATATTACAGGAATATAATCATTGGAGATGTTATTGTGGGTGTGTTACTATTGTTTTATTTATTATTCTTTTGTATGTGTGTTATTATGAATAAGTGTTCAAGACAGTGTAAACATGGAGAAATACTTGAAGAATGTTATATACTACCAATGAGTAACCATGGGTCTTCTTAAGTTCTATGGTATGAGAGTGCTGAGTGTGATTGTAGGAGAAGATGATAATTTCTGTCCATCCAAGTCACATTTATGGATGTGAGCTAGTGAATGTGCACGTGTGAAAATCCAAAATGTCTATTTTCTGAAACATTAGAGGGGCCCTGTGCATGTACAAGCTCACATAATCTGTGTTCTATCTTTTGGCCTTTCTTCCTAGATTGGTTACATTTGGGAAAGTTTTCCGGATATCCCGTAGACAAAGCAAAGAAAACCAATTGAGGGTGGTGGACACTATTCTTAGCTGGAAAGTGTTAGAGCTGCTTCCCAGGCAGGAAGTTCTGGAGCATATGGCATATCCCCTTCAAAACCACTTCAGTTTGCACGCCAGGGATTAAGTCAGGGTGGAGTTCAGTCTGGTATTTTGGAAGCATTCTTAGCATTTCTTGGAGATGCCAAGAATTTCCATTTCTTCATAACTTGGAGATAATAT
Source organism: Rhizomys pruinosus (assembly GCA_009823505.1). Taxonomy (NCBI): domain Eukaryota; kingdom Metazoa; phylum Chordata; class Mammalia; order Rodentia; family Spalacidae; genus Rhizomys; species Rhizomys pruinosus. The sequence goes on along the minus strand of VZQC01010460.1, from coordinate 490,215 downwards.
TGAAATAATTATAAAAAACAAATCTGTTCATAGTGGATCAAAAAACAACTTCTTAAAGATATTGACTTTAACTCCACAAAGCTTCAGAATGTACAGGTCTTGGGATCTGCCAGCACAGTGCCTGACTGCTGTGCACCATGAATTCCTCATCTGTAAAATGACCATGATGATAAATGAACTTCAGGGTCATTGTGAAGCCTGAGTATATTAAAATGTGTCAAGTACTTAGAGTGGGACAACTCAGTTATTTCATTGCTAGTTTGTTATTTTCATTGTGTCTTTGGCTCTCTCATGTCAGGAACTTAAATTTCCAGTGAAAATATAACCATAATGCCATAAAAAATATACTGACCTTAATGCTGGGTCACGAGGGAAAGAGAAGTTTGTAGAGAATGATGCTGAAACGAGTGCTTTGATGCCTCAGCTGGACTCGAAAGAAACAAAAGAAATATCTGAATTTCTTCCTACAGCACATGCACTTTTAGGATTACAAATATTAGATTGCATTCTTGTCACCAGCAAATTTCATTGTGTTTACCTGAGCTAGGAATAGGATGGAAAGTTTAGAAACAACAAAGGATATAAGGAAGCTTTATGCTTAAGCTCTGGAATTGACCTTTAAATTTGAGCTGTCCTGGAAAACAGCTGCAGAGATATCTTGGACAAAGACTAAAATGAAGTTTTTAATGATATGATTTCTCACTGTTCACCATCCTATTATTCCATTGCTTAGAGTTACTGTAGGGAAAGCAGGAAAAGATCCTGTAGAGAAAGAATACATAAAGAAGCTGATATAGGAAAAAAGGCAGTGTCTTTAAATGCAAAAGAGGCTTTAACAAGGTGTTACCAACAGTATTAAGTCTGACAGAGAATGTGAATATATTAGAGGATGCAGTGCACTCATTACATATAGAGACAAAGAGGTCTTTATAGAGCAATGTGCTTGGATCGGGGGAGAGGATGTGACATATGCAGTACAATAAAATGGCAGGTGAGGTCAACAGGCCCAAGACCCTGACATGGATTACACAGTCCATGGGGAAGCAGACACAGAAAGTGGATAAATTACAGGCTCTCCTTCCTTGGCATCAGGAGTAATTTTCAAAAGTTAAATTTGACTAAAAGTGGCGCAGGGTCATAGGGCAGAAGCTTGAGAGGGATGTTTTGATAATGGGATGCTTCCATACACAGTTGTTTACCAAAGAGAAAGAAGCAGAAAAGGACAGTGATTGAAGGATCTTTACAATGGAGTGATGGAAGAGGTATCTCGAAGGAGCAGCAAGAAACAGAATCTTAAAAGCAGAGTGCTTGTCTTCGGAAAAGGAGATATAAGTTCTGCTCAGAAAACTGTGGGTAAGAATGGATAAAGGCATTAGATAAGTTAAAATTTAATAATAAGAAATATATAAAATACATACATTGTTTCCAGTAAAGCACTTACTCCTTCGTTTTTTTTTTTTTTTTTTTTTGCATAGCTGGTTTGGTTATAGAATTGATCAAACTCTCTGATTTACTATGCGGATTTCAAAGAAAAGAAAAAGATCAGGGAGGAAATAAAGAAGGGAAAGTAGGCAGACAAATAGACCAGAAGAAAACGAACAGCTCTGGGGTCTCCAAGAAGTGTGCAAACACGGAAGGGCAGGAGATCTGGGAAGCAGAAGCTTATATCAATATCCAAACACATGGAATTTAAGATTTCAGAGATAGACTGTGTTTTGATGATGACAAGTTCAGGGCAGATCATGACACGGGGAGGTCGATGTGCATTCTAGGTAAAGGTTATTGAAGCTGAAGATTATAAGCTATCTGTGTTATCAGCTGGGGAGTTCCACAGACATGGGCCATTCTTCTATTTTTGGTCTATACTAATTTCAATGTTTTTTTTTCCCAAATTCCCAGATTGTGAGCTCCAGGGTACATGGGAAAATGGTGGGACACTATATCTTATTGTGAGGGTTAGAAAGTTTTGCTTATGCTGTCTTCCACCCCATTGCCTTGCCATGTTATAGGTACTTATTTGATTGTAATCTTTTCATAGTTTCTACTCTGTTCTAGATAGTATGATGGGTTCTGTTGGTGCAGAATTGAACAGAAATGAATTCCTTCCTCAAAGAACTCAAATTCTAATGCGGAGGCAGAGATACACGCACGCATTAAATTTCTGACTTTTTGTGTTGGAGACAGGCTATCTGTGAGAAAGAAAGTAAATAACTTCCCACCACACCCACTTGGGCCCCTTTTCCATCCGCACTCTCCCGTCTGCCTACCATGCTGAGCCTCAATGGCACTCCCTTCCAACCAGACACACTCCAGCTGACAGGCATTCCTGGGATGCAGACGGGCCACGCCTGGGTTGCACTGATTTTCTGCATCCTCTACTTCATCTCCATCATAGGCAACCTCAGTATTCTTGCTCTCGTCACTAGGGAGCCTGCTCTGCACCAGCCCATGTATTACTTCCTCTCTATGCTCTCCCTCAATGATCTGGGAGTGTCCCTATCAACACTTCCTACTGTCCTCGCTACCTTTTGTTTCAACTACCGCCATGTTGGTTTTGATGCCTGCCTGGTCCAGATGTTCTTCATTCACACTTTTTCTTTCATGGAATCAGGCATACTCCTTGCCATGAGCTTCGATCGTTTTGTAGCTATTTGTAACCCACTTCGCTATGCCACCGTGTTTACTAACAGCCGCATCTTGGCTATGGGCCTGGGAATCCTTACCAAGAGTTTCACTACCCTCTTCCCTTTCCCCTTCCTGGTGAAACGCCTGCCGTTCTGCAAGGGCAATGTTTTGCATCACTCATACTGCCTCCATCCAGATCTCATGAAAGTGGCCTGTGGCGACATCCATGTTAACAACATCTATGGCCTCTTTGTGGTCATTTTCACCTATGGTGTGGACTCAGTCTTCATCTTTCTTTCCTATGCATTGATCTTGAGAGCAGTGCTAGCCATTGCTTCACAAGAGCAGCGGCTTAAGGCACTCAACACCTGTATATCACACATCTGTGCAGTGCTGGCCTTTTACGTGCCTATAATTGCTGTCTCCATGATCCACCGCTTCTGGAAAAGTGCCCCTGCTGTTGTGCATGTCATGATGTCCAATGTCTACCTGTTTGTACCTCCCATGCTCAACCCCATCATCTACAGCGTGAAGACCAGGGAGATCCGCAAAGGCATCCTCAAGGTTTTCCATAAATCCCAGACCTGAGGAATGCTGCAGGTGCTGAGAGAGCCCCTTTAGCAGGAAGGCAGACTTCTGTCAACTTTAGGAATACTAAAACAAAGAAGACGATTCAGGCTCTTGATAGTTGTGAATTTTTAATCAATAAAATGATTTCTAATGTAATAAAGTGATGTGCTGCATTATGGAATATCTAATGTGTTAAAAATCTTTGTTCTCGGGGTTGGGGAGAGATGGCCTAGTGGTTAAGAGCTCTGACTGCTCTTGCAAAGGACCCTGCTTCGATCCCCAGCACACACATGGTGGCTGAGAATGGTCTTTAACTCCAGTTCCAGGGGAATCCGACACCCTCTTCTGACCTCTGTGGCATTGCACGACACGGGTGCACAAACCTGCATGCAGACAGTACATTCATACACATTAAAAAATAAATAAAAATTAAAAAATAAAAAAATAAAAAAACATTAAAAATACTTAAAAAAATCTTTGTTCTCAGAATGGCTAAGAATGATTTAGTGGTGAGTATAATGTAACATTAAATGAACACACACACACATATGCCAAAAGATGTGGAAAAGAACAACTGATGCCCCGAAAAATATTAATTTTCAGGAGTAAGAGAACTCCTGCAAGGCAAACAGGTCCAAATATAAGTAATTCTACTATCACTAAGAATGAAGTGGTAAACTTAAACACAAAAAATGCTACGGAAGCTCAGTGTTTTCATATTTGTGGAAGCACATAGGCTGTGTTTGGTGGCTAGGAAGTAGACTGTGAAATATAAGGGAAATTGGATAGACTATTTGCTTTAGGACATCAGGATGAAAAGAAGCTTAATGTTTTGACATATGTAACTGCCTAGGGTCAAATATTTTTCCAGGATTGTTTATAGCCTTAACTCTCTGGGCATGGTCTCTAAGCTTGTTATGGAACAGACTCTTTGGTCCCATAGTCAAGGTGTGGAATGAATGGAAATGTGGTTCTTAGGGAATGAGTTCCAGACTAGTGTCCGCAGCTACACTTGGAAATTTGTTAGACATGCAGATTCCAAGGAGTATTCTCAGATTTCATGGGCCAGAAATTCTAGAGTGTGGATACAGTAGTTCATTTCTTTATGGTTTCTGCAACCTATCCTGATACTTTTAACCTAGAATAATAACTTAATCGGGGAAGTCAGAATTAATTTTGTTCAGTGAGAAAAATTTTTTTTCCCCCCCATTGAGAAGTCTTTTTTTTTTTTTGGTCTTTTTGAGACAGGGTCTCCCTGTAGCTCTGGCTGTCCTGGAACTCACTCTGTAGACCAGGCTGGCCTTGAACTCACAGAGATCCGCGTGCCTGTGCCTCCCAAGTGCTAGGATTAAAGGCGTGTGCCACCACGCCTGGCATTTATTTATTTCTGTATGTGTATCAATGTACTGTCTGCATGCAAGTTTGTGCACCCGTGTCGTGCAATGCCATGGAGGTCAGAAGAGGGTGTCGGATTCCCCTGGAACTGGAGTTCTCCTGGAATTGGAGTTTCAGACAGTTCTCGGCCGCCATGTGGGTGCTGGGGATCGAACCCGGGTCCTCTGTAAGAGCAGTCGGCACTCTTAACCGCTAGGCCATCTCTCCAGCCCCATGGATGATTTTTAAAGTTGGGGGAAGCTAAGTTCATCAAAGGCACATGGTATCAAAGGTGAAGAGACTGTAGACTTAGAGCTTTCTGGTCTCTGTGAGGTGACAGAGTGGAACACAGACTTGGTTTCAGATGATAAGACTTCCTCTCCTCCCAATCCTGTTACTTATCTCAACTTACATTTAGATGGGACTGCCATATAATCAGACAGAATCCATAGAGAAAAAAATGGGTTTTTGCAATGAGACAAAGGCCTTGTTTACATGTGCCCTGACCAGCATCTTTTCTGAGAAATCTTTCACTCCATTGTGGGAAGTTTCATTTATATTTTATAGGGCATATTTATTTCTCCATTTAAACTTTTAGCTGTGAGGTTGGAGAGATGGCTCAATGGTTAAGAGCACTGGCTGTTCTTGCAGAGGACCAGGATTTTTGTTCCAAGCCCACATGGTAGCTAACAGCAATCTATGACTCCACTTCCAGGGGACCCAGCGCCCTCTTCTGGGCTCGGTGGGCATTGTATGCACAGGTGCACTTACATACATGCAGGGAAATACTCCTAGACATAAAAAATAACTTTCATATGAAAAGAACACTATGATTTCTCCACAGATGTCTTTAAATTAAAAATATTAATTAAAACCTTTTTATTAGTGTTTATTTAGGAGTTTTGTGATGACATTTTTCTCAAGGGTATCAAGTACTTGGACTGTATTCTCCACTGCCCTGTCCTGTCTTCCATCCCCACTGCAGCTATCTCACTCATCTCCCAAATGGTCCTTTTCCACAATCTCATCATGTATGTGTATGTGTCCCACAAGTGAGAGAAAACAAGACAATTGTCTTCCTGAGTCTTTACCATTGTTTAGTAATATACAAAGTAATGTAATTAATTATAATATTTTCATTTCATACATATATAAATATTTTATCTTGTTTTTATCCCTCCCACATGATCTTCCCTCATCTCCTCTCTCCTCTACCTTCTTCCACCTTGGTTCTTCCCACTCCCAAGAGTCCCCCGTCTGCTTTCATCAAGTGCACACACATGCACACACAAGCACAAGAGAACATGCAGTATTTATCTTTCCTTAGTCCCCTTCATTATCCTCTCTAAGTCCTTCTTTTCCTTAGCTTTAGAATCCTTTGCCTCCTCACATTGTTTCAAATTTACTTTCGTATTATCTACATATTCCATATCAATATATAATTAAATGTGGACTCTGTTTATGAGAGAAAATAAAATTTGTCCGAGTCTAGCTTATTTTGCTTCACAAAATGAATTCTAGTTTAATGCATTTTCCTTTAAAATACCTAACTTCACTCTTCTTTACAGATAAGTAAAGCTCTCTCATGTCTATGTAACACATTCTTTAATCATTCATCCATTATGGGAGTATATAGGCTGGTTCCATGTCTTGGCTACTAATGCCATAATAATCATAGATGTCTAAGTATCTTCATACAGGTGACTTTTGGTGTTGCAATGTACTTTTTGCTTTGAGATTTGCACTTATGCTGTGTGTAGTAATATCAGTTCCATAATAAATATGTTTAGAATTTACCTAGATTTTGCAATTCACCTAATGGATAGAGATAAGAAGACAAAGGTCAAAGGTAAAAAGGGGGCATGGCTAGATTCACCTCACTCCATGAGTTTTTGAACTCCCTGCCTCTTCTTTCAAACATCACATCTGATCTGAAATGCCTTTCCCCATGATTGCTAAGTTCTCTTGAACTCAGCACTCTGTGTCCCAACTTGTTATTTCCAACTCAACTCATTGTTGAGCAACAACGGGGGAAGGGACTCTACTCCAGATGCCCCTTTGTAACTTCACAGTTCCAAAGGAAGTGGGAAAGTGTTCTCTGCCAATCTCCATTTCCTGCTCCACACCCATATCACTACATAACAGAGAAAGGAGACAGCTTTCCCTCCATTCTTTCCCTCAACAGAGCTTAATTCAATTTGAAACTAAAATGAAGAGGTAAGATGAAATATTTAATGAGACTAGATACCTCGAAGGGAATATATACTTAGTAGGGATTGGAAATTTGGACCTTCATCAGGGCTGACAACAAGGTTATCATGTGTGCTATATTCAACTGAAAACAAACCAGCCTTCACTTTAATATCTAGATCCTGTAGAAATAACCTACTCTGTGAGAAACAGGTTCCAAACGGAAAGAATATTAATTTCCTAAAATCAGGAAGCTAGCAGAGTACACTGAAAAGATTCAATAAATATCTATGTGACTTTTAAAGAGTTTCTTTAAAGTCCTGAAATGTCTGTTCTATTGTGGCAGTTGGTGGAAGGTTGAAGGGGAAGTGGAATGGGAATCTAATAGGGAATGGCAGGGATAAGTGGACCAGGGAGCCCAGGTTATACCTCTATTGCTTAAATTCTGTGGTTGAACCTGTGCTCCAAGCTTTGTCTCATCATGGCTGAGCTCAGGAATTTCCACATTGGGTTCTAGGCTCTAGGTACTTCTTGGAGTCTGTTTCAAGGTAAATTTCAAATATCAAGGCTCTGGATTGCAGATGCAGTCTTAATCTTGGGCTAGTGATTAGGTGCAAGGAGCGGGCTGTGGAATCTGGTGCAGAGGACTTGTCTTCATCTTCATCATCATGTGTAAGAAGTTGAAAGTCAATTTTCTTCAAGGAGAGAAGCTAATGTATCTCCAAGGGAAATTATTTTCAAACATTATTTGCGTTCTATTCCCAGGGTGCAATTTCACCCTCTCCATTTTCATTTGCCAGCTCAGAATCACACTGGGGCATAATAGGAACCCAGACTCCCAGACCTCTGGGAAACTCGCTCATTTATGTATATAAAGTCCATCTGCCTTTTTGGCTAGTGGCTATCTGAGGTCATTGTGGAACTCTGGTGAATTCTGGCCTCTGTCAACCCAGCAATTATTTCATAAAGTCTTCTCAGGTTAGATTGAATCTGTCTGTGCTTTCTAGGTATGTATATATAACAGGTATGTTTCCATCCATAGTTCTATTTCTGATTTTCAGTCTCTCAATGTGTTTTTTTTGTGTGTATCTCACACAGAAAACCTTAATAATCTTCATGTCCTTTTCCCCATTGGCACCGTCTCATACTCTACACCCCCCCCACACTGGTTCATACATTCTGTCATTTGTGTTAAGGCCTATTGTGTCTCCAGACACCCTTCAATGCAAGTTCTCAAGGAGACCAAAACCCAACACAGAAAACAACAGGCCCCGATCTTAGTCAAAGAGTTATTGACAGTTAATTACTGCTAGGTGAGGAAGAGCTGATCTTCTTAAAGAGATAAGGGATTCCAGATAGGGCGACTAGACTCCAGTGGATGAACTTGCACTGTTTCTGTATTTTGAAGTTTTGGTCAGTGCCTGTGTATGATTAGATGATGCAATTTTTAAGCCCATGATACAAGGCTTTCAACAATAAACAAATAGTCAAATCTCATTTTTATGTAGGCTTTCAGTCTCCCAAGTGCTTTCTGTTATGAGTGCCAGAGATGACATTAGTCATAAAGATAGGCGGATGATCCCACAACAAGGGTTGAGAGCTGGCCAATGTAAGTCTCATACAAATCCACAGCCAGAATATCTATCATTGAATAGGAAAGAATTTGACTGCTGCAACCTCAGGCCTGAGATCAGGAAGAGAGTTAGAAGGGCCTTTAACCTCAGCTCAGCAGACTCAGGCAGCATCCCTCCAGCATTTATTCCTGTGTGGGGTGATCCTGTCTTTGAATATCTCCACTGACAGATGCTTATTATTTCACCATTCAGCTTTTGCTCTGGGAAAAAGCACCAACATTCCTTACATGACCTCCAAACTGCCTATCTGTGGTCTCACCTTTCACTCAGTCTCTCTCATTCCTTATCTCTACCCATCTCTATTGCAGTCTCCTCTTGCTAAAATTCAGGACCTTGTTTTCCTTCAAAGTCCCGCATTTATCTTAGTTCCCCTTGCCTTGTTCATATATCATGGCTACTTTCATGTCTTCCTAGAATCCAGAACTGAGCCCATTTTGGTTATGGTAGGAGCAATATATTTGTGTTTCTATTCATGCTTTATTTCTTCACGAGCACATTTTGGAATCACAATCATAGGAAATGCTGTGGAGGCATAGTAATCAGACACAATTGTGATCTTAAGAGCACAGTCTGTTAAGGAGTACAGAGTTATAGCGTAATATGTATTCATCATTCCATTAAAGATAATTACAAATGGTTTATGAAGTCTATTTATTCGTAGTTTCCCAACTTTCCCAAACACCCATATTAAAGACATGTTCACCAATATCAAGAGTTAGGAAGACACCAAAACATTATGAAATAAAAATATACAAAATAAGACCTTCTGTTGGGCATTAAAAAACATTTAAGTATGAATTCTTTGTCACCAGTGCTGAATCACTTATCAACTCTAAATGATACCGAGGTTAAGTTTGGTTAATGGAAACCTAAAGTCAATAGTGGTTAAAAACCCCATGAAAATTAGATGAATGTTTCTAGAACATTTCCTTGAGTGGTATAAACAGTATTAGAATTTTTGTGGCAAGGCATTATAAACATAAATGTGGAATGCTGAAGGTTTAGATCAGTAGTCTGCCCTAGGAACGATACAACTATTGATAAAATATTTAAGACCTAGCTCTTAAACATTTATTGTGGGCACAAAAATATTGAAAATGAATTTATTAAAATAACAACAGATACATACAGGCATTGGGCATAAAGGAAATAAAGGGCATTTTCCCAAGGAGAAGAATTTTAAACATATTGCTAAATAGCAACTTTATAAATACTAAATAATAATCAATAAGTTAAGTCATAAATGCAATAAAATTCTTCTCAAATATGAATGTAACTTTTAAGCAAATATCCAGAGTCTATAAAATATTGTAGGGCTGGAGTTGAGAAAATTATTATTTCTTATCTCTGTTTAAACAATATTATGAAAAGCTGTTACTTTCTTGCAAGAAGTGTATCATACTCTTGATTCACATTAAATCTACTATCTAACAGACAGCTTTAAAAGAGAACTTGTGGACTGAAAATAAAAATCAGATTCTTTAAATAGTATACAAAGAATCTAGCCCAAGTCATATATAGAGAAAATTATAAAGTATTGTTCTTGAAATGTTCAGCTTCTCCTTATACATTCATTTGTTTATTCATCCAGGATTTCTTAAGCATCTTCCATGTCTTTTAAACTTATGCTAATATTAGGTACCTAGCAGAGAAAAATCAGCCTCATCCATTTTTTTGGTGGAATTTCAATCTAGTAGGAAACACAGATTTTTTTTTGGTCTTTTTTTGAGACACGGTCTCCCTTTAGTCCTAGCTTGTTTAGAGCTCACTCTGTAGACCAGACTGACCTTGAACTCACAGAGATCCACCTGCCTCTGCCTCCTGAGCACTGGAATTAAAGGCGTGCACCACCATGCCTGGCTCTGCAACACAGATTTTAAACTAACCAATACACAAGTGCACATATACTCACAAATTTAGATCAATGTTATCAGATTATTTAAGAAAGTCTTCTGTATGTCAATGAGATCTGATGAGGACAGTACTTTTAGGATGAAATAATATTAAGTTATTGAGAGAATTTAGGCTGATCATGGATGACGGTGGGATGATAAAATGTCATGGAGGAGATTATCAATAAACAGTATCAGCAGAACTATCATATTACAAGAGTCAGGAAAATACAGAACAATGTGAAATAAAAAAAGAGAAACATAAAGGAAGACCATCTATTGAACTTTCTTGTACTGTATAGTTTATTTTTACCATTATTGACTTCTATTACACAGCATGGGTTTCCTTTGATATCTGTTTAGATTTATCTCTTTTTCAGCCTTTCAAAGCTCAGTCTCAACTGATTCAGAACACTGTTTCCTCCCTGGGGTAGAAGGAGGACACAGGGACGTTGCCACTTCCCCAGGGGCTCTTGTTTTCTCAGATTCACAGTGGCCAAGTGAAAACCCAGCTCTATGTTGACCCTAGCCTAGATCAGAACTGGATTTACTCTCAGCACTGGAAGAAATAAAAAACATAGGAACTCAATACTAATTTTCCCAATTTCCTTACATTCAAATAGGAGAACCATAGACCTTTATTTTATAAATAAATGAACAAACCTAACAGTCTCTTATAAGAAGAGTGTCTGCTGTGTTACTCTTCCCACCCCTCCCCACCTCCTTTCTTCTGCCTTTAGGGTAGGTGCCAACAGGCCTGACTCAACAGGTGGAAGTTAACTGCAGTTTGTTTCAAACACAGGGGATGATTAGTCTGTGCTGGCGCTGACATGAGAGCAGAGAGCAATGAAAGTCTTGACCTCCTCTCAGTCTTCCTGACTGGCATTCCAGGCCTGGAGGCCCAACATGGCTGGCTCTCCATTCCTTTCTTCACCATGTACGTGGTTGCCATTGTGGGCAACAGCCTAATCATGGCGGCAGTGCAGACAGACTCAGGCCTCCATGAGCCGATGTATCTGTTCCTCTCAATGCTGGCCAGCACTGAGGTGGGCGTCTCTGTGTCTACGCTTCCTACTGTTATGGGTATTCTTTGGTTTGATGCCTACAGAATTGACTTTGATGGCTGCTTGGCCCAGATGTTCTTCATTCACACTTTCTCAGGCATGGAGTCTGGAGTCCTGTTGGCCATGAGTTATGACCGCTTTGTAGCCATCTACAACCCTCTGCGCTATACAACCATCCTGACTCTGCCTCGGATCATCTCCATGGGCCTGGGCATCACACTGAAGAGTGTGGCACTCATGGGCCCACTTCCAATTCTTTTGAAGCAACTGCCTTATTGTCACACAAACGTCCTCTCCCACTCCTATTGCCTCCACTCAGACTTGATCCAGCTGCCTTGCGCAGATACTAGGCTCAACAGCGTCCTGGGCTTGGCTGTTGTCCTGGCCACTTTTGGACTGGACTCCCTGCTCATTGTGGTCTCCTACGTGCTCATTCTTTACACAGTGATGGGCATTGCTTCTTCAGAGGGTCGGAGGAAGGCACTCAACACATGTGTGTCACACATTTGTGCAGTGCTTATATACTATGTTCCTATGATTGGTGTGTCTGTGATGCATTGTGTTGTCAAGCATGCGTCACCTGTGGCCCACACACTCATGTCAAGCATCTACCTCTTTGTACCACCAGTGCTCAATCCTATTATATACAGTGTTAAGACCTGGCCGATTCGACAGGGAATCGCCACCCTGCTGAAGAAGAGATTGTTCTGAGTCACCTACGTGGGCCTGCACTGTTCTTGAATTCATAAACTCTGATTGCAGTTGCTCTACTAGCTTCAGTTTACCGCTAGGTGTTTTGAGGAGGAACAGGAGGGAAGAATTCAGAGCACTGCTGCAAGCTGGGTTCTTAACCACATGTCTTACACTTAAGTAGTTTCATGGATATACTTGTGTCTGTGTGTACACACATCCTAATGCTTCTTCTCTAATCACATATGGGATCTGAAAGCAGAGCTAGTGAGTTCACTAGCAAGTTAACATTGCTTTTGAGATTTAATAATATTTGATTTAAAATATAGCTATTTCTCACTTTTATGGGATTCCTAAGGATGAAATATCCTCTGTAATTAAGAGCAATGACGGTGGGGCTGTGCTTCTGAGTGAAGTGAGCATGCATTCCTGTTTGCTGCACATGGTCATCATTCACATGTGTTTCCCACAGAGTCCTTATGGTAGAAAACACTTTTCACTATCAAAATTGTCCTTGTTTAAACAATAAATTGAGACATATCTTTGAAAGAACTTTATACGAGTACTTGATTCTTCCTACAGCTCACCATACAATGGTCTCCAAATGCAGAAGTCATGAATCACAAGACTCTGAAGATGTACAACTGACTAAATGATTGCAACTGAGGTGTAATGTGAATTATGAAGAACATCATGGTGCTCAGGCTGGGGGATTTCCGGGAAAGCAGCAAGCTCGGCTTTAGTAGAATTCCACATTCTAGTTTTAGATAATTCTTGCCAGTTATATCTGGTGTCTTTGTACCTAGACACCTTGCCTTTTCCTTCCTTTTCCTCAGCCTCTGCCACTCTCACCATGTCATGTGGCATGTATATTTCATTCATTTTTTGACGTCTCTTCTCCCTCAGCCCCATAAGCAGGTTTCTGCCTGTGGTTTTCTGGAAAGCTTCATCAAGCAGGAATGAACACCATCTTCCTTTTTTTTTTTTATTTTTGTCTTTTCAAGACAGGGTCTCCCTGTAGCCCAGCTGTCCTAGAGCTCTGTAGACCAGGCTGGCCTTGAAGTTACAAAGATCCTTCTGCCTCCCAAGTGCTGGGATTAAAGGCGTGAGCCACCACGCCCGGCAAACACCATCTTCTTATCTACTACCGCAATTCCTTTCCTAGAGCACTTCATAGGGTAAGCAACAGACTCTCAGGCTCTTTCACCTCAGGATTTCTTATTATAATAGGAACATTTTTCCTTTAAAATGCTATTTTGACTCTATTCACTCAGTTCACCAGTGTCACCTTTACACAGTTAGTTTTGATTTTTGGGGGGAGGGGGTCAGGGGGTCTCAATTTTTTAAAAATATACTCTTTATTTTATTTTTTAAATTCTTTTTTATTTGTTTATTTTTTAAGGGATTCTACAATATAAGAGCACAGTTATTTTCAGATCACATTGCAATTGCTCAGTTTGCCATACATTTAGGTAATTGGTGCTAGCATCCACAGATGAGGGATACCATTCATCATTTGTTTTTCTGGGACTGTGTTACTTCACTCAGCATGATCTCTTCTAGCTCTAATCATTTATCTGCAAAGTTCATGATGCCATCTTTCTTTACTGCTGCATAGAACTCCATTCTGTAGATGTACCACACTTTCTCTATCCACTCGTCAGTTGAGGGGCACTTGGGTTGGTTCCAGCTCCTTGCTATTGTGAAGAGAGCTACAATAAACATGGCCGTGCATGTATCTCTGTGGTAAGATGGTCTTGTGGGTACATACCCAGGAGTGGTATGGTTGGGTCAGGTGGCAAGTTCATTCCAAGTCTTTCAAGGGTTCTCCACACTGCTTTCCATAGTGGCTGTACCAGTTTACATTCTCACCAGCAGTGGATGAGTGTTCCCCTTTCCCCACAACCTCTCTAGCACTTGGTATCATTTGTTTTCTTGATCTTAGCCAGTCTTATTGGAGTGAGATGATATCTTAAAGTGGTTTTAATTTGCATTTTATTTTTTTTTTTTTTTTTTTTTTTTTTTTTTTTTTGTCTTTTAGGGACCGGGTCTCCCGGTAGCTCTGGCTGTCCTGGAACTTGCTATGTAACCAGGCTGCGCCTTGAACTCAGAAAAGATCCCCCTGCCTCTGCCTCCCAAGTGCTAGGATTAAAGGCGTTGCCACCATGTCCGGCCTGAAGTTAAACACTTTTTAAGATATTTCTCAGGCCATCTCTAATTCCAACTTGTGAAGTCTCGTTTTGATCCATCTTTTGAGTGGGTCACTTTGTTTCTTCTTCTGTTTTTTGGAGTAGTTTTTAATTCTGGAAATCAATGCTTTGTCAGATGTATCTGTGGGTGAAGGTTTCCTCCACTCGTGAAGTTTCTCTTCACTTCCTTGTTTCTTTTGATGTACAGAGGCTTAGTTTGATGAGGTCCCATTTGTCAATTGTCGACCTTAATTCTTGTGCAGCTGCTGTCTGATTTGGAAGGTCTTTTCCTATGCCTATGGCTTGTAGACTGTTGCCAACTTTTCTTCTATCACCTTCAGAGTTTGGGAATTCATATGGAGGTTTTGATCATCTGGAGTTGACTTTTGTACAGGGCGAGAGGTAGGGGTTTAATTTCATTCTCTACAAGTGGTGATCCAGTTTTTGCCAACACCACTTGCTGAAGATGCTGTCTTTCCTCCATTGTGTCTTCTTGGGCCCCTTGTCAATATGAGGTTGGCTGAAATTGTATGTGCTCAAGTTTGGATCCAGTTTTGTTCCATTGGTCAACAGGTCTTTTTTTGGTAGTATTAAGCTGTTTTTAAGATATACATAGCCCAAAGTATAGTTTGAAGTCTGGTATAGAGATCCACCCTGTATTGTTCTTTTCATTCGGGGTTGCTTTGGCTATTCGGGGTCTTTGTTTTTCCAAATGAAATTAAGGACTTTTTTTTTCCAAGCCTGTGAAGAAACTCTTGGGGATTTTAATTGGGATTTCATTAAATCTGTATAAGAGTTTGGGTAGAGTGGACATTTTTACTATATTAATTTTCCCAATCCATGAGCATGGGAGGTTTTCCATCTTCTGATGTCTTCTCATTTCTTTCTTCATTGTGTTAAATTTTTTTTTGTTTTTTTGTAGAGATCTTGTGTCTTTGGTTAGGTTTGTTCCTAGGTATTTTATTGTTTTCAAGGCTACTGTGAGTGGGAAGGTCTCCTTGTATTCTTTCTTCAGTTGCTTGTTGTTGGTGTAAAGAAAGGCTACTGAATTTTCTAGGTTAATTTAGTATCCTGCCACTTTACTGAAGCTCTTAATCATTTCTAGGAGTTTTTGGGTGAGTTTTTTTAGCATCCTAAAGTAAACAATCATATCATCAGCAAAAGGGATAGCTTGACTTCCTCTTTTCCAATTAGTACTCCTTTAATTCCTTTTTCTTGCCTTATTGTCCTAGCAAGTGTATAGCACTATATTGAAGAGGAGTGGTGACAGGGGGCAGCCTTGCTGAGTTTCTTACCTTTAAAGGGAATGTTCTGTTGTTTCCCATTTAGGATGATATTGGCTGTGGGTTTCCTATATATGGCTTGATTACATTGAGGAAGATCCTTCAATACAATTCCCTCTAGGACTTTGATGCTGGATTTCGTCAAATGCTTTTTCCACGTCAATTGACATGATTATGTGGTTTTTGTCCTTCAGTCCATTTATATGTTTTATGATATTTATTGATTTTTGTATGTTGAAACAAGCCTGCATCTCTTGTATGAATCCAACTTGGTCATGATGGATCTTGATGTGGGTCTGTATGCGATTTGCAAGTATTTTGTTGAGAATTTTGGCATCTGTGTTCATTATGAGTATGGGGTATAGTGTCTCCTTTTTTGTTTGTATCTTCACCTGGTTTGGTATTAGAGTGAACTGGCTTCATTGAAGGAATTTGGGGAGATTCCTCTCTGCTTGTATCCTTTTCAACATTTGTGAGTAATAATGGTTGTAAGTCTATTTGAAAAGTGTTTTATAGAATTCTGTGTGAACCATCTGGGCTGGGCTTTTTTTTGTTGGGAGGTTTCTAATTACATCTTAAATTCTTCGTATTATTGGGTTTGTTTAAGCTGTGGATCTCTTCTTGGTTGAGCTTTGGTGATTCCCAGGCCATTTCAGCATATTCCCTTTCTTCTAGGTTTCCAAACTTAGTAGAGTATAGATTTTTGAATATTCCCATAGGATCGTCTGTATCTTTCATTGTCTGTTGTGATGTCCCCTTTCATCACAGATTCTATTGATTTTGGAGTTGTTCCTTCTTCTTTTGTTTAACTGGGCAAGAGATTGTCTATCTTGTTTATTCTCTCAAAGAACCAACTTTTGGATTCATTGATTTTTTTTATTGTTTTCTTTGTTTCTATTTCATTGACACTTGAGAGACAACAACAAACCAACCCTACATGCAACAAACAGGAAGAAATAACAAAAATCAAAGCAGAAGTCAATGAAATAGAAAAATACACTTTTTAAGGGCCAAACCCCTCACACCTTACATTGCTTCACATGTGTTTGCAGGGTGAAAATTAATATTGTATAATAAATTTATGTGGTTGTTCAGAGTTCATTTTCAGTGATATTGTAATAAGATGAAAATAGCTTTATCCCTAGGGAACAATCTGCGGAAGAGGGGGTGCGGTAGAATGTAAGGGCTGTCGATTGGGGTGAATGGTGAAACTACAACAATATAGACTGGACACTCTTTGATCACTTGATTGAACATCGGAGGCGCCCCCGTGCTGGATGGTGGGACCATGAGCTGTGAGTGGGTTTGGGCACAACTGTGTCGCAAATTGGTTTTACATGAAGGATGCTTGTACTCACAGATTATCACTTATTGTTAAAAAAAATGAAAACAAAACAAACAAAAAAAAAAAACAGAGAAGATGCAGAAAAGTTACGGCAGAATGCATGATCTGGGTGGGGTGGGGGGAAGGGAAGGGGATATATGCCTGAACTGAATTGGAAAATGATGTATGAAATACACAAAGCATCAATAAAAGAAAAGAAAATAGCTTTATCATGTACTTAAATAGCCAATGAATCTGAATACATAGTTTTAGTAATTGACATCATTAATTTTTTTATTAAGGTTTTTGTGCATTTCATACATTTCTTTGTGTGTGTGTGTGTGTGTGTGTGTGTGTGTGTGTGTGTGTTATCTTTTTGAGACAGAGTCTCCCTGTAGCCCCAGCTGTTCTGGAACTCTCTATGTAGACCAGGCTGGCCTTGAACTCAGAGATCTACCTGCCTCTGCCTTCTGAGTGCTGGGATTAAAGGCATACACCACCATGCTCAGCTTCATACATTTTAAAATCAAATTTAGAGCCATTCCCCCTTCCTTGCTCCCTACCCTGCCAGAGCTCATTAATTTAAGAACGCATTCTTTAATATTTTCATCAATACATTCATTTCCTCTAACTCAATATCTTATTTTGTGGCAATCAGAGTTTTGATTATGTAATATATTTTTCTGCCTGAAATTATTTTTAATGTTTTAGCCTGTCATAAAAATATGTGGTAAGTTATATATGCACATTTAAATAAGGTTCAAAATGGCTACCCTATACTAGTTCTAAAATCTATTTTTCAGCATGTATGTAGTACCTGAATTTATAATTATAATTTTTCAGTATGTATGTAGTACCTGTTTTTGTAAAACAACAGAATTAAAATTTATAAATTAAATGCAAAATCTGAGTAGAAACCAATCTCTTAATGCGACGAATGTGTTTTGTTGTACATAAAATAGATATTTATTAATAAAGGAGACAGTTTCAGCATGAATTTTATCACATTTCATTTCTCATCTTACTATAAATATTAATACTGAAAAATTTGAAGGCAGATGATATCATATTGTTCTCTCACTGCTAAGAGCCATTGTTTATTGAATGCATTTGCATTTAATTAGACATTGCACATGCTGAACTGTTACTAAAAATATTCTAATGAATTTCTAAGTGATTCTGCACTGTTTTTAATTAAATATTTTTAAATTTTATTTTTGTACGTGTATGAGTGCACTGTCTGCATGTAGGTTTGTGCACCCGTGTCATGCAATGCCTCAGAGGTCAGAAGAGGGCGTTGGATTCCCCTGGAACTGGAGTTAAAGATGGTTCTCAGCCACCGTGTGGGTGCTGGGGATCGAACTCGGGTCCTCTGCAAGAGCAGTTGGTGCTCTTTACCACTAGGCCATCTCTCCAGCCCCGATTCTGCACTTTTGTTCAAAACAATAAAATAATTCCATTTATCATACACTATTCTACTCAGATGTAATTTTTTCATCAGCATTTATATTAAAAGTTCCCTTAGTTTGCCTGCTATCTCAGAAAGTTTTACACATTGAAAGAGTAGCACATTACAGAACGATCAGAAAAGGCTTTGAGAGATTTGTCTTTTCTCTTTCTTTTCTCTTATGTTTTTTCTCTCCTTCCCTCCTTCCTCCCTCTCTTCACCCTTTTTTCCCTGCTGTCCTTCTACTCCTCCCCACCTCTCTCTGAGAAGCAAGTCTGTGGAAAGGAAGGTGAAATGGTTTCATGACATTCCGTTATGTTGTCAGTCGATGGCTGTACCATGTAATCAAACAATCAAAATATGAACATGCATGGATCATTTTTGGGTATGAGATATAATTTTTAGCAGAGCTACTTTCATAGTCATTTTTATAAAGCTCAAATCATTTCATATGGTATCTATAACTCTGACTCATGGATTTTTATGGATTATTTCCTCTTGCATGTTTGTAATTGATCACTTGAACTTGGTTCTTACTTTGTGCAATTCATTTAATTAACTGCCGACTTTCACTAGACATGTGTCCTAGTGCGGAGCTGGTTCACACTGTTAGAGCTAATTGTTTTGTCGAGTGGGGTGAAGTGCCCTTACCCCTTCTTTTGCCTCTACCTTCTGAGATTCGGTTCACTTATGGAATTCCTCCCAGCAAGTCTTTGCCCACTTCCTTCGGCATGGCTGTGCCATGTACATAATAACCTTCTGACATCATTCTAACCTGGGGTTTTTCAATTTCCCAAATGATTTTTTTCAATTTGCATACATTGGAATTCATATGGGTTTTGGTAGTGGGCAGGATCCTTGAGCACCAAAACAGTGCACAGATGATTTTCAGAAAGATTCAATCAGTCTAAAACTATCACCTGTGCTTCTTCAGACCCCCACTTTGCCATTAACTTTGTCTGGAACTGGTAGTATAGTCAATAGTTTTGACTGTTCTATATTATCTAAATGGAATCATGCATTTTCTTAGCCCTTTAAGACTGAACTCTTGTACTTAGCACGTGTGTTTGGAGTCCACTATGCTCCTTTGTACCTTGAAAATCTGTTTCTCCTTAGTTGATGAATAGCATTCCATTATATCAGTGTATCACATTTCATCTACTCAGCTACTGATGGTGAATGTGGATGATGCAAGATGTAATCTCATTTTCTTCTTATACTCATTATTTACAAGAAATGTTCCTTCTGTCATTGCAGCAGTTTAGACTTTATTTCACGTGACCTAGTGGAATCCATTAAGCACCTTCAGAAATAAATACCTAAATACTGTATCCATATATATATATAATATATATATCTTATATGAAATAATTCACAAAGAACCAGTGAAACATAGAATATGACATTCTGAACTACTCTCCAAATATTACAAAATACAAACACATTTACACAATTAAATATGAACAATCAAGTTTCACTATAAGTACTGAAATAGCATTTGCAATATTTCTCAATGAAAAATATTTCCATGAATCAAATCAATTTGAAGTCTAAACATATGATATTCCTTATGCAATAAAGCCTACACACACTTGTATAAATGCATATAGGGAAAACAAACAATTTAAGGAAGGAAAAGTTTAGAAGAACAAATAATAGGTCAGACCTCTTGATTTTGTCTTCATCTAAATTCCACTTAATTTTGACTACCATCTGAATTGCATTGTCTACAACCACAGATTTTGATCCATAACTATTTCTACCTGTAACAGATAGTGAATTATAAACATTGTATATTGTGTGGCCCATATTTTTTCTGCTTTCTTGGCAGTTTTCAGCCCCTGGCTTTTTCGCATTTACCTCCCTATTCTGAGATTGTGCACATTGTCTATTCTGAAGATTACCTGTCCACCATCAGATAACTCCTGTTTCTCCAAAAGTATCTTCGTTAACCTGTAGGCTATGGGAAAGAAAGAGAAAGAGAAAGAGAAAGAGAAAGAGAAAGAAAGAAAGAAGGGAAGAAAGAAAGAGAAGAAGGTACAAAAATGAGAATGGAGAAGAAAGACATCCATCCCTTCCTCACTTGCTCTCTCCCTTTGACCTTCCTCTCACCATGATTTCATCGAAGCCCTGATTATTTCAATTGAAATGGAAGTTGGTACTAATAATGATCGCCTCCATCATAACAGTAAGCACAAGATATGATAAAAATACTTTCTGAGGGAACTGCTTTACACGGGGCACTTTGGACCACCGTTGAGCTCTGACTTCTTTACAGGGGGCACTTTGGACAACCATTGAGGTCTGACTTCTTTTTTTTTGATCCCCCTTATTAGAGAATCTTGCCCTTTGATCCTAGACTTAAAATACTTCGTACACACAATGTCAAGCATACTTAATTATCCTCCCTGTCCCCACTGAGGATACAAATATGGATATTCCACTTTCAACACTTGGATATGCTAATTAAAGCACACTTACTCTCATTCGCTATTTTGGGTGGAGGGCAAAGTGGGCCCCCCAGGGTACAAGGTCAGGTGCCCAGGTCACAAGAGCACAAGGTTCAGTGAGCTTGCTTGTATTATAAACAGTAGCATTTTGGTGCAAGGTTAGGTAAAAGTCATTGGTACAGATTGTAGGTCATTCGTACAGATTATGTCAGGGGACACCATCCTTCAAGGGGTAATATAGTTCTTGCAGGACCTGGTTATTTCCATGAATAGATTATTATAAAAGACTTAAGACTGGCTCCTCTCTATGCCCATGCTTCTGGACTCACCAAGTGACATCTCTCTTTATTTATTTATTTATTTATTTTTTTAAATTAGTTTTTATTGATGCTTTGTGCATTTCATACATTTTTCCAATTCAGTTCAGGCTTATTTCCCTTTCCCTCCCCCCCACCCCCACCCCATCCCAGATCATGCATTCTGCCATAACTGTCCTGCATCTTTCTCTCAGTTTTTTTTTTTTTCATTTTTAGCTATAAGTGATAATCCATGAGTACAAGCATCCTTCATGCAAAACCTATCTGCAGGCTGTTGTGCCCAAACACCTACAGCCCCACCATCCAGTGGGGGGTGACAGGTTGTTTGTTCAATCAAGTTGATCAAATGGGCATCTCTCTTTAAATGTGGGAACTTCCCCCTCTACTTCCTGGCCATGCTGTGACCAAGGATGGTAATATAGTTCTTGCAGGACCTGGTTATTTCCATGAATAGATTATTATAAAAGACTTAAGACTGGCTCCTCTCTATGCCCATGCTTCTGGACTCACCAAGTGACATCTCTCTTTAAATGTGGGAACTTTCCCCTCTACTTCCTGGCCATTCTGTGACCAAGCCAAGGAGGCCATGTGAGCACCATGCCATAAGCTTCCGCTACAGTCTGGCTCCATTAGAGTTTAAGAGTCATCTCTGATCTGATCTTGGTGTACCGTAATAATGATGACTACCATTTACTGTATATCTGTGTCACACACTCTGTGACCAGCTTTGAATGCTTCCTAGAATTCTGATTACACAAATGGACAATGTTCAGACCAGGTGTGACAAAGAGCTCCAACCCAGAAGTCCAGAGGCTGTAGAGACCACACCATAGTTTCTGCAGAATTCATCCCAGAAAGGTCAGGAGGTCTGACTTCTTTACAAGAACCTTTGGTGGTACAAAATCCATGTCTCTGGGAATCTGTGTAAGAAGCAGAGTCTTATTTAGGACATGAAGGTTTTTTTAAATTTGTTTAGAAGGTTTGGTTGTGGTACCAAGGCTGGGGCTCAGATGCAATTAAGTAGAGGGAGTAACACAAGAGTGTGCTTGGAAACACACCTCACTGTGTGGTGGGACAGCTCCTTAGGAGTATGAAAAATTCATAAAAGGTTAAGAATCTTCCACTCCTATCCTGGGAAATCTTGAGTTGCTCTTCTGTCCTGGTTTTTGTATATAACATGGCTATGACCATGGAGTACAAATCTCTCTCCCCCCCACCCCCCATGTTTGATCTTGTGGTTTGTATTATACAATTAAAGGGTACTAGTGCCTAAATATAGTTTTACAATAGTGAGTACTGAGTATGCTTTTTAAGCTTATAATTTTGAGCCCCCCCACATTTGAAAAGTTATTTAACACCAGATAGCTCATTGGATTTCACTTTATACAATAGAGTTTTTATGTTACAGAGACAGCTGAGACTTCTTCAACCACACCTGGGTTTTACTGACATTTCTCCATGTCTTTATCTGTATTCTGCTTCATTTTTCTTGTAATGCAATGTTGGTTTGATTATCTACTACTGAGAAAGCAGTTAGTATATGTTCTGAGTAAGGTTACAAAATATGCCTTATTTTCTTATAAATCTGTTCTTGTGAGAAGTTGAAATTTCTGAATACCTGGTAGGGACACTTCAGGAAAGGAAACATCTTGAGAATGTCCTTCAGAGGTGTCAGCAGCCAATCATCTTTCTTCTTATTTCAAAGTCTGGCTTGTCCTCCTGACAATTTCTCTTCTGTCCTTGTCTGTTTGCACAAACTCTTCTGGAACAAGTTAATATGTGCATCCACCTTGGAATCTAAGCAAACAGATTCTTCCATGTAGCCCAGGTTGGCTTTCAACTCTTCCCTCCTCCAGCCTCAGCTGGTCAAGTACTAAGTTTACAGGGAACGACATCCCACCCAGCTAGAAAATGCACTTTTAATCTAGTTAGGAATAACTCTAAGAAATTATGTGCAATATGAGCATGAAGAAAATTACAGATACAAATAAAAGAATAATGTGACCATTTACAGTAAGAAAGATTTGATATAGTAAGAGGTCATCACTCCAAAGAGAACTTCAAGGGTATTCCCATTACAATAAAAGCTATCTTGGACTAGAGAGATGGCTCAGTGATTACGGGCAACTTCCTGGGGTTATTCTTCTTGGCAGTCTGGTGTACAATGACATCTTCCTTGGTGTCATTCTTGATGAAACCATATCCGTTCCTTACATTGAACAATTTGACTGTTCCCCAAACCTTCTGATGCATGTTTTCCACTCAATGTACATCCAAGTTCCTTATGGAGCTGTTGTATACATTTTATTTTATTTTATTTTTTTTTTCTATAATTATAATCTTTACTGATGAGGTAAATCCACAACAGGCAGACATCATGATGTTAAAAGGGTAGCTGCACGATTACTAGACCCCATCTTATTCCATGATTTCTCATCCGTTGTTCAAAATATATACAAATTTCTCTGGTAACATGGGCTTCCCTGCACAATAAGCACAACAAGCAAGAATGCATATTCAAGTGAAATGAGACCAATAAATGTTCTTTCAGTTGAGTGTGGTGGCACACTCTTTTAATTCAGTTCTCTGGAGGCAGAGTCAGGTGGATCCCTGTGAGACTGATACCAGCCTGATCTACATAGTGAGTTCCAGGCCATCTGTGACTACAGGGAGAGCTGTCTCAAAAAGACCAAAACAAAGATGGGGCTGTAGAGATGGCTCAGTGGTTAAGAGCACCGATGTTGTGGTGCATGCCTTTAATCCTAGAACTTGGGAGGCTGAGGGAGGCAGATGTTTGTGAGTTCAAGGCCAGCCTGGTCTACAGAGCGGGTTCCAGGAAAGCTGGGGCTACAGGGAGACCCTGTCTCAAAAAGTCAACAACAACAAAAAAGAGCACCGTCTTTGACTCCAGTTCCAGAGGAATCCAATGCCCTCTTCTGATCTCCTGCATTGCACAACACAGGTGCACAAACCTATATGCAGACAGTACACTCATACACACACACCAAAAAACAAAGGCAAAAAAGGAAAAGCTACCTTGACCAATGCATTTATCATTTAAATGAATACTGAAAAATTAAATACCACTTTGAAGAGACAACATTATGAGCCATATGCATGTGTAGTAAGGGAACAAAGTCAAATATCCAAGACACTAGAATGGACAACCAGTGGAATTCTAACCTGAATACATTGCAGAAAGGTGGCTGGCCCAGAAGGACTGTGATTTGGGTTCTATCCTCACCATGTCATTGCAGTTCTGTGGGAAGATGGCTTTATTATTTAAGTTCCAATATCCTAACTAATAACATGAAGAAATTGGATGAGGTGATGGCAATGGACTTCCCGTATCCTAACTAATAACATGAAGCAATTGGATGAGGTGATGGCAATGGTCCTCCTACCCAAATACACAATTCTGTTCCTGGGAAAGCAGCAAGTTCTAGCACAGAGTTTATAGCATAGCAACCTTGACAACCATTCCTATTTCTTGGCTTTAAGGATGTGAATTCTCTCTTTAAAATGTTCTCAGCTACCTATAGCATTTCACTAAAACAAGAGCATTGAGCCCCAATAAAAAGCGTTGTGCCAATGAATTAGAACTCGGGGATTTTCTAAGCAGTAATCCTTGCTTTTGTAGGAAGGAGTCATCCACACTTTGAATTTGACAGAAGAACCTGGGAGAAGTGGAAAAAACAAACTCTGGAGACTGTTTAAAAAATAAACAAAGAGTTTGCTTTGTTATTGGCTGAATGGGAGAATACTGGCCAATGAGGAATGCTTGTAGATTCAGCATCCCTAAGGAACACTGTGAGAGACAGGAAAAGGATGATAAGCATTCTGCATCTCTGAGGAATGCAAACTAGTGTAGTGCTACTGCTCAGCTGGATTTTATCAGCACAGCTGCCTGCTGTGAGTCTCTCTCCCATAGCTCTCTGGAAGAACCATGTCATTTTGACACATGTGATAGGCTTAGCCAAATGAGGATAGAGTTCAAAATCATGACTGCCAGTTAGCCAAATCCCAGTGAAATGGATTCTCCCTAAAGAAACATCAACTGCATCAATTCTTCGACTGAACAGCAGCTGTGATTATTCCTCCACAAATCAGAACAGAACCTCAATTCTCAAGGCCCTCCCTATTTGTCTCAAGGTTTACCAGGGACCACAGCTTAACACAAAGAGGCAAAAACAACCCAAGGTCTCAAAGCTAAAACCTTGTCATCTAACAAGCGTTGATCTAGCTTCTTTCTTTTTCTAATTTCTGGGTGAGCTGTCTAGGGAACTTATCCTCTAGCCTTTGGTGCTGCATGCATGCATTTATGCCATAGAAATGGGAGTCACAATACATATCACTCATTGCACTAGTAGCTGGAGCAAATATTTACAGAAAGAAACCCAAACTGCATTAGAGTTTAGCCTATTTAAATATGGACTTTTAAAGCAGGAAGGTAGAAATGGAAGTGGTCACAGTGCTCCAGAACACACTTCCATCTTGCTTCTGCCCTTTTCCTCAAGGTAATTCTTCCTTTTTTAAATTTTTCCTAAATTATATCTTAACAAAGTACAGGTTTAGGGCCTACAAGATGGCTCAGGGTATAAAGACACTTGCTGCCAAGCGTAATGATTTCAGTTGAATCCCCAGGACCCACAGGGGAGAAGGCAAAAGCCAAATCCATCCAGTTGTCTTCCGAGTGGCACACACACACTTCAGCATGCACTCTCCCTCTCTCCAAATAAACATGTAGTTTAATAAAAAAATTGCACTTTTTATGCATATAAATGTTTATATATGTTATGTATATTTGTGTTTTGCCTGCATACATGTAAGTGCACAACATACATGCACTGCCCACAGGATCCTGAAGATGGTGTTGGATTCCCTGAAGGTGGGGTTACTGATGGCTCTTAGCTGGTATGTGGGTCCTTTGTGACAGTGCTCATACTCATAACCATTGAGCCATTTCTCCAAACCCTAGATGTATTTTTTAATAAGGGTTAAAATGGTGAGGTAACATCACTGAAGCTAGCGTAAGAGAAGAAATAATTGTGCCCACTCATTTTCTCTTTTCACACTAGGTCTCCATTTGACTTCTTCACAATAACCTTTTATGTATTTGCGTTCATGTGTCTGTGCCTTTGTCTGCATCTGTGTGTCTACATGCCAGAAGACAACTTCAGGGGTCACTGTCCACCTTGCTGAGACAGGACTTCTTTCCCTGGCCTGGAATTTGCTAAATAGGTTAGGCTGATTGGCTGGGGAACCTTAGGGATTTATGTTTTTCTCCCAGCACTTCAGAGGCAAAGGCAGGTAGAGCTCTGTGAGTTCAAGGCCAGCATGGCCTACATAGAGTTCCAGGCCAGCTGGGGCTAAAGGGAGACCCTGTCTCAAAAGGACTTAAAAAAAAGAAATAAACTTTAGAGATTGGTTGTTCTAAACCTGAGTGTTGTAGTTTGTCTTCCATTGCTGTGACAAAACACTCTGACCGACACCAACTTGGGGAGGAAAGGGTTTATTCAGCTCATATCTCCTGGGTCACACAGCTCATCACTTAGGGAGCCCAAGGCAGGAACTCAGGGCAGGAACCTGGAGGCAGGAGCTGAAGCACAGGCCATGGAGTAATGCTGTTTACTGGCTTGCTCTCTTGGCCCATGCCCAGCCTGCCCTCTTATACAGTACACACCAACCTACCCAGGGTGGCACCACCCATAGTGAGCTGGGCCCTCCCACACTGCTCGACAATCAAGACAATACTCCACAGATGTGGCCACAGGCCAGTCCAATGGAGCCAATTCCCCAATTGAGGCTCCCTCAACCCAGGTGTGTCAAGTTGACACTAAAGCTATCCATCACACTGAGAATGCCTGGGTTTTAAATTAATAAAACACCTTCTTTTGAATGTCCAGTATAGATTATAGCATCCTTGTGATCAAACGCTATTTTTCTTGTGCAGGAAATCATAGGTACAATAATATCAAGATTGGTAAAGAAAGAAGACTCTCTCACAGTAGGCCAGATGAATTTTTGACATAAAGTCCATCCAAGTTAGTTAGTCCTCACAAAGACATTTATTTTGTAATTTTGAATAGAGTGTAGTGGGCTTATTATTATTAGAATTGTTTTCTTCTTCTATGCTCATTTTTTTTCTTTCTGAATTTCTATGACAAGCTAGCTATTAGTAACATCTGAAATTTCACAAAATAGCTATACATACATTCAACACTTTTAGGGAGCCAATTACTTGCTAATTGCTTGTAAATTGTCTTTGCAACATATCTTTGATTTTTGCAGCTGAAAATCTGTCAGTTTGTTTGTTTGTCACATGAGAGTGGGAGAGAAATACAGCACCAGTGCGAAGGTGTGGCTGGTCAAAGGCAATGCTATTTAGCTAGACATACTGTCTAATTGAAGATTCATCTCTTAAGACTTTTTTTCTTTTCCAGAGACTCTGTCTTACATTTTAATGACCCAATGGAGTCCCTGAGCAGAGCAGTATCCCAGGTAACTGGGCAAAAGACTTGCAGGATCATCAAATGAATGTGTTAGACTTTGTCACAGCTAATTCACTTTTGCTAAATCCTCAAAGTGCTAATTTACCCAAAGAGATTTTCTCTTCTACATTTAAATGAGACACAGGAGGAAGATACCACCCTTTTCAAATCCTTCATAGTTGTGACCATTTCAAGCATTTGGTAGTATTTCATACACAGATCACATTGAATCAGTTGTTCCCCAAAGGAAAGCCACACAGGAATTGTTAAAGGAAGGGTGGAGTAAAACTTTTTATAGCATAATTGTTCCTCAGTGTGAATGAGATAAATCCTTAGCTACAACCCCTGCCCCCCCCCCTTTTTTTTCTGGAAAACATAGCAGAATCACACAAAACCCCATTATTATGAGACATTTTCTTTTGTCTGAAAGTAACCAGATAGCTCATGGCGAAATGATAGCGTGACAACAGTTATTTAGTTCTGAATAACATGGCACTGCAAGGCACTATGAACCCAAAGCCAGACGAAATACCTTCATTGTCAATGACTGTGTGCAACCTTTGACAGACGTCAAGAGTACTCACTGCAATGAAGGCATTGTTTAGGTTTAACCTCAAAATGTCAAACCACCTCTGAATTCCGTTGTTGTTTTCCACACATTCCATTATTAATAGAGGTTATTCTTTCTTATATTTCAAACGCCAATAAAATAAACTCTCGTCCTGTAAAAATTAGAGAGCTAGGTCTTGTTTCTTTTCTTGTATTTTGTAAAATACCATTTATATGTCCAATATTCTGTAAAATGACTAAGAAAAAAAGAAAGGGGACTGTGTTTGTCTCATAGTGATGTTTGACTTCTAGTCTAGAACCACTACAAAACATTTACAGTTTAGAGGAACAGACTGAGCACAAATATCAACTTCACATTATAAATCAGAAACTAAATTTAAAAAGCATTCATGGAAGCCTAAAATGTCCCTAGATGATTTTCCTTCCCATTTATGCTTATTGCTCCAGTATGTTTTTGCATTCATACCAATGCTGTACGTGCATTGGTCTCAAATCCACCATTATTGAGAAAGAAATGTTTTGGTCAATCGTGAATAGAGTACATATTGATTGCTTATATTGATTCAAGTACTAAGAAAAGTACTTGAAAGTAAAAGAATGAAAGAAAGAAAATATCTAGAGACATTTCACAATTCACTCTACCTACAGTAGAACAAAATTTCTCACATAAACATGGCATAATGATAGTTTTGTATGTACATATACATATGAGCATAGGTTGACAGACACATGATTACACAGAGAGAGAAAGAGAAAGTAAGAGAAAGTGAGAGAGAACAGACACAGATTTGCACACATCTGTTAGAGCAATAAATTCTAATTAGATGCTACCAAGAAGCTTTTTGTGGGCCTGCAGTGGCAGAAATAGTTGACCCAACAGAAGAGACTAAGGATGGACCACTGACTATAAGGCTACTTGAGAAGTACAATGGAGACTTGGAGATATTGCACCCTTTCAGTTAATGGAAGTCCAAATAAACCAGAGTGATTCTGAACAGTGATCCAGTTTCCACACAGATCATGTCTTCTACTAGCTGACAAGCTCTTCAACATCTAGGAAACAGAGGGTATTCTATGACAAAGCAAAGGACATAATATTTTTCCAAAAATAGTGAGAGATGCTGAGGATTAAAAATAAGTCCAGACAGAAGGTTCATTCAAGCTTCATATATGCCATATTCACATAGGCAAGACAGGGTTTTTGTAAGGATCCTAGCAATTTTGTTCATGAAATATTTTCATGCTATGGAAATTTTCATTTGTGGCTTCATTTAACCACTCAAAACATTTTAAATTGTGGAATATCTAGGATTTTTAAATTAGAGATGAAAGCTGTAACTTCCTTTTTTTTTTTGGAAAACAATTGAAGGCCTGAAGAATTAAAGAAATTTACTCTTTGGCAAGCTGTTGGTGATAAACAATCAAAATTTGGATTCAGTCCATCTCTAGAGTGTAACAAAGAAATATCATATGGGGTGCCTTACAAAATATTAACCTGTACTTTCTCCATTAAAATAGGTGGAAAAATATGACTCAATACACCTTAACATATATAACAGAATGCATGAAATCCACTGGGGGAGTTATATGGAGAGGTGCAGCTGGGGTAAGGGTGTTTAGTACCATTAAGATGTTCTGTATGAGGGGCTGGAGAGATGGCCTAGTGGTTAAGAGTGCCGACTGCTCTTACAGAGGACCCGGGTTTGATCCCCAGGACCCACATGGCGGCTGAGAACCGTCTGAAACTCCAAATCCAGGAGAACTCCAGTTCCAGGGGGAATCCGACACCCTCTTCTGACCTCCGCGGCATTGCACGACACAGGTGCAGAAATCTGCATGCAGACAGTACATTCATACACATACAGAAATAAAATTTAAAAAAAAAGATGTGTTGTATGAAATGAACAAAAATTTAATAATATATATTGAAGAAAAAAAGTAAAATTAACTTATATTTTAGAGAAGTAGAATATAAAATAGTTCAGTAAACATTTTAAGCAGGAAAATGAAATATTTTTATCTTTACCTGATACTCTACCTGAGGCTGAGGAAAGGTTACTTCTATTCTCAAGTACACACTGGCTTTGTACTTGTCAATGGGTTGCTTTGTAATGATTCCTGCCATCTGGTATTTGATCTCCTTCAATTTCATCTTCGGCAATTAGAATGGAATGTTTAACTAGAGGGGAAAATACCTTACCCTTCATTTCCTTTTCTGACTCTCTGTTACTCAGCAGCCACCATTTGCCAAAAGTTCTTCAGCTAGGTATGATATTTCAGGATCCCCACCCATAAATGTGCTATGATTTTGGTTGGCTTGATTTATCTTGTGCATATCTCCACCCCTCGACCCCCACAACCCTTGATCTTTTTGAAACAATGTCTTCTTATAGCCCCAGCTGGCCTCGAACTTACTATGTAGACAGGCTGGCCTTGAACTCACAGAAAACTGCCTGACTCTGCCTCTCAAGCTCTAGGTCAAAGGGGTGTGCCCAAAACCAGACCTTGATCTTGTGCAGATCTTGTGCCTACAGTCACAGCCATTGTGAGCTCATGTGTTCAACTGCCATGCCATGTCTAGTCACCTCTGCCCTGTCTGCTGCAATGGTCCCCGAAACTTGGAACTAAAGGGTTTGATCTTGTTGTCCTATTTGTGATTGTTTTTCATTACATGGGCAGTGATGATCCAAACTCATATCATCATGCTTATGCAGAAAGTGCTTTAGTATGTAAGCCACCTTCCTAACCCCTTACACTTAATTTCTATGATACTCCTTGCATGTGTAGCTCTCGAGATTTCCTAAATGAGTGTTCAATAACCTTCAAGCATCTATCAGATAGAAAATTTGAGCAAAGGTACAATAAGAGGAGGTCAAACTTAGGATGGTGGCCCATGTTTTTAATGCCAGCACTCAGGAGTCAGAGGTAGGTGAATCTTTGTTGAGATGGAAGCCACCTGATCTACATAGGGACTTCTAGGCCAGCTCATGCTACAGATAGAGTTTGTCTCAAAACAAAACAAAACAAAACAAAACAACAACAACAACAACAACAAAAATAAAGCAAAAGAATCTCAGAGTACAAGAAGCTGCATTTGATTTGTAAACTTTTTCTCAGCTCCATCAAGGCTGACATTCAGGGACACTAATTCTTGAAATTAATTAATAATTTATGCATGTTATTCTGCTTGCTTGATTCCAAAATACTTGAAATATCAATATAAAGACAACGATGTTTATTTACTTCATTACTTCCTATTTGCTAATAGAGAAATTATCTGAAAAAAAAATCTCATTTACAAGCTACTTAATTTTCTAAAAGCTAGTGGTCAATCTTGATATTAATCTCATTGCTTTTCATTTTACCTTTGTTCCTTTAGCTAAAAATAAGCAATAAAATAAATTATCCACACAGAAATGTGAATTAATATGTGAATCTTTAGAAACAAAAGCAGTCCTTATAAATATAGAGGATAAATTCCAAGAAGCTCAACAGGTTTCTTAAATCTCAGGTAGTTTCAAACATCATGCATAATATGACTTATATATCCATGCCTTTTCATAAGTTTAACTTGTAAATTAGCCATAGTAAGTGATTAGGAAAATTAACTTATGAAAGATTTTAGTAACCTCTATATACTATTATTTTTATTATTAACTCCATAAATTTCACCTTTTTACTTAAGGCAAAGGCTTTCCAGCTTCATTTTGCCACTTCCAAATTGCCAGTACCATTATTCTTGTAGGAATAATGGTAAGTAAAACCATAGTCACATGAACATAAGCACGGTTGAGGCAGTCTGATTATAACTGAGTGACTAATGGATGAGTTACACACATAGTTTGCATTTGATGGACAAAAGAATCACACACCTCCTAAGCAGAAGGGAGCAGGACAGACACAATTTTTTCACATTACTCAGAAAGACATACAAATTAAAATTTATGAATTGTGGAAATTTCCATTTGATATGTTTAGATCACAGCTGGCCACAGATAATTATAACTAGGGATTGCAAACTTACGAATAAGAGCCCACTACTACAACTCATCATCCAATGAAATGTTATTACAGGAAAATGTTTAGGGATCTAGAAATGTACTTATGTTCTATTCATAGCCACACTGAAATCAATAAGATCTTCATTCCTTCCAGTCTGATGAAAAACTTTAAAATGAATATTATATTGGTAAAGTTATGGCTCCCTTTTATATCCAATAATGAAAGATACAGATGTGATTCAAAAATTACATTTACCTATAGTAACAAAGTTATAAAGTAAAAGGAAATAAACTCAGAAACATTCAACCATACCATGGGTTAGATGTATGACTGCATAAAGTTTGGGAAACTGATGTCCTAATTTGCAATTTGGGAGATTACAAATTAGTGAAAATAATGATTCTTTGGAAAGTCAACTGTGAGAAAGAAAGATGTAGTTTTCTTTTAAATGTCTTGGGTACCTTGCAATGTTAGAGATTCAAGAGACTCTGATATGTCACAGTAATATCAATGCAGGTGGGCCCCAAACTTTCACGTGCAGTCATGTTTCTAAGAATTTCCTGCCATCCTAATGGAGATAACTTATAGCTAAACAAACATCTAGGCAAAGACTGATGATGAAACAAAGACTATTTACTAGAAAAATAACTTTGTGACATATACTTCTTTTTATGTGTATGAATATACTGTCTGCATATAGGTTGGGACACCCATGTCGTGCAATGCGGTGGAGGTCAGAAGAGGGCGTCGGATTCCCCTGGAACTTGTTCTTAGCCGCCATGTGGGTGCTGGGAATTGAACCCGGGTCCTCTGCAAGAGCAGTCGGTGCTCTTAACCACTGAGCCATCTCTCCAGCCCCAACATATACTTTTATATAGACCATAGAATGCTGTCGAGTTTAATCTTAGCAAATGTAATTTTTTACTTATAAATAGGTTCTCATTTGAAAATTGCATGCCAGGTGTGGTGGCTCATGCCTTTAATCCCAGCACTGGGGAGGCAGAGGAAAGTGGATCTCTGTGAGTTCAAGGCCAGCCTGGTCTATAGATCAAGGTCCAGGTCAGCTGGGGTTTACAAGGAGACTGGGATCAGTCTAAAGCATGTTTTCAGCTGAGAGCACATTGCATAGCTATTTTCTCTCACCCTATCCAGCTTTCATAACTTCTTTCCGCTTGAGACTGCTCCTTCTACTTATCAAGTGCTACCTCCAGTAAACCTCAGCCATGACAATATTACACATAATATTTACATGGAGAAAAAAATTTAAAAACAACAATGTGGAGTTGATGAATGTAAAAATTGCATGCAAGATAATGGAAGAGTCAAATTATGAGTCCTGTATTTACCAAATGTTCCAGTATTTGTTAACCATACCAGTTTTTTGGGTTTATCTATACTGACTCAGACCATCCGAAGGAAGAGATTGAGAATCTGCAGCTTTGACAGGTGTTGCACATGAGTCTTAACACCTGGGATACACTAAAATAGGTCACAATATAGGAGTGATACAGGGTATTTTAGGTATTGTGGGTCATATTGTTTCTGTTGCACCACATAACTATGCCTCTGTAGCTGAAGAATAGCCATAGACAATCTATAAACAAGTGAGTATAGCTGTGTTCCAATTAAATTGTTTCCAAAAATGAATGGATGCATTTTTCTCAAAGACCTTAGTTTGCCAAACCTTGGACTAGAGGCCAGGGTGCATAAAAGTGGTTTATTGTTCTATAATGATTTGGCTGCTGATGTTCTATACTATTCTTTCTTCAGCAGAATGTTTGGATAATGTAGATCAGACAATAGTCTTTTCCAGAAGTGAGGACACATTTCCATATATCTAACCATATTCCTAATCTTTGACTGCCATTGGCTTTGCCATGAGGTAATTTAAGCACACATTTCAGAAGAGAGTAGACTGTAGAAGCCAAGTCTGATATTGTTTCATGCTGATTCATAATATTGTGAAAGATTATTCCATAAAGACAGAATTCAACTGCTATAAGGAGTCATGTAGGCCTATTTCTTATGTGTCTGCACATGCCTATGCATGTGTATGTGTGTGTGTGTGTGTGTGTGTGTGTATACATGCGTGGGTTGGATACCTGGAATTTTATGAATTATAACATTTACTCTGACTAGGAATGAAGTAACATATCTCTTATGTCATTGTAGCAGTGTGCAATTAACTTCATGAAGAGTTAGTAGCCTTCCTTTTTATTCATTGAGGGTTTAAATTTCTCTTTACCAACTGTACATTATTGTTACATTGATCTGCATTTTCAATACTTGGCATAAATGTAGTACAAAATAACCAATTTTGCATTCAAGTCAATTATAGTTAATCAAATGATTGGATTCTTAAGTTTTATCACTACACATTAGGGCACAGTGAATAGAATTCTGTTTAACCCAAGTAACTCACATTCATCTTTAGATGAAACTAAGAACAGCATAAAATAAATGTGCTGCTCTAGAGCCAGACTATTTACTGTTAGGTTGTGACTTTGGCTACATGGAATACATTTAATTCACAAAGAAAAGAACAGCGACATGTTTCTCATTAAATTGACTTTAGCCTCTGAACTCTGGGCCTACATCTGTTTATTCTGAAAATGGTTGCTTGTCAGCAAATTTGTTACCTACTACATTGCTCCTCTGAGTCATTTTATCAAGGGTTGGAACATTTTCAAGTCTGGCTACACTATTCATTTTTTTGGAAATCTCAATCTCAGATTTACGTTACATTAGTATTTGCAAAATCAGACAAATGTGACACGTAAAGGAAGATTCTGCTAAAATTTCTAAAAGCCTTAGTTGATGATGTATATTTGCAATTTATAGCTGCTGGGAGAGGGTGAGTCAGATTTCATTAAGGATGTGGTGTTTGGTGGGTTGACCAGGATCCAGGGGATGGGTCCACACCCAAGTACATTTGGGGAATACAATTTAAATTTTATAGGCCTTATAAAAAGAAAAATAATAGAACATGAAGTTGGGGGGGCAGGGGTGGATTGAGGGAATCTGAACATGATCAAAATTTCTTGTAAGAAATTCTCAAAGAATCAATAAAACTATTTTTTCAATCCTGTTGGTGAGTAGTCAAAGAATTATTGGCAGCTGATTACTGCTTTTGTGAGGAAAAGCTGATCTTCTTAAAAGGAAGGACTCTATGTAGGTTGACGGGACCACAGTGGATGAACTTGCACGGACGAACATCGGGGGCCAAAACTTGACTCGGTAGGCCTTAACAGAATGACAGAATATAAGAGTTCTGAAGGGGAGGGCACCAATGGGGAAGGGGTATAATGATGATTAACGTTGATCCAGACGCTCTGCTTGAAATACACAAAAATCAATTTAAAAATTATGAAATGTCCTGTCATGTGCACTAGAGTCAATAGCTATCTGGTTGGAAGGCAGTATGTGTTACTGAGATAATCACAATTGAACATTTCAGGGAGTGACTTATTTTGAGTATATTGTTTGTATTTTATTTGAACACCTCACACCTAAACATACATATTTCATCCAATGCTGTCTAACTCTCAATAGATATCTTGCCTTGGGTGATATATGTTTTTCCTTAATTATGGACAACTTTGATGTGAAATTTTATTTCTACAGGTCCATATAAGACATTGCCCACCCCTCCACTTGTATAAATCTACCTGCCACATTTCTTCACATGGTCCCAAGAATGTGACTTTAATAATCTTCTNTGTGCTGGATAGCTTTAGTGTCAACTTGACACACCTGGGTTGAGGGAGCCTCAATTGGGGAATTGGCTCCATTGGATTGGCCTGTGGCCACATCTGTGGAGTATTGTCTTGATGGTCGAGCAGTATGGGAGGGCCCAGCCCACAATGAGTGGTGCCACCCTGGGCAGGTTGTTGTGTACTGTATAAGAAGGCAGGCTGGGCATGAGCCAGGGGAGCAAGCCAGTGAACAGCATTCCTCCATGGCCTGTGCTTCAGCTCCTGCCTACAGGTTCCTGCCCTGAGTTCCTGCCTTGGGCTCCCTGAGTGAGAACTGTGACCCCAGGAAATGTAAACTGAATAAACCCTTTCCTCCCCAAGTTGGTGTTGGTCAGAGTGTTTTCTTACAGCAATGGAAGACAAAGTAGAACAGGCACACGAGGCTATAGTTTCAGTAAGCATTTCAAACATTTATAAGCCTTTTTAGTTTATAAATAAAGCATAATTATCTATTTTCCATATACTCAAAACATGTAGAAGAGCTATGTAAAACCATGATATGCTAAAATGGCTTCCTTCATCTCAAAGTCAAATAATTACATATAAGCAAATTTGAGTTTTAAAAAAAATTAGCTCTTTATCTGAGCATGGTGCCACATGCCTTTAATCCCATCACTCAGGAGGCAGAGGTAAATTGATTTCTGTGACAATGTGGCTAGCTTGGGTCTATGAAGTAAACTATAGGCTAGCTGGGGCAGCAAGGAGACCCTTTATCCAAAACAACAAAAAATTTGGCTCTTTTAAAAAACATTTAAAATTTTAAAAATTTATTTTTTATTTTAGGTGTATGATTGTTTTATCTGCATGCATATTGAGTGCACCACATGCATGTAATGCCTATGGAGGCTGGAACAGTGTGTTGATCCCTTTGAAGTGGTTGTTAGCAGCCACAAGAATGCTGAAAACTGAACCTAGGCAAGCAGTAGGATCTACTGCATCACTTGGAAAGATCTTATAAAGCATCTCCTCTTTAAGCCAACTTATTATTTATAATTTTATGCAAGTGATCTTATTCTTGAGTCCATGTTACATAAGAAAGTGTAATTGTTCCTTTAAATATAAAATTTAGGCTTTAGTGTACTTTTCTCTGCAAGAGGAGGCGAGTAATTCCCTCACGGATCTGCTTGGTTTTTGCACTGTAAATGATGGGGTTCATCACAGGAGGTGCCAGCAGATACACGTTGGCCATGAGAACATGGACCAGTGGAGGGGCGTGCTTGGCAAAGCGATGAGTCATGGACACTCCAACCATGGGAATATAAAGGACCAAAACAGCCAGCATGTGGGACAGACAGTTGTTGAGGGCCCGGAGTCTCTCAGTCCAGGCGGCTGTGCACAAGATGCTTTTCAGGATGAGTGCATAGGAAAGCACAATGAGCAGAGGGTCTAAGACAATAATGAGCAGGACCAGAGCAAATCCATACCAGCTGTTGACCCGGATGTCCCTACAAACCAGGCGAATCATATCCTGGTGAAGGCAATAGGAGTGGGAGAGAAGGTGGGAGTGGCAGAAGGGCAGGCGCTTGAGCAGGAAAAGGGAAGGGAGCACAGCCAAGACGCAGCGGCAAATGATGGCCATCCCAATTCTACCGATGACTTCATACGTCAGGATGGAGGCATAGTGGAGGGGACGGCAGATGGCCACATAGCGGTCAAAAGACATGGCCAACAGAACGGATGATTCCATAAAGGAGAACCCATGGAGGAAGAAGACCTGGGCAAAGCAGGCCTCAAAGCCGATTTCCCGAATGTTGAACCAGAGGAGCTGCATGACTGTGGGCAGTGTGGTGAGGGTGAGGCCCAGGTCAGTGAGCGCCAGCATGGAGAGGAAG
This sequence comes from Rhizomys pruinosus, assembly GCA_009823505.1. Taxonomy (NCBI): domain Eukaryota; kingdom Metazoa; phylum Chordata; class Mammalia; order Rodentia; family Spalacidae; genus Rhizomys; species Rhizomys pruinosus. The sequence goes on along the minus strand of VZQC01010460.1, from coordinate 452,516 downwards.
AGATACATGGGCTGGCGGAGAGCTGGCTCTGTGCAGATGACAGTGAGGATGGTGCCATTTCCCATGATGGAGATGGTGTAGAGACAGAAGAAGGGGATGGAAATCCAGAGGTGTTTTGCCTCAAATCCAGGGATGCCAGTGAGGATGAAGTAGAAAGGCTCCTGAGTGGCGTTAGTGACTTCTGACATGCTTGATGGATTCAAAATACAGAATCTTCGTAGGGCATTAAGAATGTGTCAGTCTGGTACTATAAGAGAGTTATTGTTCATTTAACCAGTGTAGAAATATATGATTAAGATGGTTACAGAGAAATATACAAATGAATGGTCCTATAGTCAGAAGTTTAATGCTGAGGATTCTTCCTTTATAAATTTCTATCATTACAATTTCAGCCATCTCATATTTGACAAGGGGGCCAAGAAGACACAATGGAGAAAAGACAGCATCTTCAGTAGGTGGTGTTGGCAAAACTGGATCACCACTTGTAGAAGAATGAAATTAAACCCCTACCTCTTGCCCTGTACAAAAGTCAACTCCAGATGGATTAAAGATCTCAATGTGAAATTCCAAACTCTGAAGGTGATAGAAGAAAAAGTTGGCAGCAGACAACAAGACATAGGCACAGGAAAAGACTTCCTAAATCAGACAGCAGCTGTTGGGAATTAAGGTGGACAATTGACAAATTTGACCTAATTAAACTCAAAAGCTCTGTATATCAAAAGAAACAATCAAGGAAGTGAAGAGAAATCCCACAGAGGGAGAGGAAACCTTCACCACAGAAACATCTGACAAAGCATTGATTTCCAGAATATATAAACTACTCAAAAAACAAAGAAGAAAACAAATGACCCACTCAATAGATTGAGCAAAGAGCTGAACAGAGGCTTCACAAGTGAGGAATTAGAGATGGCTGAGAAACATCTTAAGAAAAGATGGCCTAGCGGTTAAGAGCACCAACTGCTCTTACAGAGGACCCGGGTTCGATCCCCAGCACCCACATAGCGGCCGAAAACCGTCTGAAACTCCAATTCCAGGAGAACTCCAGTTCCAGGGGAATCCGAGACCCTCTTCTGACCTCCGCAGCTTTGCACGACACGGGTGTACAAACCTGCATGCAGACAGTACATTCATACACATACAGAAATAAATAAAATTAAATAAAAAAATCTTTAAAGAAGTGTTCAACATCACTAATAATTAAGTAAATGCAAATTAAAACCACTTTAAGATTTCATCTTACTCCAATAAGACTGGCTAAGACCAAGAAAACAAATGATACCAAGTGCTGGAGAGGTTGTGGGGAAAGGGGAACACTCATCCACTGCTGGTGGGAATGTAAACTGGTACAGCCACTATGGAAAGCAGTGTGGAGAACCCTTGGAAGACTTGGAATGAACTTGCCACCTGACCCAGCCATACCACTCCTAGGCATGTACCCACAGGACTCATCTTGCTGCAGAGATACATGCACAGCCATGTTTATTGCTCTCTTCACAATAGCAAGGAGCTGCAACCAATTCAAGTGCCCTTGAACTGACGAGTGGTTAGTGAAAATGTGGTACATCTACACAACGGAGTTCTATGCAGCAGTAAAGAAAGATGACATCATGAGCCTTGCAGGTAAATGGCTGGGGCTAGAAGATATCATGCTGAGTGAAGTAACACAGTCCCAGAAAATCAAACGAAGAATGGTATCCCTCATCTGTGGATGCTAGCACCAATTACGTAATTGTATGGCAAACTGAGCATCGTCAATGTGATCTGAAAACATCTGTGCTCTTATATTGTGACGCCCTTAAAAATAATAAAAAAAGAAAAAATTCTATCAAAATAGCTCATTTTTTTTCCACCTCATGGATGTCAACTTGACAAACCTGGAAAGAATTAACCTCATTTGGGGAATGACCTCTATCATATTGGCCTGAGTATAAGTCTACGAGGCATTTTTCTTGATGGTTAAGTGATGTACCTGTACCCATGTGGGTGGGTGGTACCAACCCTGGGCAGGTGGTCCTGAGTTGTATAAGAAAGCAGGATGAGCACAGGTCAGAGGAGCAAGCAAGGAAGGAATAACCTTCCATGTTCTCTGCTTCACTTCCTGTCAGGATCTGGATAGAGTTCCTGCATTGGCTTCTCTACGTTATTTACTGTGATGTGAAAGCATAATCCAAATAAATCACATCCTTCCCAAGTTTGTTTTGATTAGTGATTTATCACAGCAATAGAAAGCTAACAAGGACAGAAATTGGTATCAGGAGTAGTGTGCTACTGTTAGAGATCCAACCATGTTGTTTTGGGTTGTGGAAATTTTGGAACTTTGGGGTAGAAAAGCCACTGAGTACTTGGAGGTTAGTGAGTTGTTCTGTGGGAGCTTGTAAAGTAACAATTCTGAGAGAAATAAAAGGGGTGGAGGCATGTTGTGTGGAGTTCAAGAGGGAAGTTTGAGTCCTTCAAAGACTCTACTGAGGCCATTCATGTGATAGTTTGTAATAAGCATTTTTGGAAGCAAAACCTTTTGTGCTTTACTGGGGCAAGTGATGTTTGTTAACTGGAGCTGAAAAGTTAGATATGATTAATAACAGACTTGTAATATTAAGGTGAAATCTTCTAGGAATTATAACCTCAGAGTCAACACACAGAAGCTATGGTCCAGAGGGGTCTGAGGCTTCATCACAAGCTGAAAGCAGAATTTGATAATGTGAGGAGACTCCCGTGTGGTACTGGTTTGGGCAGCATGAAAGTTCCAAGATTGAAGGAGACACTGAGGTTTGGCACTGGGTGAGGCCCGGAGAGGCCATTGGTGTGGTGCAGCAGCGTCAGTTGTAGGGCAGTCTTAGCATATTGGTGATGCCATGACTGTTGGATGACCGCTAGAGAGAGTGGCAGGTGTGCAGTGGAGTTGGTCTCAACCTGCCAGGCAAGCTGCATGTTCTGTGGATTGCAGAGCTAGAGAAGTGGAGCTGCCCATGCTCAAAACGTGGCCAGATCATGATCATGTCCCTGGTGTGCAAAGTGAGCTGTTTCACTGGACTTTGGTTTTGTCAGTAAGCAGCATTTCTTCATCATCTCTGATTCAGTTCCTGTCAGTTCTTCCCTTGACATCTCTTAATTATGAACTGTGATGCGGAAGTTTACTCCAAACAAAACCTTTCCTCCCCAAGTTACTTTCTGCTAGTGTTTTATCACAGAAATAGTAAGCAAAGCAGAACAGGAAATAGCCCTGTTATGCACCAACACTTAGCTTTTATTTCCTCTGTCCTTGTAATTTATGTATCCCAGTGGTCCTCGTGTCTGTGTTTATGTACCTACACATACATATTTACCAACTAAAACTGATATTTTTAGCATTTTGAATAAATTCCAAATAAGCACACCCAAATATTTAGTCTCTGTTCTATTTCCTGTAAGAGAAAGATAAGATTATTCTGAACACTTTCTATTATTTATTCAGATGAATTTGCATTAAAATTGGGAAATATCAAGGACATCTGATTCCTAAGAATTTTGCTTGAACACCTGTGTGGATTAGAATAATAACTATCTTTTTTTGATAACTCTCTTTTGTAAAAAAGAGTGCATGAGAGTCTGAGAGAACTCTGAGGAAGGCATCACAGATCAATATTCATATGGATAGTCCATGGGAAGTCACAACCAGATGAATAATGAATGCACAGGCCAAGTTAGCTAGGAATCATGGGCATGTTTAAGATGGGGATGTTCTTGCAGGAATCAGAGGTTCTAGGATTTATTGTGACAATTTAGACAAGAAGTCAAGGCGAGGAAGGAAAAAAGGAAGGAAGGAAATTAGATAAGATAAATTTATAAGGAAATGTAGAATTTAGCAATTGGGTACATGAGAAAGAAAAAGCAATGGGGATTGCAAAGGACTTTTCAGAAATAAGAAAGAAGAAAAATTTAAGGCAAGGGCCAGCACCTAAGAGGTGTGTAGTTCACTAATGGTCAGATATTCAAGAAAACCAATACTGAAAGTCAACTGTTCAGTTCAGGAATCTGAAGGTCACCCATGAACTTCCAGAAGCCAAGCTAAATTAGTCTGAGAGGTGAATTTATGGGAAACATTAGAGTTTTGGTAGATTACGTGTTTTCAAAGAGGGAGTCTATTGTTCCCTAAGGGATGGATGCATTGTTTTATTTTTAAAATCTAATAATGACTGATTGGTTATTAATTTTTAGAGAATGAAAGGTGTGAAAGTATTTGTTAGAAAATAAACATTACTCGATTTTTTAGAATTAATTCACTAAAATATCCACAGATGCTAAACTAATAATCCTGGGGAAAAGCACTTCAGAATTCAAACAGCCACTATAATATAAAACTGGGGGAAATGGGAAAAATAAAATAAACACAAAAGTGGATTTATTTAAATTAGGGCAATGAACACAGTTTAATATTACAATATTCAATGAATATTACAATATTCATGTGAATTCCTGTATTTAATATAATTTGAAACCAAGGAAAAAAATCTGCTCAAAAAATAAAATATAGCTAAATATTTAGGAATAAAATGTTCAAAGGTCAAAATTGTAAAGAAATTAGAGATCGCTGGAATGCCCAACAGACTATTAAATAATGGTAATTAGAATGACTATAAACCATAAATCAAAAGATAAGAAGCCAGGTCAAGGTTTTTAAGCTCTTTAGCACTGAATCTTAATGGTCTTCGTTAATAGCTCTGAGCATTAATTACTTAGCAAATATTCTAAATAATAAACATGTTAATTAGAGAGGTGTCTGGTCATTTGTAAAATTATAAATGAAAGAGAAGCTGTGTTGGAATCCACCCAAGCACTGAACAAGAGTGGGATGACAATCAGGGAATCTGCATTGCGCAGGCACTTCCAGGAGTTGTCTAGTTTGATGACAACCGGGGAGTGAGCACTGCGCAGGCAGGCGCTCCCACAAGCTGTCTAGCTTGATGCACTCTTGACTAGAGCTCGGGTTCCTGCATCTTTGGTTGTTTTCTGAAGACAGATATAATATTTTTACATGTCTGATAATGCCCCATGATTTTATACTTCAGTTTGTTCTGGTTGTTTAGTTTAGATTAATTTTTTAATTTTTTAATTTATTATTTTATGTGTATGAGTGTACTGTCTGCATGTAAGTAGGTGCACCTATGTGATGCAGTGCTGCAGAGGTCAGGAGAGGGTGTCGGATTCCCCTGGAACTGGAGCCAAAGATGGTTCTTAGCTGCCATGTGGGTTCTGGGAATCGAACCCAGGTCCTCTGCAAGAGCAGTCGGCGCTCTTAACCACTGAGCCATCTCTCCAGCCCCCCCAGTTGTTTAGTTTAAATATTAACAGGGAAATATACAAACTTGATCGTGAAGAATCCATGATAATGTCCTACCAGAGCTGAGACCTTGACCAGAATAAAAATAGTAAAATCAGAGAATTCTTGAAAACCAAGCAGACAGACTAAGTGTGATTTGTCCAATACCACCGCAGCACAAGACACCTGTTGGGAGGTGTTGGATTTATTCAGTCCCTTTCCCTGTAGTAGCCCATACATTGTATATCTCAAGCGTCACAATAACGTATCCAGGTGTCCTCACAAATAAAATATTTCAAGACATTGTGGTTGAACACAACCTTGACAGTCTGTATGGTGTGCTTATCACTCAGGATGACAGATGGAAGAGTGACATTTATGGAATGTTAACTCATTTAACAACATTTAACTCATTTAACAACTGCTTGGTTGTTTTCTATCATGTCCAGTAAAGAAGGACATTTAGTGTGGACAGAAGTAATTCTGTTTCTTTGAAAAGCCAGGAGATCTTCTGTTTATTTAGTTAACAATAATTTTACTGAATGCTTTTACAAAAAAGCTCACCTAGCTCAGAAAGTTCACATACAATATTCTGTGGATCTAAAAGCTGACTTTTTTTCTTATATTTAAAGTTACTATACAGTAGTGGATTTCATTATGATGTTTTCTTCTATATGTGTCATACTTTACTGGTATTCCCCCTCTTTTACGACCTTCCTTCATCCTCCTCCATTCCTATCACTTCTCCCTAAGTAGTCCCCATATGTTCTGCATGAGAGAAAAATGGGATACTTTGCCTTTCTTTGCACCACCATTACCTTCTCTAGTTCCACTACCTCCACATCATTGTACACATGCACATGTGCTCACACATGCATGAGTGCACACAAGCATACACACAGAAAATATATAGATAAATCTAGATTCTGCATGCAACAGAAAATGTGACTTGAAAAGTCAAGAAGTCTTGGTGGAAGACATTTACTAGCTATTCTGTGAAAAGTCGAAATTTGAAAGGATGGGGAAAGAATTAATAGAGACAAGATATGCTGGGACTGGTCAGTGAGTGCATCCTTTGCAGCCCTCTGAACAGGGAGGTTGATGCAGGTGTGGTGGTAACAGAGGGAGCAAGGTGGTGAGAATGAGACCCTGGAGGGAGGGTGGAGCCTTCATAGGTTTTAAGCAGGAGAGAGACATCAATTTTTTGTTATTGTTGACAAAGGGGCTGTGAGTGAGAGGAACTCCCCTCTGCCATCTAGAAACTAGTATAGTATTAGGGAACAACAAAATTTCAGAAAATGTATTTCTGTGTGTACATTTACAGCTATGTGGCATGTGTGAGTATCCATGCATGTATGTAGGAGTTATAGGAACTCAGAATAGATGTAAAATCTGTGGAAATGTGTTGAGAAAGAAACAAAGGCAAATAGAAGCAAGGAAGGATGGGGGTTGGAAGAAATCAGACTGGGCATTGCTAAACACTTGGCGGTGCTCATATTCTGCTGCAAGTAGATTTACAGCCTGCTAAGTCAGTACGCTAACAGGTTAATTTCCTAGGTAACCCCACCAGGTGTGTTGACCAAGGCTGTGCTCCTGTGGGGAGAGTTTACTTAGAGCTTTGTGCCTTTTGGAGCCTGGCTTCTTGATTTTTCTGACTCATTCTTCTGTGCTAATAAATGGCTTTAGAAAATATAAAATACCCAGAAAATGTTTTTCTTTACTATCAGACTGACCTTAATGCACAAGATTCTGTTCATTCTTTTCATCACTTTTTATGTTTCTCTTAAGTCCAACTCACTCTGAGATGTTTGATAAGCCTTTTTCCAGGCAGAAAGGATGATCGAAAATATCACCCTGGAAAGGCCAAATTCCATGATATGATTCTGATGATACATGGTGAGCACAAGCTCCTCGGAGCTCAGAGTAAGGACATCTGGGCTCCTCCTGGCATTCACTGGGAGTATGTGATGAATCTCTCATTTTGGTTTTCTACCTGCCACATCTCCCTCAGCATCCCTCTTAATGGGACTGCTTAATTCTCTCCCTAATTTCAGGAGTATTTTGAAATGGGAGTGCTTAATGTACACCTCTTTGTTACATCTATCCCCCCACCCCCGTACTGCATCTTTGGGACAGTCCAGCCTTACCTGAATGTTCTCTATGGCTTTCAGTTCTGTTTTTTTGTCCTGTAGTTGAATGTGGTTTTTATGTTCTTGAAGAACACAAGTTATAATATAAGACACCATTGGAGAGGATTCTCTAGGGGCCTTACAAGGATATGAAAATTATTCTCTGAGACTTCAGGCCTCTAGGGAGAGAACTAAGAAGCGGGTCCGTTGTTAGGAAAGGCATCCGCACTGTGACAAGAAGCAGGGAACCTTGGCACCCAAACCTTGAGAACACGTGATTTGGTTTTGGATGGTAAGAAAACTCTGGAAAAGTAGTGCTGAAGGGCTTCTTATATAAGGATGATTAACTTTAGACCTCAAAGGTAGCAGTTTCACTTAAGGCCCATGTCTTCCAGGGAAGGAATGAATGCATTTATTAAGAGAAATGTTATTGCCTGGGATCTTAAATTTATCCTCAACTTACTGAAAATTTTTTTTTTCAAATGATTTTGAATATCATCCAAATTTAAATTCGTAGTGCTAAAAATTATTTTTGTGAATTCATAGTCTACTGATTTGTAAAAGCATGATTAGAGCAGATATAAAATATTTTGGGGATGGGGCTGGAGAGATAGCTCAGTGGTTAAGAGCACTGACTGTTCTTACAGAGGACTCGGGTTCAATCCCCAGCATCCACATGGCGGCTGAGAACCATCTTTAACTCCAGTTCTAGGGGAATCCGATGCCCTCTTCTGACCTCTGCAGCATTGCACAACACAGGTGCACCTATCTACATGCAAGCAGTACACTCATACACATAAGAAGTTAAATAAAAAAATATTTTGAGGTTATTATAAAATGTGTAGTCAGGGGACATGCAAGGGAAGCGTCCCGGCCATCTAGCTTGGAGCTTGGGGCCAGGTGCCGGGGCATCTAGGAGGTGGTTTTGAGCACCACACCATGCTGTGCCCTGCTTTACATCTCTTGCCAGGGGCCGGCTGGCCTTCAGTTGCTCACAGAGCTGTGGACTCATTGTAATCATCATCATGTGACAATGTGATAATTGACAAAAAAGAAAGAAAATGGCTGAAGAGCAAAATGCTCCTCTGGGTTAAGAAGCGTCTCATCACTGGCTCTCCCTGGCCAGGGGCAGGGGAAATGTGAAGGCTATAGTTACCAGAAAAAGCCAACCAGAGCTACGATCAGGAAAACAACAACAAAATATGTGATCCATCTCTTTCCTTAAACAAAAGCGAAAGGTAGTTTTCTCTGCTATTGATGTCCCTCGACAGAAACATTCTAGTCAGCAGGTAACTGTTGCCTCTGTTTCTTGCACAGAAGACAACACATTCTTTCACAAATGCAATTATAATTATGTGAATACAGAAATGGAGACTGGAAAATAGCAGAAGCAGCATAATTCCGATTGTGACCCTCTTCTGTGAGCCTGGAACTGTGTTTTCTTCCCATGAACCTGGGCGCTTTGGGCCTGCCCTGTGAATCTGAAGTGGAAGTTGTCTCTCATGAGCCTGAAGCTGTCAGCCCTCATAACAGCCCGGAACTTTGGTTATCTCTCATGAGCCTAAAGGTATGTTACCCTCCTGAGAACCTGGAACTGTGTTTCCCTGTCAGGAGCTCTGGCTGTACTTGATTGGAATGAACCAGGTCTGCAGTCCCATCCTGTGAGCCTGGGGCCATCATTGTCCCCTGGAGCTGTGGTGCCATCCCATGAACCTGAACCTGTGGTCCCCTCATGTGAACCTAAAGTGCTGGTCCCCTCCCTAGTGCTTGGTGGTGTGGGCCCTTCTCAACAGCCACTGGAACAGTGGTCCCCTCCCAAGGGCTGAAGTGCTAGTCTCCTCCTGTGAGTTGTAGCTGTACTGAAGTCCCCTCCTGTGAACTGAGGCTGTGATTCACTCCTATGGACCAGAATTGTGGAGTAGATCTCTGGTTTCCCCTGACTCCCCAATCACCATCCCTCCATCCTCCATCTCCCCAGTCCCCTGTGACTAAGAGCTGTTCCTGTCCCAGGAGCTGGTCTCTCGTGAGCTGGAGCAGGGGTCCTCTGTCATGAATGTGGAGTGCTGGTCTCCTACAGTGAGCCATGGGTTCTACATTTCTCTGGTGGTAGGCTGACGGTGGAGCGGGGTAGATGGAAGACTTCCCAATATTGGACAGCAGTTTCAGCCTTCTCTGAGTAGCTGCATTACCCACAATCCCTTGCTCTGAGGTCCTACCTTGTGTATGGCAGTGGCTTTGCCTATTTGTCAGGGGGTGTGGGAGGTCTCTGTAATTTGCAGACTCTGGTTTTGGGAGAACTGGCTCTCTAGAATAGACCTCCCACTTCCTTGAGGGTGGGCTGTGGTCCTCACTCCACATGTGGTCCTGGGGACCCAGGCCTTGATATTAGACCTCTGCTATTACCAGGAGCTAAGAGGTTTACTGTTACTCTTTTTTATTCTTCTACATCCTCAGTGTTCCTTCACCTATGCCCTAGTTGAACTTCTAGAAATGTAACTCACACTCTGGGAAGTTAAAAAAAATGAAATAGAGTGCTTGCTTAGGCAGCACATATACTAAAAATTGGAATGACACAGAGAATATTAACATGGCCCCTGCGCAAGGATGACAAATTCGTGAGGTGTTCCATATTTAAAAAAAATGAAATAGAAAGTACTTTAATAACTAAATGAATTCTCAAAGAAAAATATGTTTATATTTTAGAATATAAATTAGCAATTTTATATGTCTACTGTAATTGTTGAATATTATTAACTGACAAAACTGTACTACCAAGCTTCAGCAATAATATGAAATTATCACTATTCCTATCAGTTTGCCATTCACTCCATTTCCAATTATTCAATATATACCAAGTTTTTCAATATAATCATGTTACTTCTTTTAAAGAAAGCCATGCTAATAAAATATTTTATTCTTAATATGAACTAGTTTCACCTAAAATGAAAACAGAAGAAAAAGTGGAGACAAAAAAATAAAGTTGTCACCAGGCATGGTGGTGCATGCCTTTAATCTTAGCACTTGGGAGGCAGAGGCAGGCAGATCTTTGTGAGTTCAAGGCCAGCCTGGTCTACAGAGTGAGTTCCAGGACAGCTGGGGCCACAGAGAGACCCTGTCTCGAAAAGACCAAAAAAAAGTTGTCAATCCCTAGGTTGAGAAAAGAAAACCAACAAACACAGCCATCAAATAACATACCTCCAGTATTTTGTATGTACCAGGAATTGAACTAAGGGCTACTTGGAGGTGTGAAGCTCTTGTGAGGGGGAAGTGGGAAGGGCCAGGCCAACAGTATATCAAGACACCGATTCCATGGTTGTTAGTCTTTTCCTGCTTCTCATTTTTGGGAAGAGCTAGCCACTGTGGGGAATGAGCTACCTTTTAACATTGCCACAATACTAACACAACAAAATTCAGAGTTGATGTGGCCTGAGGAGTGTGGAAGTGTCCAGATCTCCCAGGACATCACAGCCATGAGCAACTGAGACTTCCCCTCAATGAAGTCTGCTGGGCTGGGCTGCAACATGGGGTGCGTTTACTTCTTCCCTAGGAAGCTTGGCTTTCTCCTCATGCACCAGAGGGCTGTGACGAGTGTCACTCAGTCACACAGGACAATTGGCTAGGAGTTTTGAACTTTTGATTATACTCGTCTTTATTTTTTTAAGTCACTTTTACAACCCAGCATGCAAAGTAACGGGTTTCATTAGAGCGTTTTTTGTAAGTATATGTCATTATGCTTGGGCTCATTTATCTTCCTACCCTCCTTGCTGATGTCCTTCCTCCCCTGAAGAGTTTTCATGTCCCATGGATCCCATTGCCTCTCTTTTCTCTCTGCCCTCTCCATTAAGATTTTCTCTCTTCTCATTGTCCCCTTTCTACTATTTCCTAAGCACACAGGTGCACACACAGATAGAGGCAGAGAGAGAGAGAGAGAGAGAGAGAGAGAGAGAGAGAGAGAGAGAAAGAGAGAGAGAGATTTAAACTTTCCCCTTTCCCCAGCTCACAGCCATCCGCAGCCATTGAGAGTCTCTTGTTTTCTCTCACATGTGGTTTGGCTTTGTAAGTCCACCTGTCTTGTCACCTGCTCTCCTTGGTTATTTGGAGCCATTGTAGATCCATTAATTCCTCACCTCTTACAAATGCCACTGCTCCAGGAAAAAGATCATGAGTGTAGAACAGAATGTATAGATAAACCTGCTAAAGACGAGATTAAATAGAAAATAGTACTGGGGAGGGGAAGACTTTGGGAGGTATGATTACATATGGTTATTCCAGCTTTTGCAATTAAGCAACAAAAGATGTAACCCAAAGTGAAACATCTAATTTTACATCTATCAATATCAGTGCTAAATTGGAAAACCAATTAAAATATTGATAAAATTGTAATTCTTGAAATTGAGGTAGAATGAGAGATAACAAGGTATTTATTTTACTATTTTTCTATACACATTTAACAGTTATATAATGGAAACAATTTAAGGCAATTGGGAGAAGATGGTGGACTGAGAAGTCCATTATTGTTATTAATTTATACTAAAAGGACCAATAAATATACTCTAAATAAGTAGAATATTAGAGCCAGGTATGGTGGCTTATGTTTGTAATTCCAGCATGTTTGAGACCAGGTGGGGCTACATAGTGAGTTCTAGTCTGTGGGAATGAAACTTTGTGTGTGACTTGAAGCGTGAACTTGTAAGACCTGTCCCAGAAGATCTCCCGTTACCTGATATCTCTGTGGGCATTCAGTTGCCTCTGTGAGTTATCTATCTGTAACAGGAAAGTTTGGGATATTACAATGATTCTTGCTTTGCCCTATCTCTGCAAAGTTCCAGGCCCCTTCCCTTGAGGCATTGAGCAAAATGTCACACCTCTGGTTACCTATTGCACAAACCAGAGCTCTGCAGCCCCCCTCCATTAGAGCCAAGGTGGCTCACCCCTCCCTTCTGCCTGCCCCCCACTTCCTTGCCCAGATCACAGTAGCCTTCAATATATAGACCTCACTGACAGAAAATAGAGTTCCTATTCTCCTAGGCTCTCTGAGTGATCTCCTGTGGTTTTCCCTCCCCTCTTCTTGTGGGAGCAAAGCCTAGAGACTGTCGCCCTGCAGGCAGGAGATGAGTCCTGGAGCTGAGCCAAGAAGGGAAGAACAGAGTGTGGAATGCGATCATGTGTGTGGAATGCGATCATGCGTGACTCAAAGACATTGGACAATGACACTAGTCCAGTTAGGGAAACCATTCCAGATCTTTTCTCACAAAAGAGGAAAAAAGACTTCACGTGACTGAGATGTGACAGTACATGCTGTTAACACCTTCTCAGGAGGATGAGGGGGGAAGGTTGTGAATTTGAAGCCAGTTTCCACTACGTAGAAAGTTCCAGGACAACTAAAACAAAGCCACTAACAAACTTGTTGCTGAGCAGGGTGTGATAGCCCACAGCTGCAAGTCCAGCTCTCAGGAGAAAGAGGCAGGGTGAGCATGAGTTCCAGGCCAGCCTGGGCTACCTCCCCAAACTAAATTAAGTGAAAACCAGCCAAACCAAACACAAAGAAAGAAAGAAATTGAGTTTCATACAATACATTTGATCATATTGAGGCCCCCTCCCTATCTGTTCCCCTCTTGTATAACCCTCTCCAGATTTAATGTACTTTGTCACATATATTAAGGATTATCAAGCTTTGATATAGTCCACAAGCAAGATTTGCTGTGGTGGTTTGAATGAGAATGTCCACCACAAACTCCAAGTATTTGAAGACCTTCTTCCCAGTTGGTGGGATGGTTCGTGGAAGTATAGGACTTGTGACTTGCTGCAGGAACTACCTCCCTAGGGCTGGCTTGGAGACTTCAATAGCCTCTCTCCACTTTCAGTTTTGTGTTCTCTGCTTCCAGTGCCTGCTTGAAGATGTGAGCCTTCAGCGTTCTGCTCCAGATGCCTCTGCCACCCGGGCCACTGAACGAACGTGGTGGACTCCTATCTGCCTGGAATCATCAGCCAAACAAACTCTTCCTTCTGTAAGTTGCCTTAGTCATGGTGTTTTATCGAAGCCTCAGAAATGTAACTGATAATTGATTTTGCATTTTTAAGTCATTTAGAGTAAAAACTTTAAAATTTTATGTAATGCAGCAATTCTATTAAATTTAAAATTCAATGGCCATAGCTAAAACTTTATGTAGATGAGCCTGGTTACTGACATATAGTTTTACATTGTCTGCTATTACTTTCATGCTGTAGTGGCAGTCCCGAATTGTGAAGCAAACTTCATGGCTAGAAAGTCTAAATTATTTTTTTCTCTGGTTCTTAGAAGAAAAATATACTGATCATTACCAAGTGGAAACAAACATGGTGATACTCAGATTTCAAAGACATAAGGAATAAAAATATAAAGAAAATAAAGGAAGGGAAGAAGGGAGGGAGGGTGAGAAAGGAAGAAAGCAAAAAAGGAGAGAGAGAGAGAGAGAGAGAGAGAGAGAGAGAGAGAGAGAGAAAGAACCATTAACTCAAGATTTTACAGTTAGTATAAAGCATAATTAGGAGCTGAAGTTTTATATTTGTGAGTTCTGTCTTTTAAGTAACACTGACTCTCAGGTATTTAAACTGCCTTTAGCCCCTCAACTGACGAGTGGATAGAGAAAATGTGGTACATGTACTCAATGGAGTTCTATGCAGCTGTAAAGAAAGACAGCATCATGAACTTTGCAGGTAAATGGATGGAGCTAAAAGACATTATATTAAGTGAAGTAACACAGTCCCAGAAAAACAAACGATGAATGGTATCCCTCATATGTGGATGCTAGTGCCAATAACCCAGTTATAAATATTTCTTGTGGAGAGGGATGCATATTAAAAGAACAACAACAGAAATACTGCATCAGAAAACTGACTGAAATGGTGAATCGGGAGGGGTGGGAGGGGCGGGAGAGGGACACGGGTCTATATTCGATTAATGTATATTTAATTGACGTGAGTTCAACAAGTATCCAATTTTGTCCAGACTCTGTCTACAGGTTACATGGTGTTTTAGGACTAAATAAAAGTAAATGTGTGTATATTAAGCAACATTGGTAAGGTTCTGATAAAAACGGTAATGCACCTGAGTTAATTGGAAATATAAATTGTTGTTGTCCACATTTGTTTTACTTAAAATCTGTATAACAATAACTTTGGGATTGGCACATACAAATGTTCTCTCTAATTTTTCCATTGTACAGTATCACCTTGCAGCATTCTCATTTACCTGTTGGATGATTTAACTTAAAAAATTAAGTCTGCTTCCCAAGTTAACCACATACTGTCACCCAAAACAGCATGGGTGAATTTGATGAAATCTTTGCCTTGATTCCACCCCATAGGTATGTGTAATACAACTGCCTTTTTGAGACTCATGGGTCGAAAAAACAAAAAAATAAAATAAAAAATGGGTATACAGATATGAAACCTTTTTGTTAAAAGCCCTGCAATTCAAATCTTAAAACTAACTATGGGAAAAGATTTGCATGTTCCAACAGGTCAAAATGTCACCAACTTAATGGCTGAGAAAGAAAAGATACAGCTTTGCATTGTGTAGGATGTACCAGGAAGTGGCAGCAGAAAGGTTGGCCCATCTGAACATTGAAAGGAAGAAAAGCCTCAGATTGCTACAGACATCAAACCCCTCAGTGGATCCTACTTCTAACAACTATTTATAATGAGTCCTAATGAAACTTACCTTCTAGGTGCTGCAAGGTTTTAATATGAGAGACTTTCTTACCTCCCCCCATAGAACAAGGAGAAAGATGATGATGATGAGGTCGTTCTCTAACTGTAAACTGGAGCCAACTGTTACAGAGGGAATCTCTTATAAAACTGTAAAACTGCCTTCTTTAATTGACTAATAGACATAGGAACTGTGAAAAGGATTATTCTCTATTCAGATCCAAATAGAATGCTAAAGTCACCTTAAGCTATGCACTTAAGCAAAATATATTAATACAGGAGAGCTCTGATATCAGCAATGGATTATTCTACCAAGGAGATGTTGGCCAGGGGATCCAAGCCCCCCCCCCCAGAAGGTAAAGGCTTCTTTCTTGTAAACTGAGATACCTGCAAGAAGAGAGGCGATAAGGCCCTGCTGTCAAAGACCTGATGTAAGCATGGGAAAGATGCATTGAGACCGCACTTGCAAGTGTACAGTTGGTCTCTGGAATACCAGAGAGTGTTACCAAAGGCCACTAAACCAATAAAGCAAATATAGGTCTCCTTGAGTCAAGCAAGACTCCTCCATCAGTACCAGCTACACCTCACCTGCCTGGAAATACTGTGCAGCAGTGGCAGCCATATGCCTGTATATCTCAAATCTAATTGGCTATTAGCTCTCTCCTTGGAGGAATAACCCACAGCTGATGCCACAAGCTTACATCCTTTAGTGGTTAGGAGATGCTATAAGCCACAGTAAGACCCTGTCATATTTTACAGAAAAAACATAATTCATGAATTAACATACCATATAAACATCTGTGTCTATACCAAAGTAACCTACCACAACAATTAGTACTGTTTAAATACCTATATATCTAATCACTCGTGCTTCATTAGTAGGATTGAAAGGTTATTCATGGACAAACTGTCAGCCCATGAAAGGAAACAGCCAGAATTTACCAGAGTCCAAGACAACAGCTCCAGAGAAAGTAGACTGTTTTGCCTCTCGTCCACCTGTGCCCCTTTTCTAAGCCTAGGGATCAATCTGCGGAAGAGGGGGCATGATAGAATATAAGGGCTGCGATTGGGGTGAATGGTGAAACTACATCAATATAGTCTGGACACTCATCTGATCAACTTGATTGAACATACAAGCCCCAACAGCTGGATGGTGGGACCCTTGGGCTGTGTGAGTTTGGGGCACAACTGCTTGCAAATTGGTTTTACATGAAGGATGCTTGTACTCATAAATTAATACTTATTGTTAAAAAATGAAAAAAAATAAAGAAGTATAAAAAAAGTGCCTTTAGAACCTACTGAAATTTTATTCAAAGTCACACTGTAGTTTGTCGAATATGACAAACTACTTTATATATGAAAAATTATGCCCACATAGTTTATCTTCAGAAAGAAAACAGTAACTATTGTAATAAAAGTAAGAGACAGATTTTTATTCATCAACTTAATAAAATCCAAGAATAATGAAAGATGTTTGTTGGCAAATGAGTAGATGTCTTTTTTTGGGGATGATAATAACATCATTTTATCAAAATTACAGGTGCACAAAATTCTTAGCAATTCCATCTCTGAAGATGAGATTACAAATGCATTTATACATGTGAAAATTGACATATATGGGATTAATTTTTACTATAATACAGTTAATAAGACCACAAATATAGAAACAGATATTCATGGGGCTGGAGAGATGGCCTAGTGGTTAGGAGCACCGACTGCTCTTGCAGAGGACCTGGGTTCGGTTCCCAGCACCCACATGGCGGCCAAGAACCATCTTTAACTCCAGTTCCAGGGGAATCTGATACCCTCTTCTGACCTCCGTGGCATTGCACGACAGGGGTGCACAAACCTACATGCAGACAGTACACTCCTACACATAAATAAATAAATAAAATCTAAAATAGAATCCTTATGTGATTAAAAAAAAAAGAAACAGATATTCGTGAACTAGACACCTATAAACAAATTCTGATAAGTACAATGTATCAGAATTCAAAAATGAAACATGTGGATGTAAAAATAAATGTCAAAGCTTATCATATACATGACAGGACTTAACATATATTACAAAAGGCATGATGTCTGGTGGGAGACTAAGGGGTTACAGTTGGGGGAAGTGTAAAGATGATTAAGATATTTTGTATGAAATGTACAAAAAATCAATAAAAATGTACATTGAAAAAAATCTTATCACACAGGCTATATGTGATCTCAATGATATACATATATTAAAAATTAAATAGAGTTTTCAATGGAAAACAGCCTAGAAAGGAAATGGGTCTTCCCCTGTAGACCTCTGTAAGAAACAGCTGATGCATGTGGTACGAACTGCACCTTTCCCAGGAAGACTGGTTCTCTGCTGTGATGAAGGTCAAGTTTCATGGACCTCTTCCTCCCTCCCTCCCTCCCTCCCTCCCTCCCTCCCTTCCTTCCTTCTTTCCTTCCTCTCTTCCATCCTTCCTTCCTTGGATAGGCTCCAAGGAAGGAAGGCTAGCCTTAAATTCAACATCTTCCTGACTCAGCCAGCTGATTGCTGGGATTACAGACCTGGGCTTCCATGTCTGGCTTTCTTAGGTAGTGTTGAGTGAGGATTCAGATGAATGTATCAGAGAAGACCTCCCAGAAATTGCAGCAGTATTGGCAGAAGTGCAGGGAATTTGGGGGTAGGCCACGGCTTCACCCCTTTGTTAGTAGTGCTCAGCATGAGGAGGAGGTGGGTTCTGTTGAGGTGAGGGAAAGAAAGGTGAGCAGCAGTGCAGCTCCCAGAGCCTAGGATGCAGGATGCTGCTAGAAAACACCAAGGATGCAGGGTGCTGCTGGAAAGCACCAAGGATGCAGGGTGCTGCTGGAAAA
>VZQC01010460.1:365767-433937 GCA_009823505.1 Rhizomys pruinosus | reverse complement strand
TTATTTCTGTATGTGTATCAATGTACTGTCTGCATGCAGGTCTGTGCACCCGTGTCGTGCAACGCCGCGGAGGTCAGAAGAGGGTCTCGGATTCCCCTGGAGCTGGAGTTCTCCTGGAATTGGAGTTTCAGACGGCTCTCGGCCGCCATGTGGGTGCTGGGGATCGAACCCGGGTCCTCTGTAAGAGCGGTCGGCGCTCTTAACCGCTAGGCCATATCTCCAGCCCCCCTTATTTTTCTTTCTATGGGAAGGTCCTTTCTGTGTGTTTACCTGTTTGTTTTTTTCCCCATAATCCTAATTTCTGCAGCATTCTGCTTCCCAGTCCTGGGTAGGAGTCTAGGCTGTAATTTCAGACAACTATAAATTCCCAGGTCAGAGTCTGTATAAATATGGTAAATGGAAATTTGGAGGTCAGGTGACAGAAGTAACGTCTGCATGAAGTCTTTATCACTGTCCTTACTAGGCAAAGTGAAAACAAACATTTCAGATATTTCAAATTCATACCGAATGGCTTGTTTGTATTTACTTATTTACTAGGTGTTAAAAGATTTCTTGTAACCTGCAGGCCACATCAACAGGAGGCGGGAGACCCATGAGACAGTGTGAGCAGCCCAAGGGGAAAGGATTTGTATTTCCAAAAGAACTTTTCTTTCCCTTATGTATCAAGCACATGTTCTAGGTATTTGGGACAAAGATAAGCCATATATTGAGAGGCTGTAAACATGGGAAGCAAGTATAGAAACTACCCATCAAAGACAAAATGAAGAATTATGATATGATATTTATTGATTTTCATCCCCAGCTCATTTGTAACTTTCTCCTTAACATCTGTCACATAAATTAATATTCTCCCTCCTTTAGCTGTTGGTAAAGAAATTCTCCACCCTTACTTCTCTGGTAGTAGGACAAAAGATTCTCCTGTTCTGACAGCCCCTGCCCTCTACCCTAGAAGAAGTACTGCTGCATTAAGAGACTCTGAAGAGGGGGTGGAGAGATGGCTCAGTGGTCAAGAGTACTGGCTGCTCTTGCAGAGGACCCAGGTTTGGTTCCCAGCACCCACCTAGTGGCTAACAACCGTCTATAACTGCAGTTTCAGGGGCTCCAATGCCCTCTTCTAACCTCTGTGGCCATTGCACCACACTGGTGCACTTATATACATCCAGGCAATGCACTCATACAAATAAAATAAAAACAATAAATATTTGTTTTTTAAAAGAGAGGATCTGAAGATACAGGCTTTGTTGGTCTTCCTTGCCCAGTCCTGGAGTGGTAGGCAGAGAAATATCTCTTTTGCCTCATCTAGCTACCATGGCTCGAAATCCCACCTTCAGTGTCCACTTCCATTTCCTTTATCAAAATGCTTCTTGTTGCCATTGCCATTAGTGGCAGTGCCGGAATTTCCACACACATTACCAATGCCTGCTCTTCAGGCTTTGTTGCTGGGGATGTGATATTCAAGCATGAACAGGTAACAGCAACCTTGGAAGGCATGTTTTCTTGAGCTTTCTGCCATTTCTATGTCAAATGAACAAGACTGCTCCTGATAATTGATCTGTACCAGGGATCCAACAGCAGCTGATATCTATCCCAAGAGGATTTTCATTGGAGAGGGTGTGAAGAAGGTGTCTAAGAGTCTGAAAGCGGGGCTGGAGAGTTGGCCTAGCGGTTAAGAGCACCGACCGCTCTTGCAGAGGACCTGGGTTTGATCCCCAGCACCCACATGGCGGCTGAGAATAGTCTGTAACTCCAATTCCAGGAGAACTCCAGTTCCAGGGGAATCTGATGCCCTCTTCTGACCTCCGTGGCATTGCACAACGTGGGTGCACAAACCTACATGCAGACAGTAAATTCATACACATAAAAAAATAAAGAGTCTGAAAACAAGAATGGGGATTTTGGGGAGCATGCGCGCGTGTCTGCATGTATGTGTGTGTGTGTGTGTGTGTGTGTGTGTGTGTGTGTGTGTCTGTGTGTATGTGTGTGTGTGTGTGTGTNGGCCGCCATTGTGGGTGCTGGGGATTTTTCCCGAACCCGGGGTCCTCTGTAAGAGCGGTCGGCGCTCGTACCCGCTAGGCCATATTCCAGCCCCCCTATTTTTCTTTCTATGGGGGAAGGTCACTTCTGTGTGTTTACCTGTTTGTTTTTTTCCCCATAATCCTAATTTCTGCAGCATTCTGCTTCCCAGTCCTGGGTAGGAGTCTAGGCTGTAATTTCAGACAACTATAAATTCCCAGGTCAGAGGTTCTGTTTACTAAATATGGTAAATGGAACTTTGGATGGTCAGGTGACGAAGTATAACGTCTGCATGACAAGTCTTTATCCCTTCCTTACTAGGCCAAAGTGGAAAACACACATTTCAGATTATTTTCAAATTCATACCGAATGGCTTGTTTGTATTTACTTATTTACTAGGTGTTAAAAGATTTCTTGTAACCTGCAGGCCACATCAACAGGAGGCGGACGGAGACCAGGGCGGTGACCCATGAGACAGTGGTGAGCAGCCAGGGGGAAAGGATTTGTATTCCAAAAAGAACTTTTCTTTCCCTCATGTATCAAGCACATGTTCTAGGTATTTGGGACAAAGATAAGCCATATATTGAGAGGCTGTAAACATGGGAAGCAAGTATAGAAACTACCCATCAAAGACAATGAAAGGAATTTTGTAATTATGATATGATATTATTGATTTTCCATCCACAGCTCATTTGTTAAAACTTTCTCCTTAACATCTGTCACATAAATTAATATTCTCCCTCCTTTAGCTGTTGGTAAAGAAATTCTCCACCCTTACTTCTCTGGTAGTAGGACAAAAGATTCTCCTGTTCTGACAGCCCCTGCCCTCTACCCTAGAAGAAGTACTGCTGCATTAAGAGACTCTGAAGCGGGGGTGGAGAGATGGATCAGTGGTCAAGCAGTACTGGCTGGCTCTTGCAGAGGACCAGGTTTGGTTCCCCGCACCCACCTAGTGGCTAACAACCGTCTATACACTGCAGTTTCAGGGGCTCCAATGCCCTCTTCTAACCTCTGTGGCCACTGCACCACATCTGTGACTTATTTTATTTATTTATTTATTTTTAATTAGTTTTTATGATCTTTGTGCATTTCATAACATTTTTTTCCCAATTCAGTTCAGGCCTATTTTTCCCTTTCCCTCCCCCACCCACGCCCCATCCAGATCATGCATTCTGCCATAACTGTCCTGCATCTTTCTCTCAGTTTTTTTTTTCATTTTAGCTATAAGTGATAATCCATGAGTACAATCATCCTTCTATGAAAACCTATCTGCAGGCTGTTGTGCCCAACACCCCACAGCCCCACCTTCCAGTGGGGGGTGACAGGTGTTTTGTTCAATCAAGTTGATCAAATGAGTGTCCAGACTACATTTGTTGTAGCTTTCACCATTCACCCCAATCGCCAAGCCCTTACATTCTACCACGCGCCCCCCGTCTTCCGCAGGTTGTTCCTAACGCTTAGAAAAGGGCACCAGGTGGATGAGAGGTAAAACAGTCCACTTTCTCTGGAGCTGTTGCCTTGGACTCTGGTCCAATTCTGGTGTTTCTTTCATGGGCTGACAGTTTGTCCAGGAATAACTTTTGATCCTGCCCTGGCGCTTTATGGCCCTCTCCTCCACACTGGTGCACTTATATACATCCAGGCAATGCACTCATACAAATAAAATAAAAACAATAAATATTTGTTTTTTAAAAGAGAGGATCTGAAGATACAGGCTTTGTTGGTCTTCCTTGCCCAGTCCTGGAGTGGTAGGCAGAGAAATATCTCTTTTGCCTCATCTAGCTACCATGGCTCGAAATCCCACCTTCAGTGTCCACTTCCATTTCCTTTATCAAAATGCTTCTTGTTGCCATTGCCATTAGTGGCAGTGCCGGAATTTCCACACACATTACCAATGCCTGCTCTTCAGGCTTTGTTGCTGGGGATGTGATATTCAAGCATGAACAGGTAACAGCAACCTTGGAAGGCATGTTTTCTTGAGCTTTCTGCCATTTCTATGTCAAATGAACAAGACTGCTCCTGATAATTGATCTGTACCAGGGATCCAACAGCAGCTGATATCTATCCCAAGAGGATTTTCATTGGAGAGGGTGTGAAGAAGGTGTCTAAGAGTCTGAAAGCGGGGCTGGAGAGTTGGCCTAGCGGTTAAGAGCACCGACCGCTCTTGCAGAGGACCTGGGTTTGATCCCCAGCACCCACATGGCGGCTGAGAATAGTCTGTAACTCCAATTCCAGGAGAACTCCAGTTCCAGGGGAATCTGATGCCCTCTTCTGACCTCCGTGGCATTGCACAACGTGGGTGCACAAACCTACATGCAGACAGTAAATTCATACACATAAAAAAATAAAGAGTCTGAAAACAAGAATGGGGATTTTGGGGAGCATGCGCGCGTGTCTGCATGTATGTGTGTGTGTGTGTGTGTGTGTGTGTGTGTGTGTGTGTGTCTGTGTGTGTGTGTGTGTGTGTGTGTGTGTGTGTGTGTGTGTGAGACATGTAACCCAAGCCTTGTGCATGCCAGCACTAACTGAGCACTTTACCATTGAATGTTAACTGACCTATGGGGACTTTGCAAACTTAGTGGGCTTAGGATTCTGCCAGTCACTGTTCTGTTTTGGAGTACTGTGATTAGAATCTTATATAATTTTACCTAATGTGAAGCATACTGTTATTGTATGTCTTATTGAGGAAAACAATGGCGATACGATTAAAACTATGGCCTAATGCTTTCTTTAGTATTTTAACTTACTTGAAAGTGTTCTTTCAGAGTTTATTAGGTGGATATCTTTATCAGTGATTACCCTTGACTGAACATAAAAATGAGAAAAATAAAATAAATATGGTTATTATATATATAAAAAGAAGATTTCTTAAAAAGTTGATTCTAAATTTTTGTTCCAGCAAGTTCAAAGTTTAGGAGAGATCAAAAATATAGGAGCCAAAAGTTTCTTCCGTAGCTCCATAAGTGAAGGAGCCTTGTTTCTTCTGTGATCGCCAAGTCTCTGTGGTCTACAACTGTGTTCCGCACACTCTATTTTACTGAATTCTAATAGGATCTACGTGCTTGACTTCTTGTTCAGTTGGCATATGTTAAATATTAATAGTTCCTTATTCTGGAGTCTGGCTCAGCTAGATTCCAATAGTAGCTTTTGGCTTTACACATCTGAGTAAGATGCTTATGAAGTAGAATACCAGTTTTTCTGTCTGAAGAATAAATTTATGTTAATGCTACCTCAGGCTTATTGTGAGGAATAACTAAAATAGTTATTTGTTATATGTTTGCATCTCAAAAATCTTTCCCTGCAAACAAAATGATCAACTATATTATTTCAAGAATCTGAAGCGCCATATCCAGCGAGAGAGAAATTATCATGGTAAATAAAACTTGCTTCTTAGAAAATTTCTGCATCTCAGTTGGAGAACTTTAGAATTTTGTATATTAAGCAAGCTTTACATTTTTAAGGAACCCTGATTTGAGGTCTTGGTGAAGTTGGCTAAATGGCAAATCAGAGCCTTTATGGGAAACTTCTTCTTAGCTACCTGGAATTCAAGGACCTTTCACCTAGTGCCAAATTCAGGGATTCCAGAATGTGGAACTCCCCAGCATTGGGAGCTCAAGAGATTTCTCAGGCACCTTTCAAATCCCCATTTCATTTTCCCCATAAATATTTTTTTTTGTCTTTTTGATACAGGGTCTTCCTGTAGCCCCACCTGGCCTGGAATTCACTATGTAGACCAGGCTGGCCTTGAACTCACAGAGATCTGCCCACCTTTGCCTCCTGAGTATAGGGATTGTGCCACCATGCTTGGCTGGATGCAGTGTTTTTCAAAAATAACCTTTCTGCATCTCTGCTCCAGGCTCACAAGGCATGCATTGTCACACAACATGCTATATAAAATTATTGATTTTGTGTACTGATCACACATGCATGTATATATTGGTGTGCATGTAAGTATATATGCACACAGAGGCTCTAGAGTCAGATCCCCTTGGAGTTGGAGTTTCAGGTGGTTGTGAGCTGCCAGGTGTGTGTGCTGAGAATCAAACTCTGTCCTCTGCAAGAGGAATAAGTGCTCTTACCTGGTGAGCTATCTCTCCATTCCCTAGACACAGGGTTTAAAGCTGATATCAAGTACATAACTGAGCTAGGATTCCCTGTGAACATAGAAACCAACCAAACAACCCCCACTTTATACTCTGACCTTACACAAAACTCAGAACCTCTTCTCTGACAGCATTTGGACCATGGCATGGCGGATCTCCTTGGTCTTAATGCTGTAGACAATGGGGTTGATGACAGGGGAGAAGAAGAGATAAGCATTGGCCATCATTGTTTGTAGCAGAGGAGATATGTGACGTCCAAAGCGATGCACCATAGACAAGCCAATCATAGGTACGTAGTAAGCAAGAACAGCACAGACATGTGAGCCACATGTGTTGAGTGCCTTTCTACGTCCTTCTCCAGTGGCAATGCCCAGTACAGTGTGGAGTATAAGCCCATAGGAGACCATAATAAGCAGGGAATCCAGTCCAAAAGTGGAGGTAACAATGAAAAGCCCATAGATATTGTTGATAGAAATGTCCCCACAAGGTAAATGGACAAGGTTGGGATGGAGACAGTAGGAATGAGAGAGGACATTATGGCCACAGAAGGGCAGTCTCTGCAACAGTACAGGCAATGGGGCCATGAGTACAATGCTTTTCAACCCAATGACAACTCCGATTCCGAAGATGCGGGGCAGTGTCAGGATAGTTGTATAATGTAGTGGGCTATAGATGGCTACAAAGCGGTCCACAGACATGGCCAGCAACACATCTGACTCCATAATAGAGAAAGAATGGATGAAGAACATCTGAAGAAGGCACGCTTCAAAAGTAATCTCAGAAATATCAAAAAGGAATATCCCTAGCACTGTAGGCAGTGTGGAAGCAGAGACACTGACCTCAGCCAAAGCCAGCAGAGCAAGAAAGAGATACATGGGCTGATGCAAGGCAGTGTCTGTCCTGATGATGTGAAAAACTGTCCCGTTCCCAAGGAAGATGATGATGTACATCAGGCAGAAGGGGATGGATATCCAGATGTTCTCTGTCTCCAGCCCTGGGATGCCAGCTAAAACGAACGTTGCAGGTAAGAGCTCCACAGAGTTGTTGGAATTCTTCATGTCGAAGTGTCATCCCATGGGACCAGTGCCACCTCAACAATTAGAAACAAGCTAATGAGAATACATTATAATGAGAAAATCACTAGAAACTATAGAAAAGGAAAAAAGTAACAAATTTTATTTCTGTAATAATCAAATATTTCTGAAAACTGACAGATGATCCCTAGCCAGACACTGTCATTGTGAAGGAGGTCCAGGCTCCTTCGGGGAAAGTTGTGGATGGCTATGATAGTGTGAACCTGAACTGTAGTGTACTTTAGAGCAGCCAAGAGGGAAATGACCGGCCTGTTTCAGTGTGGATATGCCTAGCTGCAGAAGGATACTGGGAGGCAAATGAGTAGAATACTCCCAGTATAAGACATGGACTAGTGTTTGGAATAAGGGAATAGATGCTTTTGATGAATCAGACGTTTCTGATCATTTTATGAATAACAGAGGAGTAGGGCTAGGATCATGACACTAAATGTAGCCAGAAGAAGGCAGCTGGAGAATTGAACCAGAAGACCATGCAGCTGGACCCCAGCTCAGCTTACATGTTCTGAGCTTGGAAAGGTCTAGGAAGCAACTAGAAAGACTATATGCAAATGACTGGATGATTGAAGAGGAAGCATGAATCTAGATTGACAGATTTGTATCTGTACTCTAAGGTTCATGAAAATACCGTGATGGTGATATCCACAGTCCCTTGACTGACAGTCTTCAAAGGTTGTGTACCATATTTATTGGGACATCTTTCTGTGGCACACACATCCCTATAGCAATAATGCTAAGAATCTAAACAGACTTTCAAGAAAGGTTTTATTGGGCAGAAAACATTGAGAGTAGATGAGAAAATCAGCTGCCTAGAATGAGTAGAGTGTTGTCTGAGCAGAACAGTAGTAACAGGAGCATCCTAGACAGGGAAGAGAGGAAGGATGTCTCGAAGTAGTTTTCAACACACACACACACACACACACACATACACACACCTGCTCACCTATTTACTCATGTGCAAAGCTAGTTCCCACACTTGCTGAAGATCTCTTTTTACCTTCTCTGCTATGAACGCTCCTTCAGCCACTGTTGAACTTCCCTAGCAACAGAGATGTCATTATCTTGTGCTGGTTACTAATTTCTCTCTGCGTTGCTGACCTATAACCAGTCAGCACCCTTCTCTGACAGTCACTCTGTAGGAGGTCAGCGACATGGAATCCTGGCTCTACTCAGGAAATCTCTGCAACTTTATTTTTTAAAAAATTTAATTATTTTTGTTTAACCCATATGGTGGTTAACAAACTTCTTTGACTCCAGTTACAGAGAATCCAACAGTCTCTTCTGTCCTCCATGTGCATTGCAAGGCATGATTGTACTTAAATGCATGCAGGCACAGCACTGATGCACATAAAGTAAAAATAAATACTTTTTTTCAAAAAGTTAGCATTTTGTCAAACATTGAAATAAGAAGTGGATAAAATGAAAATTTTATTGAAATGCTGAGACATTAAAATAATTTTCAAATGTTTTTCTAATATTTCACGAAAACAATCAAAGGAAACTGAAGAAAACCCCTTTGCTGATGGTAGGCACACAGGATTCCTGGAACTGATTGTCTTCAATGCAGTTGAACTTGGCAGACATTAGATTAGGGAAAGGTGTATGTAGTAGGCTGTGCTGAAAGTTAGGTGGACAGATTTAGGGGCGAACCTCAGAGGAAGTTATCACACACATGGGCATGTGCAGTTTGGGAGACTTGGAAGACATTTCTTCACTTGTGCCTCTGTGCTGCTTCCTAAACTCCTCTCTGTACCCCTGCAACCTAAACTTCAACTTTCCGTTACTTAAATGGACCAAGTACCAGTCTCCTTCTGGACTAACCAGTTCTTCCTTCTGCCCTGCCACCTCTCAAATAATTTGACCACGAAGAGACCGATGTTGGCAGATGCTGGGAAAATGGTCTCTTTTCTTTTCCTCTCAGCCCTCGTTCTCTGCTGATGTTTGCTTCTATCCATCTTGCAGTTTGTATTTTCTCACCCCCTCTCTCCACCTAGAGGTGAGTGTTCCTGAAAGAGATCTTAACACAACCTCTCTTCCAAGTTTAGGGGCTGTTTCACAAGAAAATTCAAGTTGAGAGGTGACAAAAGAGATCATTTCACCTTGAGGCTTAAAATAGACAGCACAGCATAGGACCATAACATGGAAAAAGCCAGTAGAGAATGGGGTACACTGAATGATGGAATGGGAGGTAAGTCTTATGTATAGTGTCTCTCTACTTGCTTTTGCATATGATTGTTTCTGTATTGTTAAAGACAGTGTTGTCTTTAACAATACAGAAACAATAATGATAAATACTCAGATTTCAGATTCCTCCTCTAAGGGAGAGGAGGAATTTGAGTATTTATCATGAGTTTTGGCAACAAGTGCATCTTAGTATCCATTAGGCATTCTCTGAGAAGTCGGTAATTTATCCCTGGTTCTTCCTGCTGTTCTTTCCTCATCCCTGCCTCAGTTATGTTCACAACATACCTCTGAGGGAAGCAGGAAGATAAGCAATGCCCACTTAGTAGATAAACATTAGCAAGATACTTGCATTGCGTGAAGAACCCAAAATAACACAATGGGAGAACTATTTCCATAACCCCTGGTTGTCTTTGAGTTTTATTTTTTTAATCTGTCTTTACTTGTCTTTAAGTTTAAGAAATGCTTCCTTGCATCCTGTCTCCCATGCTCAGGAAACTGGGTCTTTAGGAAGCTAGGGGTGGTGATTACTGAGTAGGAAAAACTATAGAGAGTGTCAAGCTGGGATGGAAGTGGGACTCTTTCCTAAGTTGCTTCAAGAATCAGGCCTAGGAGATCAAAGACTTGAGCACTCACCACACTCATCAGGGGACCTGGGAAGTTCACCGCAGGAGGTTCTTGACCCAGGGAAGCCTTTGCTTCTTAGTGCACTGGCTGCAAAGCTGCCTTCCTTCTTTTTAAGCTGATCAGACACCCAGGCAGTAGAGTAATAGGGGAAGAACTAGCTCCCTGAAGAGCAATTGTGCAAGAAGTCATACCCTTCATTAGATTCCCTTAAGGGAAATATGCATGGACATGGAATGGGCATGGTGATATTTACCTAGCATGGTAATTAAATCACTAACATACATAAAATGCTCAGAATACTTTGCATCATTACAATGAACAATGAAAGCAAACACTTGGGAGACATTATGTGATCATAAAAAGTCACATAGAAATGAAAGTTAGAATAAATATTGCAAAAGGCTTAGGAAGGCATGGGGGGAGTTTGACCCAAACATGCAATTTTGTATTTAGATAAGAAGAACAAATTCTGGTGTTTTATTATAGCATAGTAGGGTAACTATAGTTAACAATAATGTTTTGGATGTTCTAAAATAGACAGCAAAGAGGGTTTTGAATACCATCACCACGAAGAAGTGGTAAACATTTAAAGTGTTGGATCAATTATGTTGTCATTCAATTATCCAATGTGTGACTGAATAGAAAAATAACAGAAGTATGTGTAATTATTAGGTGTTAGTTAATTTATAAGTTAAAGGTATTTTTCTTGGAAAAATATTATACTGATTTGTAAGGTTTACTAAGATTACTTTAAAAGTACTCTTTCTTTTTATTTTATTTTATTTTATTTTTTTATTTTATTTTATTTTATTTTTTTAAATTAATTTTTTTTTATTGATGCTTTGTGCATTTCATACATTTTTTCCAATTCAGTTCAGGCTTATTTCCCTTTCCCCCCCCCCCCCCCCCCATCCCAGATCATGCATTCTGCCATAACTGTCCTGCATCTTTCTCTCAGTTTTTTTTTTTTCATTTTTAGCTATAAGTGATAATCCATGAGTACAAGCATCCTTCATGCAAAACCTATCTGCAGGCTGTTGTGCCCAAACACCTACAGCCCCACCATCCAGTGGGGGGTGACAGGTTGTTTGTTCAATCAAGTTGATCAAATGAGTGTCCAGACTACATTGCTGTAGTTTCACCATTCACCCCAATCGCAGCCCTTACATTCTACCACGCCCCCTCTTCCGCAGGTTGTTCCCTAGGCTTAGAAAAGGGGCACAGGTGGATGAGAGGTAAAACAGTCCACTCTCTCTGGAGCTGTTGACTTGGACTCTGGTCAATTCTGGCTGTTTCCTTTCATGGGCTGACAGTTTGTCCAGGAATAACCTTTCGATCCTACTAATGAAGAACAAGCAATTAGATATATAGGTATTTAAGCAGCACTAATAGTTATGGTAGCGTGAAACCCCAAACTCTGGAGGTGATAGAAGAGAAGCTTGGCAGCAGACTACAAGACATAGGTGTAGGAAAAGACTTCCTAAATCAGACAGCAGCTGCACAAGAAATAAGATCGACAATTGACAAATGGGACCTCATTAAACTCAAAAGCTTCTGTACATCAAAGGAAGCAATAAAGGAAGTGAGGAGAAGACCCACAGAGTGGGAGGAAACCTTCACAGCAGATACATCTGACAAAGCATTAATTTCCAGAGTATACAAGCTACTCAAAAAACAAAGAAGAAAGAAAACAAATGAATCATTCAAAAAGTACTCTTTCTTTTTAAAAAAATTCCCCAGCACCCACATGGCGGCCAAGAACCGTCTGAAACTCCAATTCCAGGAGAACTCAAGTTCCAGGGGAATCTGACACCCTCTTCTGACTTCCGCGGCATTGCACGACATGGGTGCACACACTTGCATGCAGACAGTACATTCATACACATACAGAAATAAATAAAATAAATTAAAAAAAATTTTAAATTTATTTCTGTATGTGTATGAATGTACTGTCTGCATGCAAGTTTGTGCACCCGTGTTGTGCAATGCTGCGGAGGTCAGAAGAGGGTGTCGGATTTCCCTGGAACTGGAGTTCTCCTGGAATTGGAGTTTCAGATGGTTCTCGGTCACCATGTGGGTGCTGGGGATCGAACCCGGGCCCTCTGTAAGAGCGGTCGGCGCTCTTAACAGCTAGGCCATCTCTCCAGCCCCCTAAAAGTATTCTTTCTTTTTTTTTTTAATTTTATTTTATTTTATTTTTTTTATTTCTGTATGTGTATGAATGTACTGTCTGCATGCAAGTCTGTGCACCCATGTCGTGGAATGCCGCGGAGGTCAGAAGAGGGTCTCAAATTCCCCTGGAACTGGAGTTCTCCTGGAATTGGAGTTTCAGACGGTTCTCGGCCGCCATGTGGGTGCTGGGGATCGAACCTGGGTCCTCTATAAGAGCGGTCGGCGCTCTTAACTGCTAGGCCATCTCTCCAGCCCCAAAAGTATTCTTTCTTAAAAAAATTGTGGGGCTGGAGAGAGATGGCTCAGTGCTTAAGAGCACCTATTGCTCTTGCAGAGGACCCAAGTTTGATTCCCAGCACCCACATGGCAGCTAAGAACCATCTTTTACTCCAGTTCCAGGGGAATCCAACACCTTCTTCTGACCTCTGCAGCATTGCATGACACGGGTGCACTTACCTACGTGCAGACAGTACATTCATACACATAAAATAATAAATAGAATTAAAAAAATTGTGAACTCCAGTGTGTGTGGGAGCTGCTGGAGGGTCCCAATGGAGAAAGAGATATAAAGGCAGTTAATACTGATTGAAAACTTATGTAAAAAACACATAAAAATTTATAATAAAAATTATTGATTAAAAAACTTCATATAATGTATTTGATTATATTTTGACCACATCTCCAATCTCTAATTCCTCCTACCTACCACTCCTCCACCTTCTACCCCCAGTTCATGTCTTCTATTAGCAAATGAAAAACTGTGTTCATATTATACAACACATCTGAACTGGGTGCCAGAGGAACCATATATCATTAGAATTTCAGTGATGTGTAACTTTTTCACACACATGGATCTAAGTAGGGACCCACACACTTTCTTTTCTACCTGGCCAGAATATGCCCAGGTTTCTGAAAATGTAATTTTCGTACTTATTTTCTGTTCTCTTACACACTGCTTAGAATTGTCAGGTAAAGACTTCTGTTTTCCTCAGTGATTAGAAATGCTTGTATTTCATGATCAAAGTCAATTGTTTCCAGGCTGATTACATGCAGGTCACGCTATGACTGACTTGGGGTCTCTCTCAGCACAGTGACCCCACTGTGGTCCAAGGCAGTCTCCAGCAGGTTGATTCCCCACAGGGTTTTGCTGTGGGTAAAAGCAG
Organism: Rhizomys pruinosus; assembly: GCA_009823505.1. NCBI lineage: Eukaryota > Metazoa > Chordata > Mammalia > Rodentia > Spalacidae > Rhizomys > Rhizomys pruinosus. The sequence goes on along the minus strand of VZQC01010460.1, from coordinate 420,587 downwards.
AAGCTGGGGCCTCACAGCAGTCATCAGTTAGCTCACAGGTCTCCAATCCAAGATTCTCTTGAGTGGTTGTTGGGGTGTTTCACAGCTTCACACGACAGCTTTACATCAGTGTCCTGGGCCTTATTTTTTGAAATCCATAGGCTTCTTGTGTCCCTCTTGCTGCTGAAGACTTCAGATCTTGACAGCCACTGGATAAGATGATGGCCAGGTGACCATGGATGTGCTGTGCATTGACCACTGGCAGCCCCAGCCCCTGGCAAAAGAGGCACACCAGAGTGCAGAATGGTGGGGTAATTGCAACCACCTCCTGACTATGTCTATCCCCTCGCCCAAGCTTGGTGGACAGGGGTCCCGGTGGTCTGCCACCCCAGGAATGCAGATGGCAAGGCTCTACCTGCCAGGGCTGAGACACCAAATGTCTTCCTCATGGTTGAGTGTCCAGTTGACCCTCTTCATGTCTGCTGCCCTCGCATCTTCTTCCATGTCCAGGGGAATAAGGGTAGAGGTATCTTCTTATCAAGTCCTTGTGCTCAGAGCTGCTACTGCCATTGTGCCAGCTGCTGCCATCTTGGCACTCCAGTTATTTTCATTCTTACCTGTCATGCCATGGCTCAGAACATGTACTCACTCTCTCAGGAGCTGGCCAGGCCTCAGGCTAGCTACTGGAAGTATTCATTTGTGTCCCTTCACAAGAGAGGAGGAGGCTGTGTATAGTCAAGGAAAAGATAGAGTTTGTGATATACATGAGATCTAGGTAATTGTATCGTTAGTAACCAGAGAGACTTACAAAAGAAGTGGAGGAATTAAAGAAGGAATGGCTTTGATAAGATCTAACATGCTACAGAAAGACACAGTGTCTATCACCAGACCAGAAATAGTACCAGAGAACCGCTGTGAACAGTGAATTCAATCAGGAGGTGACAGCAATGTTTCTTCTATACATGTAAATGTGAACATGAGCATCAAATTAGTCTCCAAGGCACTGCTTATTAGTTAATGCAGGGAAATGATCAAGTGTCTTCTCAAAAGATGGGTGAGAAAGTATTAATATGACACACGAGAGTGGCTGTAAAAATAGCTAGATGCAGGCAGGCAGAGTTCTTAGAAAACATCTAGAAGATGAAGAAGTTACACAAAGCATAATTTTCACCACAATGGGAATAAGTAATAGTTTGTTCTGGACCCAAATATGGGTGACCGTGGCCTGGGAACACAGGTTCAGGTTACCTGAGATTTCATCTTCCAGCATGGAAGCAGTTTCATGAAGTTTTTACAGTATCAGAAATAAAGAAAAATAATCAATCAACACAGTTTTCAAATACATTGGTGGAAACATTCACTAGGTAAATACAGCCAAATAGAAAGCTCAGATGTAGGCTCAGAAGCTAGCTGATGGTCTTGGTTGGTGGAAGTGTTTCTTTCTTAATACATTCTGTTAGTCACAAGGTGTTAGGTCAGAAACAGAAGTGGGCAAGTTGTGACTATTTTGGGGGCCAATAAGAGCATTAGATAAATGGTAGTTAGCCTCTGGATCCACAGCCTTCCAAATGCTCCAAAATCACCAGAACTCTGGTCAGCCTTACAGAAGAAATTCTAGTTTGAATACACATGGTTTCTGGGAACTTTTCATTCACATTATTAGTGGTGATCTCCTGATAAATAGGAAGTTGTCTAAAATACTAAGTAAGTTTGGGAAAAGAAGCTTGAATGCATTGAGTGTCAGACTACCCAAGCTGAGGCACATACCAATGGGCAGGGTCACTCTAGAGGAGAACATGATGTGTGTCAGACAGAGAGTCCTGGAGAAGTGCTCTCTTCCTACTTTTGGAGGTCGGTCTACATGGCTGGCTCAGATGGGATCTCACAATTGTTGGAGTTAGTCCATTTTCAGGATGAATTTATGAATATATATTTGAGACAAATAAAAGGCCTGATGTTATGATTAGAGCCATGAACCAAAACCAGATCTTCAGAGAAGAGGGTGGTACAAATGGGTTTCAGGCCATGACAGAGCAAGGTCAGCTAGCTTTCTTCTTCTTCTTCTTCTTCTTCTTCTTCTTCTTCTTCTTCTTCTTCTTCTTCTTCTTCTTCTTCTTCTTTTTCTTCTTCTTCTTCCTCTTCTTCTTCTTCCTCTTCTTTTTTGTCTTTTTGAGGCAGGTTCTCCCTGTCAACCAGCTGTTCTGGAACTTGCTCTGTAGACCAGGCTGGCCTTGAACTCACAGAGATCCACCTGCCTCTGCCTCCCAAGTGCTAGGATCAAAGGCGTGTGCCACCACACCTGGCTAGCTTTATTTTTTGTTTGTAGATTTGTTTGCTTTTTTTTGAGGACATGGATTAAAAAAAATGGAGTAAACTTATGCTACAGTGCCAGTTCCTGAGCATGTTCAAATGATTTGGTAGAAGGAAAGTTAGTGAGTTAGTGATTTTTGAACACAACCCATTAATTTGATTACTAAGGGGAATGGTGATTTTTTTCCATGTTACTTCTCAAGAAGAAGAAAAAGCACTTATCTCATATGTGTATCATATGAGTTATTAAAGATATCTTATATACTTTACTTGATTTATTTTTATTTTATGTGTATGAGTGTTAGGGCTGAATGTATGTAAGTACATATGTATCATGCACTACCCTTGGAGGACAGAAAAGGGCATCAGGCCCCCTGGAATTCAAGTTATGAATGGATGATTATTAGCTGCCATGTCAGTACTGGGATGTGAACCCAGGTCTTCTGCAAGAGTTGCCAGTGATCTTAACTCCTGAGCCATCTCTCTAGATTCTTAAAAAAATATATGGAGACATGGTCTCACTCTATCGCCCAGGCTGGCCATGAACTAATGGAAATCCTTCTTTCTATCTCAGACACCAAGTGCTGATATTATAGGTGTAAGCTGCACCCTGGCTATACACTTCTTAATGTCTTTGAAACTCTACCAAGAAAGTTGAATGAACACTTTGAATTGAATCCTTTATGTATCATAACATAGGATTAGTTTGGCTTGCCTTTTCTTATAGATTTCTGTGTGTTTTACTAATACTCATTCTCTCTTTTGTCCTCTTTCCTTCTCTCCCATCTTTCCTTTCTTCCTTCCCTGCCTCTCTCCTTTTCATTTTTCTTTCTCTGTTCCTGTCCCTTCCCTTCCTCTCCCTTTCTCCAAGACCTGCACTGTAGTAGACTCTAACTGCTGAGTGGAGTATGTCTGGGATAAGAATCACTTCTCTTCCTTGCTACCTTGTGAAAAATAACCATAATCATAACATAATCATAATTTGAGCTTAATCAGGTTTATGAACTGAGAGAAGACATCTGAATAACAGATACAGGAAGCGTTCCCCTGTCATTACGAGATCATCTATACACAACAATCTGTGTCTAGAGTGAGAAGTGTCTTTTGTGAAATGAGGAAAAAGGAATTAGAACATGTGCTAGGCATGAAGGGCAATTCAGAATAACAAGCACAGGTTCGGCTCATGGATAAAGATTTCCTATCCTCCTGATCCCACAGTTGGAGCTTCCAGAGTAATCCTGAACCCTCTTGTGTGGTTGAACTTGGTGTCTAGCACACTAGACAAAGACTAGTCAAACTTTCCATTTATCATGTCTCCAGAACTACTCCTCTCTTTCCACCCCACCTTGTTGGTCAGTTTCCCAAGAGCCACAAGGAAACCAACTTTTGAAGGACCTCTGGTCCTGTAGGAATAATTAGGCTAGGAGGAGATGATCTCGTGGGTACTGTTTAGGGTTCAAACTTTGAGAAAAACAGAACAAGATATTTTGTGTGTGTGTGTGTGTGTATGTGTGTGTGTGTGTGGTTTTATGTGGAAATGCAATAATGTAAATTTATTTATTTTATTTTTTTTAAAAATAATAAGCTTTTTTATTTATTTATTTATTTCTGTATGTGTATCAATGTATTGTCTGCATGTAGGTCTGTGCACCCGTGTCGTGCAATGCCGCGGAGGTCAGAAGAGGGTGTCAGATTCCCCTGGAACTGGAGTTCTCCTGGAATTGGAGTTTCAGACGGTTCTCGGCCGCCATGTGGGTGCTGGGGATCGAACCCGGGTCCTCTGTAAGAGCGGTCGGCGCTCTTAACCGCTAGGCCATCTCTCCAGCCCAATAATGTAAATTTATGTAAACATACATTAATACACATACACGTGAAAACAAATGCATCTGCATATATAAACAGGCTTGCTCATGTAAAATTTTAAAGTTTACATGAGTTTATAAGCATGCATATCATACCTTACTACATATATGTAACAATTGAAGATATGCATAGTCCTCTTTTTATATGTGTATGCATACATTATATGTATTTACATACATAAGTACCTTTATGATGCATTTATATTTACAGATCTTTCCTGAATTCTGAATGCCTATTCTCTACCACTTTATTGTGATATCATCCTAAACCCACCAGACAGGGAAATTCATATGTCCTATGGGCACAACATAAATTGCTTGTTCTAAAATTGGTGATGTATAACTTTAGAGCTGCTGGATCTGTAGCTTGCACTCAGAACTGGGGCTCCTTTTCTTGGGTTAGTGACTTAAGGCCATGCCTTAATTGTATAAACACCTATGGGCTTATATTTTCTAAATAATTTCCTCTCTGTGGTTTTGATCATGGGTGTTAAGCTTTTTCTCAATACAATTTTTTTGTTCTTTGTACTTCTGTGAAGCAGGATCCTTGTTAACTATGCCATTAATGACTTAGTCTTTTCCTGGAATAGTCAAATACCAATTGCAACATATTCACACCATTGATAAATATTAAAACTCTGTGATAAATTAGATAAATACATAATATTCAGAAAGCATAATACATTTATTTATTTATTCATTTAGTTAGTTAGTTAGTTAGTTCTTTTTGAGACAGGGTCTGTCTCCCTGTAGCTCCAGCTGGCCTGGAACTCACTCTGTGGACCAGGCTGGCCTTGAACTCACAAAGATCTGCCTGCATCTGCCTCCCAAGTGCTAGCATTAAAGGTGTGCACCACCACACCTGGCAATACTTTTATTATTTATTTATTTATTTATTTATTTATTTATTTATTTTGGTCTTTTCAAGACAGGGTCTCCCTTTTGTCCCAGCTAGCCCGGAACTCACTATGTAGACCAGGTGGCCTTGAACTCGGAGTGCTCCACCTGTCTCTGCCTCCCAAATGCTATTGCTTCATTTTGGGAAATCTGTTATGTTCTTTTTCAAATAACAGGGAGCACTTGAGCCATTAGTGAAGAGATGGATTAAAAACTCTGGGTATATTTGGAGAGTAGAAAGCTGACAAGGTAAATAAGCAGATACTTAATTTTACTTCACATTTATTTTATAACGAAGAGATCAAAATCACTCAAGGGAATTTTAAATCTAATTCAAGTAACAGGAAAATGTACAAACCAGGCAGCAAACAAAACAAAACAGAGCAGAACAGAGATACTATAGAACAAAATCTGAGTCAGGAATGGGAAAAGAGAATCATCTATAAACGGCATTGAGTATTGGAATCAGCTAGACATAGCTGTGTCTCTTCCCTGCACAGATGAGATGATAGAAAAAGGAGACCACAATTCACTGCCAGCAGTCAGGAGAGCGAAATGCATTGAAGGCTGAAGTTCCAGGTACTTCCAGGAGAGGGCATCAGAGGCCTGCCTTGAAGAGCTGAGCTGCAAGGTGTTTATGGCTATGGTCAGAGGTGGCAATGGCTTGTTTTTTACCTCTTCTCTGAAGTCCTAATACTAGCTTCTGGGGTCAGGGAAGTGGGGTTAACATCTATGTACTCCAAATTCACAGCATGGGACACTGAACAGGCAAATACCCACAATATTTTGTTTATAATGCACAGCTTGGGGGCTGGAGAGATGGCCTAGCGGTTAAGAGCGCCGACCGCTCTTACAGAGGACCCGGGTTCGATCCCCAGCACCCACATGGCGGCTGAGAACCGTCTGAAACTCCAATTCCAGGAGAACTCCAGTTCCAGGGGAATCCGAGACCCTCTTCTGACCTCCGCGGCATTGCACGACATGGGTGCACAAACCTACATGCAGACAGTACATTCATACACATACAAAAATAAATAAATAAATAAAAATTATAATGCACAGCTTGACCCAGAATATGACAATTGGCACAAAACACTGTTACATATGTGCAGTACATTCTTAGCCTTTGGATCTATCAGGAAATTTTTAGATTAATTTTGTTGTTTTATTTTTATTCTTTTTCTTCATCTACTACCCATGGTTCAAATGGAAAAATTATAGTTACTCATTTATCAAAAAATAGCAGTCCAAAATATGATTAATTATTGTTGGCATTTTCAGTATTATTAGGTCATTTTCTATTATTTATTTTTGGTGTTTTGAGACAGTGTCTTCCTGTAGCCTTAGCTGGCCTGGAACTCCTCACTATCTAGACCAGGTTGGACTCAGTCTCACAGAGATCTGCCTGCCTCTGCCTCCCAAGTGCTGAGATTAAAAACATGTACCTCCATGATGGCATGCTATAATTTTTTTGTCTTTTTTTGAGACAGGTTCTCCCTGTAGCCCCAGTTGGCCTGTAACTCACTATGTAGACCAGGCTGCTTTTGAACTCACAGTGATCTGCCTGCCTCTGCCTCCCCAAGTGCTGGGATAAAAGACATTTGTCACCATACAAGTTGGAAAGAACAACAACAAAAGAACTGAAAGAAAAAAAAAAACTCTGGAAAGATTCAGAAAAAGATGCAGGACATATTCATTCAGAAAAAGATGCAGGGCAGAGTGCAGGGACTTGGGTTGGGTGGGGTACATGGAAGGGGAAGCGACTCTGGATTAGATTGAGAAACGATGTATGACAAATGGAAAAAGTTTAATAACAATAAAAAATTGGTTGTTACCTACCCATGACATTTAACTCTTTTGAAAGCAAAATTCAGACAGCAACTGTTGTAATATTTGCTACAATATGGTTACCAGAACATGGTGATTATAATGGCAACACAAGTTGCCATCCCAACATGGATGGAGGGCATTTCACAAGGTCCCAGGTCTAGATGAAGCAGTGCATAGCAAGAGAAAAATAACTGAGTGAAGAGACAGCCTGCAGAATGGAAGAAATCTATTGGCAGTTATACGTTTGATTGAAGAATTACTATGTAGAACATACAAAGAACTCAAGAAACTAAATGCCAATATTACCCCCAAATAATGCAACAAATGAGCTAATAATGTAAAGATGAAGTGCAAATGGCCAATAAAGTATGCGAGAGTGTTCCATGTTCTTAGCCACCAGGGAAATGCAAATTAAAACTACAGCAAGATTTCCTCTCAGGCCAGTCAAAGTGGCTATCATTAAGAAAACAAAACATGCTGTTGAGAATGTGGGGGAAACAAACCCTTTGTAGACTGTGGGAATATGAATTAGTCAAACTACTATAGAAATCAGCATGGAGTTTCCTGCTAAAAACACAAGGAGAATTACCATATGACCCAGCTAGACCTCTCCTGGATCTAAACCTATCCAAATCAACATATCACAGAGATACTGGCATGTCTATATTTATTGAAGCACTATTTACAACAGTCAAATTATGGAACCAGTATAGATGTCTATCAACAGTTGAGTGGATAAAAAAATAAACACGGTTTAACCCAAGTTGATGCAGCAGTAAGGCCCTTGTAGACACCAGCCTCTCAAGTTCTGCTTTATAAACCTGTAAAACTGTGAGCCAATACATTTCTGCTTAATATATTAAATGCAGTGTACTGATAGGTTCACAGTGGAATTTTATTCAGCCTTGAAGAATGAAATGATATCATTTGCTAGAAAATGGATGCAACCAAAAATCTTCACATCAAGTGAAATAAGACTCATTTAAATACCATTTTTCCTATTCATAAAGCTTTGATTTATATAGATACATAAAAATTTTCATATATGTGACATGAATATACAAGCAAGATTGTGAGAGGAAGGAGACTAGTGGGAGAGGGAAGGAGGATAAAGAAGAGTAGGGGCTGTGAAGAGCATCAAGACACATGACACACTTGAGTGGAGCATCTTTAGGAGACACATCGCTATGTGTAGCAATACACACCAATGCAATGAAATTTGGGATGTCTCTTTTAGCATTCTGAGCATAAAGCCTTTGAGGTTGCTAAATAAGAATATGACTTCTTTCTTATTTCTGGACCCCCCTTTAAGCATTTACGCACCTGTAAATTCGTAAATTCATTTGATATTTATTTACTAAAGATACATCATGTACCAACCAGGCTGGGATTTATAATATATATATATATATATATATTATATATATATATATATATATGGTGTGCATGATTCCACCAAGTAGTTTAAGTCATTCTTCTATTTTAACATGCACAAATACATACAGTACACAAAAATATACAAACAATATGCTATTTTGTGACAATCGGTACAATGGTAAACACAGGGTGCTATGCAAGCACACAACATTGCCTGCTCTAAGCTTAGAGAATGTGCTCCTCTTCTAAAAAGTGACCTTAAAGCTGAGATTGCGACCTAGATTGCGATTGTCATTGGTAGGGCCTGCTGTTCTGATTTTTAGTTGACATCCCCCCCCCCAAACAATGTATTTGTGACCTAATGGGTTTACGGCAGTTTCTTGTGCAAAGTCTCCCAACAGAAGGGCCAATAAGTAAAGCGAGACTTCAGACCCAAGGACCCAAGGAAGGTAAAGGCAGAGATAAGAAGTATCACATATGAAGTCAAGGGCTTCTGCTAGATGAAAGCTCCCAAGAGAGCAACCTCGGGAAGAGCTGTGAGATTTTTGCCTAATTCAGTTTTCGGGAAGAGTGAAGGAGTTTTAATGCATTGATGGGAATCAGGTGCCTGTAAATATGGCCTCTCCAGAACAGAAAGGGGAAAAGGACTTTGGTCATACACAGATGATGGGAATGGTCAAAAGGAGCCATGGGAAAAGCATCCTGAGTCCACTTGGTCTTTGCTAGGGTCTAGTCTCAATGCTTTATTTAATATTTACTTTTGCACTAGCTTAATTTTCATTTTAGTGTTTGTGAATTTACGGTGATCTTTGATACGTTCTATGTATTAGTTATTTTTCTGTTACTGTGGTGAAACACCATGACCAAGGCAATTTATAGAAAGGAGAGTTTATAAGAAGAGTTTATTGGGCTTATAGTTCCAGAGGGATAAGAGTTAATTATGGTGAGAGAGGCAACAGGAGCAGAAAGCAGGGAGCTCATATCTTCAAGGAAGGAGAGACAGGTCTGGAGGGAAGAAGGGAGGCGGGAATGGAAGGAGAGAGAGGCTTCAAGTGGGACAAACCAGTGACCTGCTTCCTCTAGCAAGGTGGAACCTCATAAATCTCCCCAAATTGTGCCACCAATTTGAGCAAGTATTCCAATAGTTGGAGCTTAAGGGACACTTCTCATCCAAACCACCACAGCCTTCTACAGTTATCTTTTAATGCTACTGAAACAGTAAGGTCTCAAACATAGGTGGATCGTTTATGATTTAAGCTAAAAGAAAGTCAGTCTTCTTAAACCGTATTTTGAAACAAAATATATCTACTCATACTTTATTTAAGACTGCAGAAAAAGCTTTCAGAATATTAGGAGTCATAGTAGGTACTCAAAGCTATAGATTTTGGCGTATTAGATCAGTGGTGTTTAGGGACACCCCTCACCTTTTAAAATCAGACTTTCTAAAGCCCAGGAGCTTGATGATGGCTCTGCGGATCTTCTTGGTTTTAATACTGTATATGACTGGGTTAAGCATGGGAGGTACAAAGAGGTAGATGTTGGCCATGAGAAGGTGGACAGAAGGGGGCGCGTGTTTCCCAAAGCGGTGCACCAGGGACAGACCCATCATGGGCACAAAGAACACTAGCACAGCACAGAGATGGGACGTGCATGTTTGGAAGGCTCGGAGCTGCTCTTCCAGGGAGGCCAGTCCAGCCACCACGTACAGAATGAAACCATAGGACAGTGCAATGAGCACCAGGTCCAGCATCACAGTGAACACCACCAGCGACAGTCCATACAGATTGTTGAAGGTGGTGTCTACACATGCCAGGTGTATCACTTCTTGGTGTAGACAAAACGAGTGGGAAAGAACAAGAGATCCACAGTAGGGAAAGGCCTTCAGCAGAAGGACAATTGGGATAAGGGCTACTGGACCCCTGAGGATGACACACAGGCCCACCCTGATCACTCTCTGACCAGTGATAATTACTGAGTACCTCAGAGGATGGCAGATGGCCACACAGCGATCAAAGGACATGACAAGGAGGACTGCAGACTCCATGAAGGAAAAGGAGTGGATGCAGAACATCTGGATCTGGCAGGCTCCAAAGTAGATGCTATGGTAGTTGAACCAAAAAATCCCCACGGTGGTGGGTAAGGTGGACAGGGACAGCCCCAGGTCTGTGAGCGCAAGCAAGGAGAGGAGATAGTACATGGGTGTGTGCAGTCGAGGGCTCGTCTTAATAATTACCAGAATGAGGCAGTTGCCTGAGATGGCCACCAGGTACATTAGGACAAAAGGGAGGAAAATCCAATGTTCGATGTCCTCCAGACCAGGAAAACCGGTGAGGTAGAACATGGGGCTAAAGTGAGTGATGTTGAACAGGACCATGAAGTGAGGATGGAGAGGATACTGGGTTGGTACTCCTCAGGGATGGTGCTAAAAATAAATGGATATCTTATTATCAGTTGGTTCTTCAGCTTCACAATAATTAGCATTACCATCAGCAACAGCAAGACCACGACTTCCCTTATGACAACTCCATTCATCAATTCTACCATTTACATCTCATTAGAAAACTTTATTTAAATATCTCCATGTTATTTTTCTCTATTTCTGTTATTTTTACTCCTCTCTGGTCCTCTTTGTTACTTTATCCTCTTGTCTGTCTATCCCTTAAATATGGCTGTTCCCATCCTTAGACATGTCTTGGGCATGTTCTATTATTTCTCTCCAGGCAAAACCATCTACTTTGTAAGTCTAGAATTTCTCTTTTGATTTCTAGACTCATATCCTGCAGCCTGCTGGGAGTCTATATCTTGATGCTATTTTGTTTATCAAAAGCAAGACAAAAATTAATATTTGTCTCCAACAACCTTTTTATTCACTTATGTTTATCTTACAAGGATAAGTCAAACTATTGTTTTGATCTTCTGAGACAGTGTCACCCTGTAGCCCCAGATGTCCTGGAACAATCTATGTAGACCAGACTGGCCTCCATCTCAAAGAAATCTTGTCCCTGGCTCTTGAGTGCTGGGATTAAAGATGTGTGTCACCATGCCAAACAAACTATTATTTTTTAAAAATTATTTATTTATTCATTTTTGTATGTGTATGAATGTACTGTCTGCATGTAGGTTTGTGCACCCGTGTTGTGCAATGCCGCAGAGGTCAGAAGAGGGCATCAGATTCCTCTGGAACTGGAGTTAAAGAGGGTTCTCAGCTACCATGTGGGTGCTGGGGATTGAACCTGGGTCCTCTGCAAGAGCAGTCAGCGTTCTCAACTGCTAGGCCATCTCTCCAGCCCCTCAAAGAAACTATTATTTTTTAGTTCAATGACTTTAGTGCTTAAAATTGAATTTAGAGCTTTTTATGTGCCAGGGAAGAGATCTATCACAGAGTTTCATTCCTAGCACAAAAATGAGTTTGATATTCGATATCATCTTGTTATGCTTCTCACCAGAATCAATCAATCAATCAATCAATCAATCAATCAATCAAGGTACTAAGATTTATTTACACTAAATACCTCAAATCTCTTTTCTTACATTATCCTTACAGATGCTGTCCTAATTCAGATAGCCATTATCTTTTCCTAGGTTCCAGCAACTTCTTGTTTGTACTTCTATAATTATTTGACTACACCATAATAAGAAATATTTACAAAACTGAATTTGACAAGGAGAACAAAAGGTTGAAAATGATGCAGTGAGCCAAACCTTTTCTTAAGTCACTGATCTCTCTTGCAGACTCTACTGATATTCTCCACATTTGTGGCATCAATGACATCAAACCACTTCTACTTTCTCACATATTTTGCTCATACCAAATATTTGTATTTTCATTATTCCTGGAATAAAAGCAGTTTCTCCAGGGATAGCTCTCCCTTTCTCTTTGTCTAGTTGGCTTATTTTCATAACCCCAGATTCAATACACACATTCTGTCTTTCAGAAAGCTTTCTTATATTCCACATATTTAAGTTAGACATTTCTTCCACATACTTACAGCTCATTTTATTTTTGTTTCCATAGAACACCTCCTGCAGGATTATGATTTCCTGCACTGTCTCTGAAATGTGAACCCCATGTGGAAAAAAGAATGTTTTGTTCCATTCCCTGCCTCCCTCCTGCCCCCTCCCTCTTTCCTTCCCTCCCTTCTTCCCTATCTCCTTCCCTTCCTCTGTCCCTGTCCCTCCCTCCCTCCTTCTTTCCTTCCTTCTTTCCTTCCTTCCTTCCTTCCTTCCTTCCTTCCTTCCTTCCTTCCTTCCTTCCTTCCTTCCTTCCTTCCTTCTTTCCTTCCTTCCTTCCTTCCATTGGAAATTTAAACCATGAAATTCCACATGCAAGGTAAGAATTTCCATTTCCCATGTATAACTACCTTTTTAATCTGACTGATAGAAATAGGAACTGTGAAAGGATAATTCTCTATTTAGAGCCAAATACAATAGTGAAGTCTTTATAAGCTGTGTAATTAAGCAAAATATATTAATACAGGAAAGCTCTGATATCAGCAATGAATTATTCTGCCTAGGAGATGTTGGCTAGGGGATCCAAGCCCCCAAAATTATAAAGGCCTTTTGCCTATAAGTGGGATATATGCAAGGAGAAAGGTGGTAATTCCCTGTTGTAGAAGACCTGGTGTAAGGATGAAAAAATGTCTTGAGACATCACTTGCTAATGTACAATTGGCCTCTGAAATGCCAGAGAGCATTACCAAAGGCCACTAAAGCAATACAGCAAAATATTGATCTCCCTGAGACAAGCAAGACTCCTCTGCCAGTATCAGCTACGCCTCAACTGCCTGGAGTTACTGTGCAACAGTGGCAGCCATGTGTCTATATATACCCCAAATCTAATTGGCTATTAGCTCTCGCCTTGGAGGAATAATTCACAGTGGATGCCACAAGCTTATGTCCTCTAGTGGTCAGGAGATTTTATAAGCCACAATAAGAACTTGTCACCCTTTATAGAGAAACCACAGTTTGTGGATTAGCATACCATCCAAGCATCTGTGTCTATGCTCACAGTTTAGCTTGCCATAATAATTAGTACTGCTTAAATGCCTGTACATCTAATTGGTTGTGCTTTGTTAGTAGGATTAAAAACGTACCCTGGATAAACTGTCAATCCATGAAGGGAAACAACCTGAACAGACTAGGGTCCAAAATGACATCTCCATTGAAAATAGACTGTTTTGCTTCTCATCCACTTGTGCCCATTTCCCAAAGCCTAGGGAACAACTTGCAGAAGAGGAGGTGTGGTAGAATGAAGGGCTGTGGAGAGATTGGGGTGAATTGTGAGACTACAGCAATATAGACTGGACTCCTATTTGATTGACATGCTTGTGCATACAAGCTTCTCCAGCTGGACTATGGGAACCTTGGGTTGTTCAAAATTTGGACATAGATACTTGCAAATTTGTTTTACACAAATGTTACTTACTTTCATTGCTTATGCTTAATAATTTGGCTCACTTTAAAAAAAATGCACCAATTACCTAATTGTATGGCAAACTGAGCAACTTCAATGTTATCTGAAAACAACTGTGCTATTATATTGTAGAATCCCTTAAAAAATAAACAACTGAAGGAAAAAAATTCTCAGAAGAAAAAAAAATAAAAATGATATGGAGAGTCTAAGATGGGGGGAGTAGGAACACGGAGCTCTTGGTTTCAAGGCTTGCGGGTGATCTTGGTTCTAGTGTCCGTTCCGGCAGTGACCCCGGGATGAAGGGTGCATTAGATAGTTAATTAAGATGCCAAATATCAAATTCTTCAGTGGCAGCTCCCACCAGGACTTATCCTAGAAAATCGCTGATCGCCTGGGCCTGGAGCTAGGCAAGGTGGTGACTAAGAAGTTCAGCAACCAGGAGACCTGCAAAAAGCTGGAACCAACCCAAATGCCCCTCAACCGATGAGTGGATAGAGAAAATGTGATACATCTACATGATGGAGTTCTATGCAGCAGTAAAAAAAGACAACACCATGAACTTTGCAAATGGATGGAACTAGAAGATATTATGTTAAGTGAAGTAACACGGTCCCAGAAAAACAAATGACGAATGGTCTCCCTCATCTGTGGATTCTAGTGCCAATAACCCAGTTGTAAATATTTCTTGTTGGGAGTGATGCATATTGGAAAGAACAACAATACTACCAACAACAGAAAAGACTGCATCAAAGAACTGACTGAAACAGTGAATCTGGTGGGGTGGGGGTGTTGGGAAGGGGACATGGGTCGATATTCGATTTGTAACATAATATTTTACAAAAAATATATAAAACAATAAGTTAAAAAATGATATGGAATATTATTAATGTTAAGAGACAGTAGAAATAAAAAAACACAGAACAAAAAAGAAGAATTTCCATTTCCTCTTTTTTCACATTTTAAATTTAGTGATTGGCTTTTAAAAATTGCCAAGTCATTACGATCATTTAAATATTATTAGAGTGATCGACACATATTTAACTTTTCCATTAACCTTACTTAAATAGCTATTTGTCAGGTGATTCAATAAATAATATTGAACCATATGACAAACACAGCTGGTTCTGACACTAAAAATATAAGATTAACAGAAACAAAATAGCTAGGGGCAAAAAATAACATATAAGGATTCCCTGTTGTGACAGGTTATGTGGTGCTATAGATTTGATTATTATGGGGCAGTCAGAGAAGACCAAGGATGCAACCTCAGAGAAGTGAGAACGCCTTGGTAAAACTTTCTTACCCAAGGGAATGCTCTTTTTTTAAAGGATTAAGAGTTCTTTATTAAATATTAAAATGTAATATAAATTAATTTCACAATCATTATGTTTCATTAGGAAAATACACTTGTTATTTAAAATAAGTACACAATGAATTCTCCTATATAAGTGTTTCAACTGATTATTGCTTTAAGATATATTCTTAGGTTGAGAATTACCAGGCAAAGAAAGACAAAAGCAAACATAAATTACTTTTATGTATATTATCAGGAATGTTTATGTATATTATCAGGAATGTTTTAATTTTTGACTTTATCACCTTGCCTAGTAAGTTTTTTTTTTAAATTAGTAGGAAAGCAGTAGCATCTTTCTTGAAAGTACTTTGATTGGATTATTAGCTATGTCAAATTACTCTTCCTTCCATTACTCAAAATGTTCATGTTCCTCAGTTTCCTACCTTGAACACTTTAATTTCTTTTTTTAAATTTTATTTATTTACTTTTTTTTTTTTTAATTTTTAATTTTTTTATTTATTTCCGTATGTGTATGAATGTACTGTCTGCATGCAGGTCTGTGCACCCATGTAGAGCAATGCTGTGGAGGTCAGAAGAGGGTGTCGGATTCCCCTGGAACTGGAGTCAAAGACAGTTCTCATCTGCCATGTGGGTGCTGGGAATCGAACCCTGGTCCTCTGCAAGAGCAGTCAGCTCTCTTAACCACTAGGCCATCTCTCCAGCCCCAAAAACTTTAATTTCTTACTGCTTACATTTATTATAAAAAGCCTATAAATATCTGTCTCTAGTTCAATAGCTCTGTTATGAAGCAGGTCTGGACTTCTGCCTTCCTGTGGGTTGCTTCTAAATGCGTGCCAATTGTCCTCACACATTTATCCACACTGTTTCTCCTCTATCTCAAGTTTCAGATATCCCTTCCTCTTAAATGCCCATTACAAAATTTTGACCTTGTTCTCTGCATAATCTTTCTCTCCCCTCCCCTCCCCTCCCCTCCCCTCNGACCCCAGGCACAGGCAACAGTTTATCAACACTGATTGGGATGTTGGGGGGTGACTGTTTTGGGAGAAGCCAGTGATACGGGGGTGCTTCTTGGAGCCTGAGACCCACTGTCAGCCTGTGGGGGCTTAGCTCAAACAATGGGCCTCTTTTGCCCTGTATGCTAGGCAGTTAGGGACCTGCTTACCTTTGGGGGCAAACGACCTGCCCTTTGTCCTCCATTGTCAGGCCCTTGCAGCCACCCTTGGCCTTTCTCATTCCCACCCATCCCACTGGGGAACTGAAGAGACCTGATGCCTCCTCCGTCCCTGGTTGGTCTCTCCTTCTCCTTGGATCCTCATAGCTGGGAGCAGGTTCGGTGAGCAGAACACTTTCTGCTGAAAGCATTTTCCATTTTTTTTTTAATTTTTTTTTAAATATTTTTTATTAATTTTATTTATTTCCGTATGTGTATGAATGTACAGTCTGCATGCAAGTTTGTGCACCCGTGTCGTGCAATGCCGCGGAGGTCAAAGAAGGTCTCAGAATCCCCTGGAACTGGAGTTCTCCTGGAATTGGAGCTTCAGACGGTTCTCGGCCGCCATGTGGGTGCTGGGGATCGAACCCGGGTCCTCTGAAAGAGCGGTCGGCGCTCTTAACCGCTAGGCCATCTCTCCAGCCCGCATTTTCCATTTATTATAATTCAGTTCCATCATTATAAAAGAAAGGGGGAGCGGGTGAGGGTGGTGACAACACCTTCTGCTTTCCTGGGTTGAGGGAGAGAAGTGAGGCAGGAGAAGTCAGCCTGGTGGTCAAATGTTGGCAGAGTTTCAGGTCTGTCACTCTCCTTGATGTGATGAAGGAAGAACTGGGAAGACCTAAGCCAAACCGAAGACCAGCAATAAGCTCATTGTGTGACATCTTGGACTTCCTGGAGGAGGCTAGGCCTAGGTGTGCAGATGAACCTATACTAAGGCTCCTGACTTGCCCCAGGTCAGTCATAGCCCTTGGAGAGGAACAGCTAGAATCCCCTGGATTTCCGGAGTTACTCTGATCCCAGAATTTTGCTGCCAAATCTCCAGGGCAGGGGAAACGCCACAGGGACTGGTCACCCAGCCTTGGCATTTTCTTTTTTTTATTTGTTTTATTATTTTTTTCCTTTTCTAAAATCTGTGCATTTGAATGACCAACCACATGTAAAAACTTGGACCATCCCCAGATCACAGGAGCAGAGGAGTGACTCATGCACGATTCCCAAGGTCTGGGAGAGACTCATAGACAGGCTGGGGAGTGCTCCTAAAGCTTTGTGCTGGGAGAGGGGAGGTTCCAGGTCGGCCTTCACCGGAGCCATTGGCTTAGTGCAGGCGGTACGGAGGGTGGACCTCGGCATGCTTTTCCCCGGAATACTACCAGTGTTTGGTAAAGTACAGCTCCCCGGGTTGTTATTAGGTCTGATGGATTGGAACCTGCTGTTCTATGTGTGTGTGTGTGTGGTGTGTGTGTGTGTGTGTGTGTGTGTATGTGTGTGTATGTACATGGCTGTACATGGGTGCATATGCATGTGTGTTCATGTGGGAGTGGTTATGTCTAACTGGACCCCAAGATGGAGTCACTGTTGGCCCAGCATCATCCCAGGAAGCAGACACTAACCCACCCTACTTTCTCAGTAACTTCCTGACTCCTATTTTGCTCAGGGGAGGGGAGGAAGGAGGGAGGCAGGGATGGGAGATCGTCAAATACTGCTGGTTAGGCTCTTGGTTTGCTCTGAGGGAGGAGGAGGACTGGGACAAGGAGGAGGAAGAAGAAGAGGAAGAGGAAGAAGAGAGGAGAGGAGGAGGAGGAGGAGCTATTCCTACTAGACAGCAGCATCAGGGCACAGGATGCTCACTGCTTCTCAGAGGGTGTTTCTGAGTCAGGACCATGTGGGGGATGTGTTTGGTCATTATTCCTGGGGCCTATTCAGGGGGTGCTCTGGTGTCTGGTAACCCTGTCACCTGGTGTTTTGTGGAAGAAGGCTATGGCATTTGAAGGGTTTGTTTTGTTTTAATCATGGCTTTATATATTTATATATATAACTCACAAAGATCCTTACATTCTTTTTGACATTTAGCGCTTGCTAACTGTAGAAGGAATTCTTGGGAAAGGCATTGTTTCTTGTGAATAAGGGGATATGCAAATGAAGCATAGGTGCTTGGACTAGATTCCTTTCTCATTCTTGAACTCTGGAGAATATTCCCACAATGGACAAGCATGCCCCCTTGAGAAGTGTAGAAGAAGGTGGTGGAGATCATGTCCGGAATAATGGGAATGTCACAAGGGGATATCAATCAGCGTTAAGATATGTAGCTAGACGGCAGGATCCTTCCTTCCATTTTGTTAAGGAGAGAAAGGGGCAGGTTGAGTGCAGCAGGCAGCCCATCAAGGAAGATTACATTTAGACCACAGGATTCATCCTCCTCACGCCAGTGCGAGGCTGATTTCTAGACATGACCCAGGAAGAGACCTGGTCTGTATTCAGGAGGAGGGGGAGGCCCTGCTCTGTGACGGTAACAGAACACTGCACGTGATTTCTCTTCTCTAGGCAGTGCAAGTCCTGCTTTCTGACCCTGTTCCTGGCTTTCTCTGTGTGTGGACTCTGAAAGGATCACAAGTAGATGAGATTCTTTGGGGATCCCAGATTCTCAGACTTTGTTTGGAAGAAAAAATACCTCAGATCACATGAGGAAAACATTCATGTAAAGTCACTCCGACACGTAGAAGAGATGCCAGAATTAGAGGGGAAGTCACCTCCTTCCTGGCTCACTGCTCCTGGAACATCGTATTTTCCTCCCTCTTCTGTATCCCCCGTCTTCTCTACTATCATACCCTATCGCTCCACCCCAGCAGGAGACAGTAGTGGACACTCACCAGCAGCTGCTAACTTCAAAAATATGAAGCTGGAGATGTCTGTACTGTTGCTAAGAATGGCTGCAAGGTCAGGGGAAGGACCGGGATGGTTTCTGTCAGGGAAATATTTATCTTCTTCCTTCTTCTATCATGTAAAGCACCACACTCCATTGGAGAGTCCTGAGGGCAAACAAGGAGTCCCCAGGGCAGGTGTCTCCTGCAGACAGGAGTCTCTCATTACCTTCTCCCACCTCTCCTTGCACAGGGTCAGCTGAAGCCAAAGAACCCTAACTTTACCGGGTGGGGTCCATCAAGCCATCCTGCCTTCTTCTAATTTTTCAGATTTACCATGAATCTAATTTCAGTTGTGACTTCATTCACTTTCTCTTTTTGCCCACGGGAATGGATCCTTAATTTATTTCAAATGCTGAAGCCGGGCGTGGTGGCGCACGCCTTTAATCCTAGCACTTGGGAGGCAGAGGCAGGCGGATCTCTGTGAGTTCAAGGCCAACCTGGTGTACAGAGTGAGTTCCAGGACAGCTGGGGCTACAGGGAGACCTTGTCTCGAAAAGACAGAAAAAAAAAAAAAATCAAATGCTGGATGTGGTGTATAAATAGGACTAGTCATGTGACACAATAGCCTTCTAAATTGCTTGTCTACTTTGAAGTCCACAGTTACATGTATCTCAAACCTCCTGCTTTCCTACACTCATTGTTTCTTTTTGGTAGATAATTCACTTTTCTCTGCCAGCCACTCTGTCTTTGAATGTAGAGATTGGCCACATTAAGTAATTTCCTACACAATCCCTCTTAGAATATACAGGTCTAGGCTCATATCTGAGGCTTTCCTAAGATTCTCTATTCAACCGAGAGTACATGGGACATTTCTTGCACATGCCATCCAGCAACCAGGCTTTTCCCAAAGCTCTTGTTTTCTGTTTTCTTCCAACAGCAGATACCATCATCTTTTAGAAAAGGAATCAACACTTTATGATGTGATAAGGAAATGTTCTTGTTTTTCTTTCCTTTCAAAATACATGGAGACATACATTTAGAGACTGGCCTGAGAAAAGCTTCATAATCTTCAACAGGGGATGTTGGATCAAAACTGTGTCTAGAGTCTAGTAATATTGCCTCTATCATGTTTATGTACAAATATATACTAATACTATTTGTAAACATGTTAGTGGTTTTCAATACCTGCAACATTGTATTGTTTGGAAGTATGCTGAGAAAGGAGGGAGAAAGAGAAGGAGGGAGGAAGGAGAGAGAGAGAGAGAGAGAGAGAGAGAGAGAGAGAGAGAGAGAGAGAGAGAGAGAGAAACTATCTTTTCAGAGATCCAGTGTCAATTGTACTTAAAAGGGCCTCTATCCAGAACTGATATCCTTCCCACTTAGTCACCTTTGGCTGGAACCTGAGCTTCCTCCAGACCTGTACTGTGATGACACGCATGCTGTAGTTTTCCAGGGTAGCCGCGGGGGGGAAGAATTCAGCCTTAGGATGAACTCAGGCCAGCATCAAGTTCTATCTCCCAGAACTTTTTTCTTAGAGTTACTATTCCATAAAATGTGTACCTGACAGGAAACTCTGCAACTCGCCAACCCATCCATTCTGCATTCATAATGATCTCTCTCATACACACCCACACTCAAATAAACCCACACAAAATCCTGAATATGATGAAGAGATAATTCTTTTCTTCTTTATTCAGAATTTGAAAACAATAATTCTCAGACCCAAATATCTCTTAGTGGCTTTAATCTTAGCAATTTTAGCCATACTAACCAAGACTTAGCTCCTCGTTTGAGCTGGCATGGCATGAGCATCTATAAACAGAATTCTCACTTGTAGGTCTCAGTATCTTCAGACTCTTGTCTTGGGGCTCTCTGTCATGAGAAATGACCACAAGGTCAACTTTCTCTTTGCTTTAACCGAGGTCCATAGCTGATGAAATCCATGTTGTGATGCAGGACTAATGTGGGTCTTTAACCCTGCTCTCGACTTAATTCTTCTCCTGCCTCTCTGGACACCTGTGTCTGAGTAAGCATAGGGAGTTTAGACTATTAGTGGTGCTCCAAATCTTCCCATTTTAATATTTTCAGGATTCTTCTTCCCTTCGATCTCATCTCTTTCCAGTAATTCAGAAGAGGAACCAGTTTCCACCCTTATAATCCACAGTCTTCCAGTCTCAAAGAAATTTAATATCTATCTTACTAGAGCTGGTCTGATGTTGCCTAAGCATTCTCCAAGACCATTCTGTTATCTTGTTGAGAAATCACATTAGGAATGACCTTGCTTCTCTCAGGCCTGGTTGATCTATCACTCAATCCATGGCTGCAAGTCCTCCATGTACACAGGTCAGATCACTGTACATACACTGTGTTAGGTGTCACTGGAGGAGAATAGTGTCCAGAGAGTAGAGTTTCAAGTGATATAAGAGCAAGATTGTCAATCAAAGACTCTGAAGACAAGTCCCTACTTAAAGTTCCATTGTGGAACCTCATAACACCTGAGTCACAGACACTGAACATCTCTCTGAATTCTATTTGAGTTAACTGTTTATAATGGGCCCTAGTGAAGTTTACCTTCCAGATGCTGAGGAAACCTCCCTACCTCTCCCCTTTATAGGAAAAAGAAAAACATGATGGTACTGAAGTCATTCCCTAACTATAAATTAGAGCCAACTGTTATAGTGGTAATTTCTTATAAAACAGGTATAACTACCTTCTTTAATTGACTGATAGACATAGGAACTGTGAAAGGATAATTCTCTATTTAGAGCCAAATACAAGAGTAAAGTCTTTATAAGCTGTGTAATTAAGCAAAATATATTAATACAGGAAAGCTCTGATATCAGTAATGAATTATTCTGCCTAGGAGATGTTGGCTAGGAGATCAAAGCCCCCCCCCCCAAATTATAAAGGCCTTTTGCCTATAAGTGGGATATATGCAAGGAGAAAGGCGGTAAGTCCCTGTTGTCGAAGACCTGGTGTGAACATGAAAAAATGTCTTGAGATGTCACTCGCTAATGTACAATTGGCCTGTGAAATGCCAGAGAGCATTACCAAAGGCCACTAAAGCAATACAGCAAAATATTGGTCTCCTTGAGACAAGCAAGTCTCCTCTGTCAGTATCAGCTATGCCTCAACTGCCTGGAGATACTGTGCAACAGTGGCAGCCATGTGTCTATATATATATCCCAAATCTAATTGGCTATTAGCTCTCGCCTTGGAGGAATAATTCACAGTGGATGCCACAAGCTTATGTCCTCTAGTGGTCGGGAGATGTTATAAGCCACAATAAGAACTTGTCACCCTTTATAGAGAAAGCACAGTTTGTGGATTCGTATACCATCCAAGCATCTGTGTCTATGCTCACAGCTTAGCTTGCCATAATAATTAGTAGTGTTTGAATGCCTGTACATCTAATTGCTTGTGCTTTGTTAGTAGGATTAAAAACGTACCCTGGATAAGCTGTCAATCCATGAAGGGAAACAACCTGAACAGACTAGAGTCCAAAATGATATCTGCATTGAAAATAGACTGTTTTGCTTCTCACCCACTTGTGCCCTTTCCCAAAGCCTAGGGAACAACTTGTGGAAGAGGAGGCATGGTAGAATGTAAGGGCTGTGGAGAGACTGGGGTGAATTGTGAGACTACAGCAATATAGACTGGACTCCTATTTGATTGACATGCTTGTGCATACAAGCTTCTCCAACTGGACTATGGGAACCTTGGGCTGTTCAAAATTTGGACATAGATACTTGCAAATTGGTTTTATATGAATGTTACTTACATTCATTGATTATGCTTAATAATTTGGCTCACTTAAAAAAAAACGCACAAATTACCTAATTGTATGGCAAACTGAGCAACTTCAATGTTATCTGAAAAACAACTCTATATTTTAGAATCCCTTAAAAAATAAATAAAGGAAAACAAAAACAACAAAAAAGTTCCATTGTGTGTGCCCTACCTTGCTCTAGGCTATCTCAAGCACACCTAGTACTGATTACACGTTGATGATACACAATCATTAAGAAATGGATTTAGAATCAATGGCAATGGCACACACACAATTCTACTACCTGGGAGCCTGATACAGGAATACTGCCAGTGCCAGACCAGCCCCTGTTTTGCAGTTTTCAGGCTACCCTGGGCTATGCAGTAAGATTTTGTCTTAGGGAAAAAAAGACTAAAATTTTCTTGGGATTCATATGCTCCCGGGAGACAGTGGTATATAGTACGTAA
The DNA here is from genome assembly GCA_009823505.1 of Rhizomys pruinosus. NCBI lineage: Eukaryota > Metazoa > Chordata > Mammalia > Rodentia > Spalacidae > Rhizomys > Rhizomys pruinosus. The sequence goes on along the minus strand of VZQC01010460.1, from coordinate 397,513 downwards.
CAAAATGGTTATATAGTATGTAACAAAATGGTATAGTATGTAACAAAATGGTATAGTATATAACAAAATGGTGTGGATGCTCCCATATACATAAGAAACTAACTAAACTAACCAAGATATCTCAGATGATTAATCCAAGAAAATTAATACACGATACGAAAGTGAATTATCCACAAAAGAAGGGAGAGAGAAACCAATTCCCAAGTGGAGAGGTGGTCACTGAGATATCTTCCAGGGATGAATTCATCCTGTTGTGAGCTGCTAGGAAGGAACAGATATGCAGAGGGTTTTCTAACATGAATTCAGATGCCTGGGTTATATTCCAGCCATGTCACAGCTTCTCCCAGTAGGTCATTCGACCTCTCACAACTTTAGTCTCCTCAAAGACATGTTTCTGTTCATGAAGCTCTTGAGAAAATAAAATGTGGTACCAGAGTGGTAAGTCCTGAAAAATATTAAAATGGTCATTTACATTTTGAAGTGACAGAAACCATATTGAATCAGGATAGACAGTTACCCGAAATCTTGGGGACATGAGAAGGGAGAAGAAACTCCTCACTCTGCAATGTAGCTAAAGCCCTTGCCAGTAGAGAAAGAATTCCAGAACAGTTAACAATGGCTCAAGGTTTTTCTCTCTTCTCAGCCACAAGTCCACAATTTTCTTTTTTTTTTTTTTTTTATTGATGCTTTGTGCATTTCATACATCATTTTCCAATTCAGTTCAGGCATATTTCCCGTTCCCCCTTCCCCCCCACCCCCCCAAACCGAGATCATGCATTCCTGCCATAACTGTCCTGCATATTTCCTCTCATTTTTTTTTTTTTTTCATTTGTTAGCTATAAGTGATAATCCAAAGTCAAAGCCATCCTTCAGGAAAACCAATTTGCAGGCTTGTTGTGCCCAAACCCCAACAGCCCCACCATCCAGTGGTTGTTGACATGTTGTTTGTTCAATCTAGTTGATCAAATTAGTGTCCTGTCTATATTGTTGTATTTTCACCAGTCACCCCAATCGCAAGCCCTTACATTCTACCACGGAAGAGGGGTCTTCCGCAGATTATTCCCTAGCCTTAGAAAAGGGGCATAGGTGTACAAGAAAGAAAACAGTCTGCTTTCTCTGAAGATGTCGTTTTGGACTCTGATCATTTCTGTCTGTTTCCTTTCATGGCTGATAGTTTTGTTCCAGGAATAACCTTTCGATCGATCCTACTAATGAAGCAACAAAGCAATATAGATATATAGGTATTTAAACAGCATTAATTATTATGGTAGATTGCTTTGGTAAAGACACATATGTTTAGATAATATGTTGAGCCATGAGTTACATTTTTTCCTGTTAAATATGAACAAGGGCTTACTGGTGGCTTGTATGACTCTCCAACCTGTAGAGGATGTAGCTTGTGGCATCAGCCATGGGTTATTCCTCCAAAGAGAGCCAATAGCCAATTAGATTTGGGATATACAGGCATATGGCTGCCTCTTGCTGCCAGTATTTCCCAGCAGGTGAGGTGTAGCTGGTGTTGACGGTGGGGTCTTGCTTGACTCAAGAGACCCGTATTTGCTTTACTTACTGGTTTAGTGGCCTTTGGTAAACACTCTCTGGGTTCCAGAGGCCATCTGTAACACTTGCATGTGTGGTCTCAATACATCTTCCCATGTTAACATCAGGTTTTCAACAGCAGGGCCTTACGTATCGCCTCTCTTCCTCTTCTTGCAAGATATCCCAGTTAGGGCAAGAGCCTTTACCTTTTGTGGGGCCTTAGATCCCCGGGCCAACATCTCCCTGGCAGAATAAATCACATTACTGATGCAAGCCTCCTGTATTGATATATTTTTTTGCTTAAGTGCATAGTTGTTTTTTTTAAAGGACTTTAGTATATAATGTTTGGTTCGAACCGAGAATAATACGTTTCACAGGTCTCTGTCCATTTGTCAATTAAGGAAGGCAGTTTTATTGGTTTTTTAAGAGATTACCTTTATAATATTTGTCTCCAATTGACAGTTGGAGAGCGACCTCATCATCGTCATATTTCTCGTTCTATGTTTCTGGGGAGGAGCAAGAAGTCGCTCAATCAAAACCCCTACTGCACCTAGAAGGCAAGCTTCACCAGGACCCACCACAAATAGCTGTCACATGCAGGGGCCACATATGGCCCAATGTCCATGGCAATTTGAGGCATCCCCTCCTTTCGATGTTCAGACGGGTCAACCTTATTGTTGCCACTTTTTGGTACATTTTACTCAATGCAAAGCTGTATCGCCTCTCTCCCAGCCGTCAAGCTAGTGACATCCTGTCCTATTGGAAAACACAAATCCCTTCCCATAGCTAGTTCAAAGATTTGAATTGCAAGGTGTTTGACGAGAAGGTTTCATGACTATCCGTACCCCCCGTTTTTTTTAATCAAATCCATGAGTTCTCTTCCTCCAGAAGACAGTTGTATTATACATAACTATAGGGTGAAATCAAGGCTCAAGTTTCATCAAATTTATCCATGTTGTTTTGGGTGACTATATATGATTAACTTGGGGAGCAAACTTAATTTTTATGTTAAATCATCTTAAAGAGAATGCTACAAGTTGATACTGTACAACAGAGAAACTATAGAGAACATTTGTATGTGCCAATCCCAGAGTTATTGCTCTACAAATTTTATGTAAAACAAATGTTGACAAGTCCACAATTTTCAAGGAGTTCCACTAGCATGCACTAAGTGCAACAGTAGTGATTTTACCTAATCAGATTATAGCTCCTTCAAAGACAATTCTAGAGCTACTTCATACCTCTCTTATAAAAAGAGAGAAAGCAAAAGACTGATTCTCATCAACCTTTGAAATGTAGTTTGAGAATCAGAAAGATGAGCTGGATGGCTAATGCTATTACTAATTGTCATTAATTGCTGACTCTTTCTTGAAGGAGCCCATACATCTTACCTTCCTTTACTCTGCCACTGGGAAGCACAGACTCTGACTTTGGTGTGTTGCACTGTATTCTAAGTGCTTCTCTTTCCCTTAACTCTTATGCTTAGGCTAGTAATAAAAGATCTCTAGGTCTAGAGACATGGCTCAGGTGTTAAGGTCACTGAATGCTGTGCAGTAGACCTGGGTTCAATTCCCAGCACCCATATGGTGGTTAACAACCATCCATAACTCCAGTTTCAAGGGATCTGACACCCTCTTCTGATGTCCATGGGCATTATACAACATGGGTGCACACATTCAGGAAATATGCTCATACACATAAAATAAAAATAATAGAATATTTAAAAATAAAAATAAAATATCTTTAATAAAATCACCAACTTTGGTGCCCTGGCCTGAGTAGTCTTGAGTCAAAGGTACACACTCCTGTTTAGCCTGTGTCAAGGTCTCTAAAAGTCCAGAAAAAGTCCTCAGGCTATGGAGAGTGGCAGTGTGGAGCTGTATTCCTGTCCTCCAGCTGCTGATGGTTCCACACATGCTTTCTTAGGAGCCTCATTGGTACAGTCCCAATGCCATATTTGATTTTCCATTTGCAGCAATGAAGTCTGAAGAATGAGTTTCTCTGCCTACGCCATGTTGAATTTTATGCACAGTAGTGAGTGGGATTATTTTTCCTTTTTTTTTTTTTGCCCCAGTCCTCATTGAAGGGAGGAGCTGGCCTTATCTCCTGAGGACAATGGACTGGGCTGTTGCTGTGTTTCTAGGTAGGTACTTGCACTATTATCTAACCAAGTTTGACATTATTCTTCTACTCTTAAGGCTCAATTTCTGGGCTGATCTCAAAAGAACAGATTATTGATTATTGAGCTCTTTCTTTTATCCAGAGTCACATGGCTTCAGTCTTTCCAACTGGCCTCTTCCAGGAGTTGCACATTGACCTCCAGAGCTTATCACATGGAAACAACTGTCACTGCAACCCTCTGGCCAAAGGTTCTCATGTTGGGAGTGTGCCTGACATTGTAATACAAGAAATCACCTCATTAAATCTAGAATGAATGTCTGTCTTTATTTAAACCCAAGGGCTTAATATTCATATACAACAAGAAACATAACTTTGAGAGGCTAAATGTATTTATTTATCCAAATACTTTAAAGATATTTTATACCCTATTGAGTGTTTAGGATATAGTTGGATAGAAACAATAATATTTCTACTCTTATCCACATCAAAGTATATGGAAATATTGCTCATCACATCACCCAAGGTAAATTTTCTGCAAAGGCAAAATGACAAAAACCAGGAGAGAAACATTCTTTGTATGACCATTTAACAGATTAATAGATCTTGTGGGAAATTCCCAGCACAAGAATGTTTAATTAGATATTTGTTTCTTGACATGTGTAAATCTCCTATTTATAATTCCAGAAAATGAAATATTCTCATTTATCCAACCAAGGGCACATCAGGGAAAGTTTTATTGTTTAATTACACTGTACCCACCATAGAATATTAGGGCATAGACATGCCGAGTTGGGGCTCCCAGTAGAACTTCGGCTGGGGGCATCCTGCTCGTTTCCTTCTGCTTTTTATGTATTGTCTCAAGTCCTATTTTGCATGGCGAGGGCAGTCCTCCTTTCATTCTGGGTGGCTACTAAAGAACATTTCATGGTTCTATCCTGGCCTAGAATTTTCCTTAAAAGTTTGACTGAAACTTGCTTATAGACTAACATTTGTTGTTCTTGTTGTCCTTCACAACTGTTCTAGGATGAGATGAAGAATTTCCGGAATGAATTAGAAGCTGTGAAAAGACAAAAGTGTGTGGGTGCATATAAGGAGGAAAAATGATAAACTCACAAGTTTATTGAATGGCATCTAGAATACACTGGACAATATAGAAGAAAAAACAGATGAACTTAGAGTCTAATAGATATAAAACACCCAAATAGAAGCAAGTGTGGAGGAGCCCCACAGGGCTACAGAAAATTAACACCGTGTGTGAAGTTGTAATTCTAATAGCAAAGGAGTGAGAAAATGGAACAACATTTTTTGAAGAATTGCTACATAATATTTTCAAAATGTTATTGTAAACAAACCCCAGCATTTCACATCTTCAACAACAAAAGAAACATACACCCAAACAGGTGTAAGCTGTAGAAAAGAAACTAACAGTATGCTACATAAGCACACATCTTAGAGGAGCCACAGAAAGGCATCTACACTCAAATTATGAGAAGGCTTTATCAGCAATGTGGAGAATGAAAAAAGAAAGAACATCACTTACCAAATAGTTAAAGGAAAACCTGTCTATGCAGGCTTCCTAAAGAAAATCTTCACATTTAGAGCACATGTATATGAGTACCAGTATGGGCAATGACTAGAAGCCTTTTATTTGTTTTGTTTGTTTTGTTTCCCCTGGAAGCTTTACAGTTTCAGGTACTATATGCCTTTAATCCATTGTAAGTTGCTTCTTGTGTATGGTGTGTGATACAGATCCAGTTTTACTGTTTTGCATTTGGAGACCCAGTTTTCTCAATCAGTGCTTGACTTATAAAACTGTATTTATCTGCCATGAGGAGTTCATCCTTGGAGAATTCTTGAAATCCTGTAATAACAAACCATTTCTCAAACTAATCATTTTGTTCCCCAAACCTGGAGGCTTCAAGGAGACTCTTTGAGTTTCTTTATTCTCTAAAGTATTAAAAAATATTTTAGGGGCTGAAGAAATGGTTCAGCTATTATGAGCACTGGTTGCTCTTTCAGAAGACCTGGATTTGATTCCCAGCACCCATATGGCTGCTAACAACTGTCTGTAACCCCAGTTCCAGGGTTTTGATCCCCTCTTTTTTTTTTACATGCACAGCCATGTTTATTGCAGCTCACTTACAATAGCGAAAGGCTGCAACCAGCCCAAGTGCCCCTCATCCAAGGAGTGGATAGAGAAAATGTGGTACATCTACACAATGGAGTTCTATGCAGCAGTAAAGAAAGATGACATCATGAACTTTGCAGGTAAATGGATGGAACTAGAAGATACTATGTGTTTGTTTGTTTTTTAAATTTTTTTAAAATTTTATTTATTTTTATTATTTATTTATTTATTTATTTATTTTTTGGTAAAGTACTTTATTTTTTTTTCTTTTTATTTATTTATTTTTTTATTGGTGCTTTGTACATTTCATACATAATTTTCCAATTCAGATCAGGCATATTTCCCTTTCCCTTCCCCCCTACCCCCACCCCATCCCAGATCATGCATTTTGCCATAACTGTCCTGCATCTTTCTCTCAGTTTTTTTTTTCATTTTTTAGCTATAAGTGATGATCCATGAGTACAAGCATCCTTCATATGAAACCAATTTGCAGGCTGTTGTGCCCAAACCCCCACAGCCCCACCATCCAGCAGGGGGTGAGGGGTTGTATGTTCAATCAAGTTGATCAAATGAGTGTCCAGACTACATTGCTGTAGTTTCACCATTCACCCCAATCGCAGCCCTTACATTCTACCACGCCCCCTCTTCCGCAGATTGTTCCCTAGGCTTAGAAAAGGGGCACAGGTGGATGAGAAGCAAAACAGTCCACTCTCTCTGGAGCTGTTGTCTTGGACTCTGGTCAATTCTGGCTGTTTCCTTTCATGGGCTGACAGTTTGTCCAGGAATAACCTTTCGATCCTACTAATGAAGCACAAGCAATTAGATATATAGGTATTTAAACAGCACTAATAGTTATGGTAGGTTACTTTGGTATAGACACATATGTTTGGATGATATGTTAATCCATGAATTACATTTTTTCCTGTTAAATATGACAGGGTCTTACTGTGGCTTATAACATCTCCTAACCTGTAGAGGATGTAAGCTTGTGGCATCAGCCATGGGTTATTCCTCCAAGGAGAGAGCCAATAGCCAATTAGATTTGGGATATACAGGCATATGGCTGCCTCTGCTGCACAGTATTTCCAGGCAGGTGAGGTGTAGCTGGTGCTGACGGTGGAGTCTTGCTTGACTCAAGGAGACCCGTATTTGCTTTATTGGTTTAGTGGCCTTTGGTAACACTCTCTGGTGTTCCAGAGGCCATCTGTACACTTGCATGTGTGGTCTCAATACATCTTTCCCATGTTAACGTCAGGTCTTCAGCAGCAGGGCCTTATCGCCTCTCTTCTTGCAGGTATCCCAGTTTAGAGGCAAGGAGCCTTTACCTTTTGTGGGGCCTTAGATCCCCTGGCCAACATCTCCCTGGTAGAATAATCCATTACTGATGTCAGAGCTCCTGTATTGATATATTTTGCTTAAGTGCATAGTTTAAGGACTTTAGTATTATATTTGGTTCTGAACAGAGAATAATCCTTTTCACAGTTCTTATGTCTATTAGTCAATTAAAGAAGGCAGTTTTACCAGTTTTATAAGAGATTACCTCTATAATAGTTGTCTCCAATTTACAGTTGGAGAGCGACCTCATCATCGTCATATTTCTCCTTGTTCTGGGGGGGAGGCAAGAAAGTCTCTCATATCAAAACCTTTGCGGCACCTAGAAGGTAAGTTTCATTAGGACTCATTATAAATAGTTGTTACATGTAGGGGCCACAGAGGGGTTCGATGTTTATGGCAATCTGAGGCTTTTCTTCCTTTCGATGTTCAGACGGGTCAACCTTTCAGTTGGCACTTTCTGGTACATCCTACTCAATGCAAAGCTGTATCTTTTCTTTCTCAGCCGTTAAGTTGGTGACATTTTGTCCTGTTGGAACACACAAATCTTTTCCCATAGTTAGTTTTAAGATTTGAATTGCAAGGTTTTTGACGAAAAGGTTTCATGTCTATCTGTACCCCCCCCCTTTTTTTTTTAACCCATGAGTCTCCAGAAGACAGTTGTATTATACATAACTATAGGGTGGAATCAAGGCACAGATTTCATCAAATTCACCCATGTTGTTTTGGGTGACTATATATGATTAACTTGGGAAGCAAACTTAATTTTTACGTTAAATCATCTTAAAGAGAATGCTACAAGGTGATACTGTACAACAGAGAAATTATAGAGAACATTTGTATGTGCCAATCCCAAAGTTATTGCTCTACAGATTTTATGTAAAACAAATGTGGACAACAGCGAATTATATCTCCATTTAACTCAGATGCATTACCGTTTTTATCAGAGTCTGTAAACCAATGTTGTTTAATATACACATATTTACTTTTACTAAGTCCTAAAACACCATGTATCCTGTAGACAGTGTCTAGGCAAAACTGGGTACTTGTTGAACTCACGTCAATTAAATATGCATTAATCGAATATACACCCGTGTCCCTCTCCCACCCCTCCCCCCTTCCCAATTCACCATTTCGGTCCGTTTTCTGATGCAGTCTTTCTGTTGTTGTTCTTTTACTATGCATCCCTCTCCATGAGAAATATTTATATCTGGGTTGTTGGTACTAGCATCCACATATGAGGGACACCATTTGTCATTTGTTTTTCTGGGACTGTGTTACTTCACTTAACATAATGTCTTCCAGCTCCATCCATTTACCCGCAAAGTTCATGATGTTGTCCCTCTTTACTGCTGCATAGAACTCCATTGTATACATGTACCACATTTTCTCTATCCACTCGTCAGTGAGGGGCACCTGGGCTGGTTCCAGCTTTTTGCTATTGTGAAGAGAGCTGCAATAAACATAGCTGTGCATGTATCTTTGCAGTAAGATGTGTCTTGTGGGTATATACCCAGGAGTGGTATGACTGGGTCAAATGGGAGGCTCATTTTGAGTCTTCTCAGGGTTCTCCACACTGATTTCCATAGTGGCTGTACATCCCCTCTTTTGATCTTGGGCATTGAATGACAGGTGTGAATCTACTTACATGCAAGCAATCAATGCACTAATACACATAAAATGAAAATAGGTAAAATATTTAAAAGATTTTATTGGGCTTGAAGAAATGCTTCAGTGATTAAGAGTACTGGCACCTTTTACAGAAGCTCTGGTTTTGTTCCCAGCACCCACACCGTGACTAACAACCATTCATAACTGCAGGTCTAGTGGATCTGATGCCCTCCTCCTCTGGCCTCTTCAGGAATTGCATGAAACGGGGCACACAAAATATAGGCAAAATACTAAGATAAATAAAATACTCATACATATAAAATACAAATAAACTTAAAATATTTTAATTAATTATCTGATAATTTCACACAATATATTTTGATCACATTCACACCTCTTCCGTATCTGCATCTGCACCCTACCACCTCCCTGGACCCCAGGACTTCCTGTCTTCTCTTATTATTTTTCATTCTTTTTAAAAAATTATTTATTTATTTATTTTATTTATTTATTTATTTATGTGTATGAACGTACTGTCTGCATGTAGGTCTGTGCACCCGTGTCATGCAATGCCGCAGAGGTCAGAAGAGGGTGTCAGGTTCCCCTGGAACTGGAGTTCTCCCTCCAGCCCCATTATTTTTCTTTCTTTAAAGGCCTATTGAGTCTAATCTGTGTTTTCCAAATGCTCTTGGATTTGGTTGTATACCTTGGAATCTGATCAGCCTACAGGTGTCATATCCTCCTAAGTATCTTTTAATGGTGGAACACCTCCCAGAGGTGTACTTATTAATTGCTAGTCCAGTTGACATGCTCACATGGATGGAACAAACTTCTCAAGATCCTACCTCTATACAAAGAGATCCAGGCAATCAATGGCTGCTGGGAGAGAGAGAGAGAGAGAGAGAGAGAGAGAGAGAGAGAGAGAGAGAGAGAGAGAGAGATATTACCAGCATGTTATCCAGGAGCTGTGAGAAGAAAGACAGGACATATGGGAATAAGTGGAGGGTCTGAAGATTATAAATGTACACTCTCTGAGTACTCTAACCTCCAGGCCACCTGAGCAGCTGTGCTGAGCTGTTTCAATTTCACTCCCTTTCAGAAGTTCCTCCCTAAGGTTCAATTTAGCCTCTCTCATCCTTTTATCCTGACAATCCTGAGGATTTGAATATTTGGAATAGTGGTTCTCAGGGTCACTTCCTGCATCTTTGAGGTCAGACAGCAGGGAAATGATTAATGTAAACACCACAGAGGAGCCGGGGAGAGAAGGTCAGAAGGATGGACTTTTGGCCCAGCTTTCATAGAGAACTCCAAGGACCTTGTCACCCATTAATTCAGTTCAAGTTATTTCAGATAAAAGGATCCTTATACACAACACAGTGATCCATTTGGAAAGTTTCCCTGTCTTGCACTCCTTGATATTCCTCTTGGGATTTTTCTAGAGGGACCATGATGGACTCAGACTTGTGCTGTGTCTCACAGAACATGGGTTCACTAAGTGGATCTGAAACTGTCTGCTTTCTCTGAGGCATTTCCTCTATTCTACTTCAATAAAAGAAGGACAGAAGGAAGAACGAGGGTGGAGTTCATCACCTGTATTAAGTTATAGACCTCAGAAAAACACTGCTATCACAATGTCCTTAGTATTAGGAAATGATTCAGAATTGCTATAGCTACAGGTCACATAAAGAAATGTTTCCTTTGATATTGTGTAAATACACTCCAAGAGAGAAAACTTCTTTTTTTGATGCAGGATCTAATATATGCCAGGTTGCCCTCAGAATTGCTATATAAAAGATGACCTGTGTACCACCACTCATGATGATACTAAGTAAGAACTTTACCAACTCGTCTACATTCTACCCTTGATATTTTTGAAGTTACTAGATGACACTACAGTTTATGCTGTCTATAACATGGCAAACACTGTAAAGGCAAAATAAAAGAGATATAGACAGTAAAAACAGCAGATTCACAGAGAGACTTTGTCCAATTCAAATTTCATGCATTAATTTAATCAAAATTATATTTTAAATAAAATAATCTATCTGGAAAGTTCTGTAATACAGTAGTTAGACATCCTGTTATGTCTAAAGAGCATACTTTAGAAGACAGGAAAGAAGCACATGTTTTATATATAATCCAATCATGCAGTCAATTTGTGTAAACAAAACAAAGCAGGAAACAATCCATTCATAGGCTGCTCAGATAAAAATCATTAACTAGCTTGGGGACATCTGTAATATAGGATTTCTTTTTGTTTCAGTTACTAGTAAATTCCGGAAGTTCTGGAAAATTATCACCCTTTGGTGACAGAGATTAGATGTGGCTGATTTAGATCATGTTGAAGGCCATTATGACACAGCCCAGAGATAGGATGCATTTGTATTCAGGAAGAGCTGTTGCTAGCTATGAGGCTAACATGTTATATCCTATAGTCTGTGCATAAGAATTATTTTTGGTCAGTTTAAAACCTGTCATTTCAACCACAGATTTTAGTTCTTTAGGAGGCAATAAAACCACAAGGACTCCCATTTTACACTAGACAGTCATTAGAATTATCTTTATATATATATATATATACATATGTATATATATATATATATACTTTCTTTTATTTCATTTTTTAAACGATAAGTAATAAGTTATGAGTACAAGCATCCTTCATGTAAAACCAATTTGCAAGCAGTTGTGCCCAAACCCACACAGCCCAAGGGTTCCACCATCCAGCTGGGGGGGGCTTGTATGTTCAATCAAGTTGATCAAATAAGTGTCCAGTCTATATTGCTGTAGTTTCACCATTCACCCCAATCACAGCCCTTACATTCTACCATGCCCCCTCTTCTGCAGATTGTTCCCTGGGCTTAGAAAAGGGGCACTGAGGCTACATGGAGACCCTGTCTCAAAAAGAGCAAAAAAAAAAAAAAAAGAAAAGAAAAGGGGCACAGGTGGACGAGAAGCAAAACAGTCTACTTTCTCTGGAGATGTCATTTTGGACTCTGATCAGTTCTGGCTGTTTCCTTTCATGGGCTGACAGTTTGTCCAGGAATAACCTTTCAATCCTACTAATGAAGCACAAGCAATTAGATATGTAGGTATTTAAGCAGTACTAATTATTATGGTAGGTTACTTTGGTATAGACACAGATGTTTGGATGGTATGCTAGTCCATGAATTATGTTTTTTCTGTTTACAGAAAATCTTTTAAGATGACAAGGTCTTACTATGGCTTATAACATCTCCTAACCACTAGAGGACATAAGCTTGTGGCATCAGCCGTGGGTTATTCCTCCAAGGAGAGAGTTAATAGCCAATTAGATTTGGGATATACAGGCATATGGCTGCCACTGCTGCATAGTATTTCCAGGCAGGTGAGGTGTAGCTGGTGCTGACAGAGGAGTCTTGCTTGACTCAAGGAGACCTATATTTGTTTTATTGGTTTAGTGGCCTTTGGTAACACTCTCTGGTATTCCAGAGGTACTACAACTGCCTTTTTGAGACTCATGTGTCAAAAAATAAAAACCTAAAATAAAAAAGGGGGGTGTTGTAGTTTGTCTTCCATTGCTATGACAAAACACTCTGACCAACACCAACTTGGTGAGGAAAGCGGTTATTCAGCTTACATCTCCTGGGTCACAGTTCATCACTTAGGGAGCCCAAGGCAGTAACTCAGGGCAGGAACCTGGAGGCAGGAGCTGAAGCACAGACCATGGAGGAATGCTGTTCACTGGCTTGCTCCCTGGCTCATGCCCAGCCTTCCTTCTTATACAGTACACAACAACCTGCCCAGGGTGGCACCACTCTTGTGGGCTGGGCCCTCCCACACTGCTTGACCATCAAGACAATACTCCACAGATGTGGCCACAGGCCAATCCAATGGAGCCAATTCCCCAACTGAGGCTCCCTCAACCCAGGTGTGTCAAGTTGACACTAAAGCTATCCAGCACAGGGGGATACAGTTATATATTAAACATTTTGTCAAAAAATTTTCAATTTAAATCTTAAAACTAACTATGGGAAAAGATTTGTATGTTCCCACAGGTCAAAACATCACCAACTTAATGGCTGAGAAATGAAAGATACAGCTTTGCATTGTGCAGGATGTACCAAGAAATACCAGCAGAGAAGTTGGCCCATCTAAAAATTAAAAGGAAGAAAAGCCCCAGACTGCTATAGGCATCAAACATCTCTGTGGATCCTATTTGTAACAACTGTATATAATGAGTGCTAATGAACCTTACCTTCTAGGTGTCGCAAAGTTTTAATATGAGAGACTTTCTTACCTCTTTTTCATAGAACAAAGAAAAATATGATGGTAATGAAGTCATTCTGTAACTGTAAATTAGAGCCAACCGTTATAGAGGTAATCTCTTATAAAGCCAGTAAAACTGCTTTCTTTAATTGACTGATAGACATAGGAACTGTGAAAAGGACTATTCTCTATTCAGAACCAAATATAATACTAAAGTGTCTTTAAGCTGTGCGTTTAAGAAAAATATATTAATTCAGGAGAGCTCTGCTATCAGCAATGGATTGTTCTGCCAAGGAGATGTTGGCCAGGGGATCCAAGCACCCCCAAAAGGTAAAGGCTTCTTGCCTGTAAACTGGGATGCCTGCAAGAAGAGAGGCAGTAAGGCCCTGCTGTCAAAGACCTGATGTAAGCATGGGAAAGATGTATTGAGACTGCACTTGTAAGTGTACAGTTGGTCTCTAGAATTATCTTTGAATGAAAGTTATGTTGAGCATTTCTCCTGCAGGCACAACCATCAACTCCATCTTTTCCCTTCTTCCTGAGTGCAGAAGATGAGAAGCCATGCCTGTCTTTGGAACTGCACACTGCATACCAGGACCTCCTACCTAATGTTACTCAAGATGTTATCCAAGCAAGACTTTTAATACCACTTTCATATATGAAAATACTTAGCTCAATTCAGCAGTGCCTAAGGACACCCATATAAAATATACTTATCTTGATTAAATTTATATTTAAAGATTATTAGTGTTGGTGCTATTTGATAAATTTTTATCAAAATTGTAATTGACTAGACTTTCCATGAGGTTGTTATTTTTAGAGTAAAATTCTTGAATTGAGGATTGAATCAGGCTTATTTCAGTCAAAGAAACTTTCTGGAAACAGCAATAGGAGAAGAAGAAGGAGAAGTAGTAAAAACCTTAGTTCTATGCATGGGGGAGCCACATGGAAAAGAATCAGCTTTGACTCAAACATGTGTGAACTATGCTGTAGTCTCAAAAGCCATGTATTTATATACATGAGTAGACTCACCAAATAGTGAGTTACCTAAGGAAACAGTTAACATCTCAGTGGAGTGCTTGAGTTAGTGCTTAGTGTTGTGTCTATACTATAATATATAAATAAATAGCTGTGAAATAGAAAAGGCATTAGTTGATTCATATTGAAATGTCTTTTCTGGGTTTCTCTTGTCTACAAAGTTGTCACTTTATCCAAGTTCCAGGAATTGTTCCCCAGACTAGTCAAAGTCATGTTCTAGAACAAGGCAGAGAGAATAAGCGAATTATCCCACTCTGAATCTGTTTAGTTTTAATGCTGTAGATGACAGGGTTCATAAAGGGAGGAAAAAGGAAGTAGATGTAGCTCACTGTGATGTGAACCACATGGGGAACATGCTTTCCAAATCTGTGAATAAATGTCAGACCAACAACAGTGACATAGAAGACCAGGATGCAGCAGATATGGGAGACACAGGTGTTGAGGGCCTTAGCCCGTTCATCCATAGAAGCAATGTCCATCACAGTCTTCAGAATCAAAATGTAGGAGAAAAAGATGATGAGGAAATCCAACAGGACCATTGCAAACATGACCACAACTGGATAGAGACGATTGAAGGTGATATCAGCACAGGCTAGCTTGATGACATCTTGGTGTAGACAGAATGCATGGGAGAGCACGTGGGATCCACAGTAGGGAAACCAGTGCAGACGAATGATTATTGGCATGATTGACAGACCAGCCCGAGTCAACAGCCCTACTCCAATCTTTATTACCCACATGTCAGTGAGGATGGATGTATATCTTAATGGGTTGCGAATGGCAACGAAGCGGTCATAGGCCATGGCCAGCAAAACTCCTGACTCCACAATAGAGAGAGTGTGGATAAAGTAGGCCTGAGAGAAACAGGCTCCATGGCTGATCTCCCTGTGATTTAACCAGAGAACACCCAGCACTGTGGGCATGGTGGCCAATGTCACTCCAAGATCCGTAGCTGCCAACATAGCTAAGAAATAGTACATGGGCTCATGGAGGCTATGGTCATCCTTAATGAGGAACAGAAGGGTGCCATTGCTGAGCAGTATGGAGATGTAGGTCACCAGTAATGGGAGGGAGATCCAGTGATGCGCCTTTTCCAGGCCTGGAAATCCAGTAAGCAGGAATGTGGATGAGGAGCTGTTGAGCCACATATTAGCATTGCTAAGAGGAAAATACCCCCATCAGGCAAGGGGATAGAAACCAGTTCTTTAGCAGTTGATTGTTGAGGATGCTACCTGCTCTTAGCATGTTCAATGGTCTTGACTTTTAGCCACAGCAAGGACTGTAGCTTAGTCAATCCTTGGAGATTCCTAGGTAAGAAAGAATGAAATATATAAAGCATAATTCTATGTGTTATTCAGAGCTCACCATGTGTAAGATGTGGAGTCCTCACTGGAGATCAAGCTATGTGTGAAAAATAGATCCTGATGAAGTCTTTGTAAACACTATAATCCAAACAGAATGAAGGGAGAAATCACTCAACTTCAGCAGTGCTTTGACAGTGTCAGTACTTACAGGACATTTTTCACGATAATATTTCTCCTTGTGACTGATGGCACTAAGAATGGGTCTAACAATCTTGCAGAATAAATGAAACACAGAAGAGCAAAAAGATTATAAGCATTGTATGAATATCAGTTATGGAGATCTGATAACAAAATAATATAAAGAAAATTATTAATCCATGTACAAAAGTAAAGCAGACAATTAATTTGGGGTTAATATTTAATACGTCTATAAGGAATATATAGTTGATTTTGAAGAGGCTGCAAAGTTACAGAAGACTGACTTAAAGGAATGTGTGTCTAAAAGAAGTAAACCTCTAAATTGTTGGTCATGGTAATATTTTAACTTCTGAAGAACTTTTTAAAAAATTTCAGAATTTCATATTATAGACATCAAAATAAGCCATAAATGGAGACAAGCATTATTGGATAACAATGTCAGATGGCTGTTACACATCACCTATTTAGACATGAATTAAGTTTTAAAAGCTATTCCGTCTGATGGGATTTTATAAGACTGAGTAGTCTTTGTGACTGAGCATTCTAAAGTCCATCAACATTAGTCACAGTCTGAGAATAGACTACTTGGCATCGACCAGAAAGAAAAAAAAATTTTTTTTGGTATTTTTGAGACAGGGTCTCCCTTTAGCCCCAGATAGCCTGAAACTCACTATTAGACCAGGCTGGCCTTGAACTCACAGAGATCCGCCTGCGTCTGCCTCCCGAGTGCTGGGATTAAAGGTGTGTGTCACTACACCCAGCTGTGTCCCCCTTCTTTTATAGTTGGGGACTATACTTCTCACATGCTGTCCAAACAATATCTTAGGGTGAGTTTAAATATTACTCACCTGACCTAATTTTTATTGCTCAGAAAAAAAATACTCTAAGATTACAAGGTTTTGTTTTTAGAAGAATATGATTGAAGTTCCACCATGGCTACTTTATAACAATTATGAACTTGGGAAATCCACTTATGATTTGGTGTCAATGTTTATAAAGAGGTCTAGTGATCTCTGTCTTCCTCATTCACACAGGTATAAGGATAGAATAGAACCTTGTCAAATGATCCATATTTCTTACAAAGCCTGTGGGAGGAAAAAGTCAGACAATAAGGGGAGGTTTGTCTTAAGGAAATGTATTACACTGGTGCTCAGCTGAGCAGCAGGTGACAGAGAAAAATGAAAATTGAGGAGTCATGACTGGGAGCTTCTGACACTGCTGACGTTGGCATTCAGACTGGGAGAAGCTGAGGAAGAGCAAAGCTTTCAACACGTGAGAAGCGGAGAAATGGCTGACCCCTTCCTGTCAAGGAAAGAATAGGAAATACCTTGCTTATGCAATGTGAAGAAAAACAAGTGGTGAAAATCTTCCATATATTTGAAACCCACAATATTGTGATTTGATTTAAGTATAAATTGTTGTGTCACAATGAAACTAATTAAAACATCTATCATTTCATAACTTGGGTTCCATGTGTTCTGATGCCCTGTTCTGGCCTCCATGGGCAATACACAGCATGGGCGCACTTATGTACATGTAGGTTAAGGACTCATATACATAAAAAAAGCAAACTAATTAAAATAAAGAAAAAAGAAACAAATTTATTATGTTACAAAGTTAGTGTTAGGGAAGACTTAGAGTCTCTTGCAAGCTTCCCCTATACCATGATAAATCTGGGGACTTACAAAAAACATTTGGTAATTATGTCCTATTATTATTACTTAAGTATACAGTAGATGAACAAACAGGAAAAAAATAAAAGACACAACAGAAGTAGGACCAGAAAGGGAAGAGAATGCTGAGGCAAGTGCAAGAAATCACTGACTCTTGAGATTTCATCTCATTCGATGAAATGCAGTGCTTTATCTACTCACCTCATTTCATAAAACGCTTACAGTCGTCTATGTCTGCCAGCTACTAAGCTCATATTACCTATGAATAAAGATGGCTTATTAATCAAATATCAGAGTGCTTTTTGAACACTGTGGATTCTGCAGGCTTCACACACAGGTGGAGTCTTTAGCAGCAAAGTTCAGCTTGCTGCCTTGCTTACTTACACACAGTAATTCTGCCTATTCTACCCAAGCTGCCTTCAGCAGCACATGGACTTATCTATTCCGGGTGAAGAAGTTGTTAAAAGTCCAAACATGTTCCTCATCCCTGCAGCCAGTCAGCCTTTTCCAGAGTCTCTGATTCAAAGCATACTTGTTCTGTTGATGGGAAGCTAATACCCAAAGTTCCAAATTCTTCCACATAAACTGAGGAGTCTACACAGATCCTTCGAGATCTCACTTAGACTTTACTTCTCACATACTCTCACAAATTACTTTGGACTACTTTCCTTCCCTTTGTCCTGAAACTCCTCTCTCACGAGCACTTAATTCTTCAGTTCTATATCCCCTAGTCCATGCACCTTATCCCTCTTTTTTGAACAGTTCAAAGCATTCTTCATGCTGTTTATTTTGTCTCCCTGGTTTCCCGTAGCTCCATCTAAATACCTGCTAAATGGTGCAATGCCCAGTATGTATGCTGTGTTCTTTCTCAGAGTCACTGACTACCTTTCCTATACATGAAATTCCATTTCCTCACCATCTTACATCTCTGGTTTAGCAGATTCTCAAATCATTGAACCACATAGACTGACTGGTACATCCTAGCATGGAGCTGATTCACTCTGAGTTTGGAGCTGTGCATCCCCAGAATCTTGAAAGTTCCTGAGCATCATTATAAGGAGTGTGGAAAGAAAAAGTATACTCTATTTTCAACTTAGGAGACATTGAATGCTTGCTATCCTGAAACCTACCAGGTGCTGAAGGCACACAGCTGTGTGAATAGCTGCATCTGGGGGCCTACCTCTGTCCAAGCTTATTTTTCTGATCTGAATTTCTTGTCCTATCATTTGCTTGTTACTTTTTCGTTGGTTTTGTTTTGTTCTGTATTGTTGAAACTCAGGCTTGTCTCAGTCATCCTGTGCAACTTCATCTGGTCTTGATTTCTTGATCCTTCTTCCTCTACCTCCCAAGAGTGCGCTGGGATTATAAGAGCGCATCACCACTTCTGGTTCAGATAGTGACTTCTCCAGAAAGTCTTTGAATCTATATTGATATCTGAGAAACCATACTTGCTCAAGAAAAACATTTTTGTCCTTGAAATTTACTTGGAATTCTAGAGAGGTGATTTTCATGCAGGCAGTCACAAGGGTAGAAGGCAGGCCAGAAAAATTAACAGTTTAGACAGGAGGACAAAAAGAATCATAAACACACAATTCATTCAACCGCCTGTGTTCCATAGTTGACCTTAGTCTTATTTTATGCATCAGAAGAGGCAGCCCCTGGGGAACACAGGCTGCAGAGGTGCTGCCATGGCTTTCACGTATCTATTCTCGGCAGATAATACTATTTCTTTTCTCTTGCTGAAATACTGTCTCCCCATGAGCCATCTTGCTTTGTCCTGGTGTCTTCAGTGAGACTTCGGAGAGAAAATTCATTACAAACCCTCACTGATCCGAGATTTTGTTTTATATGTTCCGTAGTAACATTGTCATGAACTTCAGTTCCCGAGCTTTGTAAAGGATTTGTCCATAACACCATCTTCTTAGACTGAACTAAAGCATGTCTAGTAGGGACATTTATCTCAGGAGAAGCCCCTCGGGAACTGTCGGTAATTTGGGTCACTTGTGGCCCCCTTTACTGTCCTCCCCTTTTTTCCTCCTGCCTGCCTCTGTTTTCTGTTTTTTTTTTTTTCTCCCTTGTGTGTTTTCTGAGCTTGGAGATATGGGGTTTTCACTAGCAGTCTCCAAGACTTCTGTGCTCTAGCTTTGCCTTGTCTACTGTTGCTAGGTGGGTGACTTATCCCTATTAAGATATGAAAAGAAAACCAGACCAGTTAGGAATCTGGACTGCTATGCTGTCTATGACATATCTCAGTCCAACCCTCTGAAATAAGAAATATATGAAAATAGAGGTCACAAGTTCACATGCGAAAGCTTACAGTCATCTGTAAGTCGCTTCTCTATGTTCATGCACCAGCCTTGGCTCTTAGGATCTTTCTGCCTCCGCTTCTGCAATGATCCCTGAGCTGTGGGTGGGTGAAGTTTAATATTAGGACTCCTATCCAGGCATACACACTCTGGAGGCTCCCATTCTTTGAAGCTTGGCTAGTTGTGGCCTTCCGTTTGCGTTGCCCTCTGTTGTGTGAGGAAGCTTTAGTGTTGAGAACTGAGGGGTGCATTCATTATCTCTCTGCCCCCCATTCTGTGCATAGAGCTTCAACGGTAGATGCATCTCCTAGGAATGGGGATCTTTCAGATGTGAATGTTCTGTGTCGGATTCTGCAGTGGTCTCCAGGTGCTGCAAAGAGAAGCGTCTTGACACATGGCATATGGTGTGCTTGTCTGTAAATATTAGATTCCACAGTTGTTGTTTTTGTTTGTAACAATACCCTATAAAGACTTTTATATTTGTTAAGAAACCAAAACTTGTACATTCACAGATGGCAATAACAATACCAAGAATATAGTAAGGTACTGTAATTGTATATTTATTAGGTATTCCTAACACATTTGTACACAGAATATATAAACAGCTTCTTTACATACACTTCACAAAGACTACTGATCCAATTAGAAAATGGAGCAGAGGCCTAAATAATCCCCTCATGAAAAATTAATCCTAGCACTTGGGAGGCAGAGGCAGGCAGATCTTTGTGAGTTCAAGGCCAGCCTGGTCTACAGAGTGAGTTCCAGGACAGCTGGAGCTACAGGGAGACCCTGTCTTGAAAAGACCAAAAAAAAAAAAAAAAAAAAGAAAAAGAAAAACAATTCCAAGTAGTATATGCATGAAAAGCTACACAGTTTCTATCTGTGGTCCGGGAAATGCAATTTTAAACAATAACACAGTGTAAGAATGTGTCCCTCAGGATTAGTGAAAGGGAAACAATCAATGTCAAGTGTTGGTAAAGATGGAGCCCAACTGGAACTCCACTCATCACTGATGGACTAAAAGTAGCTGACTTCAGAAAGACAGTTAGCAACTTTTACTAATGTTGAAGTTATATACAGTCTAAATCCCATATTAGTAAGAAGAATTTAGTTTTTGTGTTCCTGAAAGGCATAGATTGGAAGTTTATGTTGCCACTGTGAGGAATGGTCCCTAACCACAAACTGATCAAATGTATAACCTCAGAAAAATAGATGACACATCATGGTATCTTTTCATAAAGAATATTATAATCAATGAACATGGATAACACATTTAATTGTATCACAGCACCAATAAGACTTAAGAGGGCTGAAAGATGCAAAACAAAACTAACAATAAACTTTTGTGTTATTCCACTTAAAGAGAAAGACAGGAAAAATAAATGTTTGCTGCTGCCCTGTAGGGAGATAGCTGCTCTGAGTGTGGCCAGGGGTGAGGGGAGACCTAGGGATGATAGGGAGCTTGAGTCTTGCTCCACTGCAGGAACAGAGGGCCAGTTTCAGATGGATCCAATGCCTGAAAATTCTTTCAAGTGTACATTTACAGCATAATCTCACTTTTGTATGTAGATTATAATTAAAAGATACATGGGGGGCAATGCTAGTCACATGGACATGAAGGCATGAGTCATAATATTAATATCTGCAAGTGAATTCAATGGGAAGGAATAAACTAGGAAAGATTGTTTACTGTTAATAAATGCGTAAAGAAGCACCAATAAACATGACCTGTATTTGCTTGCAGTGTAATTAAAATATGACAGCAAAAACTTTGGAGAATTGAAAACATGGATTTAAAAGAAATTGTGGTTATTGATCTATGGAGATAATTAGAACATATCATTATTAATATGTTCTGTTGCAATCAGTAGTTCAACTCCAGGTTTAAATCCTGACAACCACAACAATGACCAGCACAGCAAACTATAGCAGTGCTAGAGTCGCACTTTTATCTTGGGGGTAATCAACAGCTGTCTAATTGGACTTAAAGTCTGTTTAATAGGTAGGAACACATGTGTGGCCCTGTAAACATAATTAAAAGCACACGGCTGGAGAGATCATAGATCTTAGAGAAAACCCTATATCTCTCACATGCCTAGACGAGCATAATTTCTTACATTCTGTTACAGGATGTATGTAGCTTTTATCCCATGATCGCCTAGATAACAACATTTTTGCTAAGGCATAAAAGAAGCCATAGTACATTAAAAGGCTAGCACTTTAATCATGATTTCTTGTGACTTTGCTTTTACTAATTTATGCTTAATAGGTGGAATTATTAATTTAAAGGACATGACAGAGAACATCATTACATCATTATGTTTCTTTACTGGCTTACAGTTAAATGTTATCATTTTCAATATCATATTTAACAATTTTATTTAAAAGGAATTGTAGAGTATGATAAATATGATTTGAACATTGACAAACTATCTGTCTAGTTCACTTAAAAAGTGGGTGATTTTAATCCGGGTGTGGTGGCGCACGCCGTTATTCCTAGCACTTGGGAGGCAGAGGCAGGTGGATCTTTGTGAGTTCAAGGCCAGCCTGGTCTAGAGAGTGAGTTCCAGGACAGCTGGGTCTACAGGGAGACCCTGTCTCAAAAAGACAAAAAAAAGTGGGTGATTTTAAATAAGTCATTTAATATCTGAGCTTTGGTTATCTCATTTACTAATTGGAAAACAAAATGTAGCCTGTGAAGGATTTTCTCTGAAAAGTTGAGGGTATTGTGTTATTAGTATGTATATTCAAACATACTTATTCAATTTACTAATATTGACATTATCATTACAAAAATGAACAATGGATTATTTGACAAGTGTTAATCTTGATATAGTTAAGGAGAAAAAGAACCAGAAGGTGGCACAGTAACTATGCTATTACTCTGCTGTGGGAGGGAATATGTAGCTGATAATATTACTGAGTTTTATAAAATCTTGGAAAATACAACTCTTCTAGTTTTCTCCCTTAATTTCTGTGAGAGCATTTTTCCATGAAACAGGACCCTCACCACATTATTCTCCATTTCTTACATCTTTATATATTACATCACAAACATATCATATTTGGAATGCACAGGTTCATTTTACAGACCTTTGGACACTCCCTTACCATTCTTTTCTTTTTTTTACAACCTATTCTAGGTTTTTCACTCTTCAGAAGTAGAAAAAAATTTTTTTATTAAGAGTTAAACAGTGGGCGTGGTGGCCCATGCCTTTAATCTTAGCACTCGAGAGGCAGAGGCAGGCGGATCTTTTTGAGTTCAAGGCCAGCCTGGTCTACAGAGCAAGTTCCAGGATAGCTGGGGGTACAGGGAGACCCTGTCTCAAAAAGACCAAAAAATAATGAAAAAAGAGTTAAACAGATGTCAGCATTTATGCTAAACTCTAACATACATTAAGTCATTTAAACTTTGGAAGAATTCTTCAGCATTTTAACTCAGGTCTCACATCAATAATTTCAGTAACTCTAACCATTATTTTGCAGGTGAAGCTGAGCTGTTGGGCTCTAAAGACATAGGACCACAAGGAGAGTACAAATTGAGGTCAGTCTGCCTCAGAGCCCATGCTCAACCAATTCCAGGAAGTTGAAATATTTGCTAAAGGAATCTCACCATTGATCACTGTCTAGACTCTTTTGTTCTTATATTTACTCTATAAATACAAATAACTTCCCAAAGGATATCCCTTCATAAATTATAAAGACATACAGTACTACAGAGAGCAGATCACCTCCCCTTTGTAAAAACAATACTTAGTTCAGACATAACAGATATCTGCTGAAGTCTTCTTGGGATCTCTATGCAAATCAGCAGAACGGATTTCCATGCACAATATCAGATACTCAGATGCCCTCTAGCCATGACTGTCCATTTATCTACCGTCTTCCATCACCCAGATCTATTCTTTTTTTAAAATACTTTTATTGATATTTGTGTATTTCAGACATCATTTTTCAGTTCAATTTAGACATATTCACTGTAATATCAAACCCCTCACATGATTAGTAGAGTAATATATGGTCAGAATGTGATTAATTTAATACTCTTTATTACAGCAGTAGTAAAAATCTCTTCATATGGTTAGTGCATATTTATTTCTACTCAACGTTGTCATATTTTGTCTGGTTCCATGCTAGTGTGCATGTTGCTCATCTATCTCTCTGTCTGTATAGAACCAGTATTTCCTGTGCTCCTAATTTCTCATCATTTAATTTACTGTTCCCTTTCTGGAGATTTCTTTCCCTGATTCTAGGAATGTATTCAGTGTTGTCCTCTTGGGCATGCATGCACACACACATGCACACACATGCATGCACACACATGCATGCACACACACACACTATATATATGTATATATATTCCAATAACAACACTGTTGGGTGAATTTATCTAAACCTTTTTTCTACTACCTACTAAATGTAAGCCCTATTAATGAATACAGCAACCCCATTACTCTGAACTTGATACAAAATGGAGAAATATATACACATAAAGTGCTCTTAAAAACAGTTTAGATGACCAATATTCACATGGGTGCTAACAGATCCACTGAGGTTCTTATGGATCAGAACCTATTTTCCCCAAGGAAACAGGGAAGGCAAACTGTATTGGAATCATAAACTCCAGGATCAACAAAGGTACATGGGACCTTAAAAGTCTTTAGTGTCCTTTGGTCTTGGAGAAAAACGATGAGAACATGCTTGTATTTCTTGGACCCTGATGCTGACAATCTTGGAGCATCAACTGTAACAGCAAGTGTTTGTGTGTTCAGTTTTCCTCATATGCCTTGGGGGAAAATACCTGAAATGCCTGAGGGCATCGGTGATGAGGCTTACAGCAGAGGGAAGGAGATCTGGACGTGTTTTGAGTATCTGGAAAGATGAGACTCTGGGGAGATGAGCTCTCTGCATATATATTCTGACCTTGTGTCTTCACCAGGACTGGTCAGGAGCAGGTCCCAATCCAGCAAGAAGCGTCTCTGGCCCCTGAGTGCCAGGGCCAGAAACAAGGTAGGACATGTTTCTGATCTTCAGTGAGATGCAGCCAGGAGAATAGAGACAGAGCTTCCAGAAGTCTTCAGAACGAGACACAGACTACCTGGGGTATCAGTCTTCTTATTTCAGGAAGATTTGGGGTTACTAATGTGTGGCTCTTGCATGGAGTTGAGGAGAATTGTAAATGCTTTTAGGTTATATGTGGCATCCTCTAACAATGTCCCTTTTTCTTCATAGAGTGACCCAGGCTTTTGATAGAACTCAAGAGAACACTGCAATAAAATGGTAAAACTAAGGAAAGTTTTCTTTAAAAAGACTTTGACTCTTTTATGATTGGAAAACATAAAGTGAAATTCAAATTTAAAAAAGCAAAAAAAGTTTTGCAAACTAATGTCAGTACCTAAGGAAAATTAGTAAGTATACATGTGTATACACTGATTTTCATTGTTTTGTAACAATTTTTTTAGAGTATACACAAAGCATGGGGCATGATTCCATAAAAATAAATGATATGTTTAATATGCATATGAAATATCACTGAGAATGAATGCTGTGATTGAGGCAGACATGAAATACTTCCATCCGAAGGGAGTATAAGACAATATTTAATAGAAAACGAGCCAGGCTGTGAGTTTCCAAGCAGGAACATTATGTGGCCCAATATCAGTGCTGGTCCCTTTCTGCTGACTGGCTTCCCAGGTCTGGAGGCAGCTCACCCCTGGATCTCCATCCCCTTCCTCGGCATCTACATCTCTGTGCTTCTGGGCAATGGCACGCTCCTCTACCTCATCAAGGATGACCTCAACCTGCATGAACCCATGTACTATTTCCTTGCCATGCTGGCTGGCACAGACCTCACAATAACATTGACTACTATGCCCACTGTCATGGGGGTCTTGTGGGTAAATCAGAGGGAGATAAGGCATGGGCCCTGCTTCTTGCAGGCCTACATCATTCACTCCTTTTCCATTGTGGAATCAGGCATCTTACTTGCTATGTCCTATGACCGTTTTGTGGCCATTTGCACACCTCTATGGTACAGCTCTATTCTCACCAATTCCAGGGTGATAAAGATAGGTCTAGGCATAGTGCTGAGAGGCTTTTTATCTCTTGTGCCCCCGATTCTGCCTCTCTTTTGGTTCCCATACTGCCGTTCCCATGTTCTTTCCCATGCCTTCTGCCTCCATCAAGATGTCATGAAACTCGCCTGTGCTGACATCACCTTCAACCGCATCTACCCAGTTGTTCTGGTTTCTCTGACTTTCTTCCTAGATGCTCTGATCATTGTCTTTTCCTATGTCCTCATTCTGAAGACCGTGATGGGCATCGCCTCTGGAGAGGAGCGGGCCAAGGCCCTCAACACATGTGTCTCCCACATTAGCTGTGTCCTGGTGTTCTACATCACTGTGATTGGTCTGACCTTTATCCACAGGTTTGGGAAACATGCTCCCCATGTGGTTCACATCACCATGAGCTATGTCTACTTTCTCTTTCCTCCATTCATGAACCCCATCATTTATAGCATCAAGACCAAGCAGATTCAGAGAAGCATCATTCGCCTGTTTTCTGTGTATGAGCCATTCCTTCATTGATTTGATATTTTGGATTTCTGTAGCCTTCTATGTAATTGGAAGAGTTAATACTATTTTCAGGTGCTCTTTTATCAGCATTAGACTGTAATTATGACCTAAATTTACAAGCTAACTTGCATAGTGGATATGCAGTTAACAAGTAGATAGATACTATATGGATACAAAATCTATCTTCTAACAATTTATGTATCTCCAGGAAATGGGAGAAAGAAACTGAGAAAGTAAAAAATATCATTAAATCTGAAGAGAGAGAGAGAGAGAACATAGTTAAGTATCAAAATGAACCAAAAAGAGAGCAATTCAGATTACATGCTATAAGTGGAGTACCATTTACAAAGTCAAGTGTCAATAGAGGTCAACCGTAAAAAAAATGTAATGACTACTATGTTTGGTGGCCATGTGAAGGTCAGTTCGAGTATGGGGATTGAAGAGCACTGGGCTCCAATGTGTCTCATAAGTGCTTTATTTCAAGGTAGCAGTTTCTTTGAAATGATTCAGAAGACGTCTCTAAAGCTTTACAGTGTATTCTCCCTCAGTTCATTGATTGCTACTAGATTATTTCATGAGCTGATTTTTTGCTGTGTTCTCCAAAAATTCTATAATGAGATCATATCTTACATAATTTTTAAAAAAATAATAAAAATTCAAAAACATATCTTTCATTATTCCTATGACGTTCTCAGTTACGGAGCCCCTCTATGCCTTTCCTGTCTTCTCTGACACTGCAGGCTCACCTTGCACTCTCTACAGTCAGCATCTTCATCCGACGTCCTAACAGTTTCCCAAAGCAAAACATGTCCTTGCTTTTGACTTGTGTTTTCATTTTTCTGTTTTACCTACACTACTGGGTTATGTCTTACACTGCTTCTTCTAATATTTTAAATCTTTCATAGAATTTATCATCCACCTTAAAATAATGCTCTTTTACTTTGCAAATGGTATAATAAGAACTTACAATGGGATATTTCTGATTTGTTCTCATTCTTTGAGATGTTGTTGAATTATGCCTTACCCCTACATAAGTTATACCCCAAATATATTATTATTTATTTTGTTTTAACATTTCTCTTTTAGAAATTTTTAAAAACCAAAAGCAACATTTATTTTGATTTCATTTTTTAACATTTTGTAGCACTTTTATTTTATGTGTAAGTTTCTCTCTAATTTGTATATATTTTAGTATATATGATAAATAAAATGTAATCTAATATAGTTTTGTGTGATTAATTTGATTTTTAAAATTTGCATATAATCATTCAGATTTAAGGGATACTATGTGATATTTCAATATATGAATCAAATGCTTTGATTAATTTGGAGAAGGTAGCACATTCCCCATTTTTACATGTTGAGAATTTACTTGTGTTGGGACCATTCAAAATCCTCTATTTATTTTACCATGTACAATAACTTTTGTCAAAAATAGTGATCCTACTTCCAGAAGAACACCAGAATGCTTGTCCCGCCAGTTTGTTTCCAATTAGTAAGTTTGCTGCAAGCATGCACAAATCTCACTTTAGGCATTTGCTGATCACATCTCTAGCTAATTTTCTCCCTTTTAGATGGATTTGTAGAATTTAATAATATAGTGTCTCTCAAACCTTAAACATATCACAAATATTTCTTCAAGTATCTATGTCTTTCTATATGGGTAATTTAAAAATTTAAAGCACTGTGATGCAAGCTTTAATCCCAGAATTTGGGAGGCAGAGACAAGCAGATCTTTGTGATGTCAGTGGCAGCCTGATCTACACAGTGAGTTCCAGGACAGCTGCAGCTACAGGGAGACCCTGTCTTCAAAAACCAATCCCCCCAAAGCCCACCATATTTATAATGCTTAGTATTCATTTGTTAACATCCTGGAGATGTGCATAGAGGATCTGTTCCAATTCCAGGTTTATTTTTATCATCTCTTACACATTACAGAATTATTTTACATATCTTATGTTAAAATAAGTTTGAACTGGAGGGGCAGGGACTTAATCAGTCTTCACTTGTCTGTCTTCATGGGAGTCACACTTTCACTCTTTGGATAATTTTCTTTCAGATCATTGCTGTGAGAGAGGCGCTTTATGAAGTGACTAATATTCAACAGAAAATGGTCAAGGGTCCTTTTGTAATTAGAAGTAACTGATAAGGCAAAAATATAATTAAATTTAAATCTAATCCTATTATTTATCATAAAATAAAAACAAGAAACTGCGTTAAGACTGTGAGATTTTTAGGCACACAGGAGAAGTAGAGATCAGGGGAGCTCGAGCAAAAGACTCTTAACTTCTCAGCTAGAGAAAGTGCAGGGAGAAGGTGGTGAAGAGGAGACTGAGGACTTGAAACCACTCAGATTTATGAATTTGAGGAACTAAAATCTATTCTTCATTGTTTCCCTCAGTGTATCAAATAAACTATTCTATTCAAATTGTAAAACTTGATGAACAAATCATCTTTAAAATCACTAAAAAGACTCAGTGCATTAATACATATATATTTAAGTGTATGTATGTATAACAATAAAAATTGAAGAAGAGGACAAGAAATTGAGGGGGATCTGGGGGAGATAGGAGGAATTGGAAGGGTGCTGGGAGGGATGAAAATAATGTAAAAAATTCATGTGTGAAATTATCAAAAATAAATGTTTTAAAAGGGCAAAAGATAAAAAATCTAATAGATTCCATACACATTTGCACATGTATGTGTAATTGCATACTTGTTTATAAGTGCACATGTTTATATAGGGAAGATAATTTGACATTTTTTATAATGCTTTTATCGATGGTTTGTGTATTTCAGACATTATTTCTCAATTCAATTTAGACATATTTCCCTTTCCCTTCCCTCATTCCACCCCAGATAATGCACTCTGCTATAACTGTCCTGCATCTTTCTCTCAGTCTTTTTTTTATGTTTAGGAATTCACATTATAATTAGACACTTAATCCTGTAATTTGTTTACTTCAAACATTTCTCTTTTTACAGATATTAAACAATTTTTGTTTCTTTTAAAAATATTTTTAAAAATTTTATTAATTTGTTTATTTTATGTGTATGAATGTATTGTCTGCATGTAGGTTTGTGCACCGTGTTGTGAAATGCCTCAGAGGTAAGAAGAGGGTGTCAGATTCCCCTGGAACTGGAGTTACAGACGGTTCTCAGCCACCATGTGGGTGCTGGGGATCGAATCCGGGTCCTCTGCAAGAGCAGCTGGTGCTCCTAATCGCTAGGCCATCTCTCCAGCCCCCACAATTTTTGTTTCTTAATATTTTTTATTCTTTCAAAATTTTCTGCATGTATATATGTATTATCATCATAGCCAGTATACCCAAATCATTCCAATATTTCCCATTCCCAACTTCATGTCCTTTGATTATTAAAAAATATATCCTACTGCATTCAAGTGGTGCTGCCTGTATGTGCTTGGGGGTGGGGCCATCAATTAGAGCATGAACAATCTACCAGTGTCTACAATCCCAAAGAAAACGACTACACCTCTTCCAGCCACCTTCAACTCTCCTCAGCTACAGGTGGGGCTTTCTAAGCCCAACCCCATCTGTGCTGTAATTTTTATTTAAAATATTTTATTTACTGTTTTTATTTTATGTGTATCAGTGTATCTTCTGCATGTATGCAAGTGCATCCATGTTGTTCAGTACCTGTGGAGGTCAGAGAGGGCGCCAAATTTCCCTGGAATTGTATTTAAAGATGCCCGTTAGTCACCAAGTGGCTGCTGAGAATTATCTCTGGTCCTTTGCAAGAGCAGTCAGTGCCGTTAACTGCTGGCAGTCTCTCCAGGCCCTATGCTGCAATTTTGATCATCTTGATCTTGGATCTAGTAGAGGTATTTTCTTTAACTTTCACTATAAATTTGATAAAGGGATTTAATATGTTGCATTTTTAAAATGATTTTATATCCATGGATGAGATATAATTTACCATTTAAACTTTATTAAAATATACAGTTCACTGACATTCAAATGTAGTGATGTCTAAGAATCACTACACGTTCTAAAACTTCTGAATTAATTCCTTATTCCAAACATGAACTCAAGATGCTTTAAGCAACACCTTCCTGTTCTGTCTTCCTCAACAGCTCCTGGCAGCTTCTAATTTGCTCAAGCAAATCTTTAATAATTTGCTTAAGCAAATCTTTAATAATTTCCATATAAATGGATCCACTCCTTTGCCCTTTGTATGTGAGTTAACTTTAGAGAGTCTTAAATGCCAGTTTATAGTGCAGCACATTGGATATTCAGGTTTTTGATGACTGAATAATATTTAATAATTAAATGTATGTTCAGGGGGCAGCAAGATGGCTCAGTAGACACAAATGCTTGCTGCCATGCCTGACAATCTCAGTTTTATTCCTGGGATCCACATGTTAGATGGATAGAAACAATGTCTGGGAGTTTTCCTCTAACCTCCACACATGTGCTTTGGCTTGTTTGAAGCTACACGCATACATAAATAAAATTTGTACTTCTAATTTGCTTTACATTTTCTCAAAAGAATTTTTAAAAATATTTGTTAGCTGGTTGTAGAATTCTACCTCTATGCTCTGTTGCTACTTAAATACATCTAAGTCCTCCTACCATGAGTACCCTAACATGTTTCCCTAGTAGTCCCTTGAAGGAAAGGAATTTTTAGCCATGTTATTTGAATGCATTTTAATTCATTGGAAATTATGAGATAAAAAAGAGGAAAAAGATATAATCACTTCAGAACTGAAAAACCATGGTTCACATATAGTCATATCTCCAGAGAGAAAAATGTTAAACCAATAATCTCTTCATGACAAATATTTCCTATAGCCTTTTCTATATAAAGTTTCATAATTAGGAAGATAGAACAATAAGGAGAGAGAAAGAGTCTAATCTATGCAATGGTTAAAAATTGATTTTGTGCTTCCCGGGGCCTTGAGGGCAGGACTGGGCACTGGGCCAGAGGGCCAGAGGGTCTGGAAAGTCGGGCGGGCGGCCGGTGCAGCTGCGCCTTTGGGCAGGCTACCCAGAAGCCACCTGGGCAAGTAGCTCGGGAGCCGGGTTCTTCCCGGGGCCTTGAGGGCGGGACCGGGCGCTGGGCCAGAGGGCCAGAGGGTCCGGAGAGTCGGGTGGGTGGCCGGTGTGGCTGCGCCTTTGGGCAGGCTGCCGGGGCACGGGCTAGATAAGGCATACCCCCCCCCGCCATCGGTGAGAATCCAAGTCGACTCTTTTATTGGAGAACCTTCAGAACAAGAAGAGTGCTTTGGCTTCCAATATCCAATATAGCAACAAAATTGAAAAGCAGACAAGTCCATACTCCATAAACAAGGAGGAGGAAAGGGAACAAAAAATAAAAAAGGCATCTGAAGGAGGAAAGCAAAACCACCCGCTGTTTGTGATCTAAACCACAAAAGGGAAGCCCACATGCCAGGGACACGACGAAGGGACAACATGGGAAAGGCACAGGATAATCCTGCACCAAGGTCTACCAAACCTGTAGGAGACAGCTACAATGGGAACCCGTTGGAGGAGACCCAAGGAACAGATCTTAGAGGAATAATTGCAGACCTATGCAGAGAAATTAAAGAACATAAAGAGGAATTCAGAGAACTAAAGAGAGAGAACGAAAAACTCAAAAAGGACCTAGAGGGATACAATGACAAACATCAGAAAGAACTAAAGGAACAGA
>VZQC01010460.1:287996-344376 GCA_009823505.1 Rhizomys pruinosus | reverse complement strand
ATTGATCTTCTTGATGTGGGTCTGTATGCGATTTCCAGTATTCTGTTTAGAATTTGGGCATCTGTGTTCCTGAGGGAGATGGGTCTATAATTCTCCTTTTTAGTTGGATCTTTACCTGGTGTTAATAAGTGATGATGTTGGCTCATATAGAGGAATTTGGGAGAATTCTC
Organism: Rhizomys pruinosus; assembly: GCA_009823505.1. Lineage (NCBI taxonomy): Eukaryota > Metazoa > Chordata > Mammalia > Rodentia > Spalacidae > Rhizomys > Rhizomys pruinosus. The sequence continues at coordinate 344,206 of VZQC01010460.1, read as the reverse complement.
TGATTGTATACTTCTAACAGTTTCAGAAATAATGGTTGTAGGGTCTTGAAATGTTTTAAGAATTCTGCTGTGAAACCGTCTGGGCCTGGGCTTTTTTTAATTGGGAGGCTTCTTACTACATCCTCTATTTCTTCATATGTTATGGGTCTGTTTAAGCTGCTGGTCTCTTCTTGGCCCAGCTTTGGTGATTCCCAGGATTTCAGATATTCATCCATTTCTTCTAGGTTTTTTTTTTTTTTTCGATTGTTTTATATTTATATCTTTTTTTCTTTTTCTTGTTTATTTCCCTTTTCATCACAGATTGTATTGATTTGGAGTTGTTCCTTCTTTTCTTTTTGTTAACTGGGCGTAGAGGTCTGTCTTCTTGTTTTTATTTTTTTTTTTTTTTTTTTGTTATTTTTTTTGTTCTATTTCATTGATTTCTGCTCTGATTTTTGTTTCTTCCTGTCTGTTGCATTTAGGGTTCATCTGTTGTTGCCTTCTCAAGTGCTTTTAGCTGTGTGTTAGATCATTCACTGTGCTCTTTTGTTTTTCTAATGTAGGCACCCAGGGCTATAAAACTTCCCTCTTAGGACTGCTTTTAAGGTATCCCATAGGTTTTGTTGTGTTGTTTGTCATTGTCATTCAGTTCCAGAATGTTTTATTTCTTTCTTTATTTCCTTCCTTGACCATTCATTATTCATGAGTGTTGTTTAGTCTCCATGTTTCTTGTAGAGGAGGAGCTTGTCCTGGTGTTGATGTTGAGCTTCATTGCACTGTGGTCTGAAGATGCATGAAATTATTTCAATCTTTTTGTATTTGTGAGAGGTTTCTTCTGTGTCCCAGGATGTGGTCGATTTTGGAGAATGTTCCGTGGGGTGCTAGCTGAGTAAAGTGTATTCTCCGTATTAGGATGGAATGTTCGTTAGAGGTCTATGAGGTCCATTTGGTGTATCATATCATTCAGTTCAGATGTCTCTCTGTTTTTTGTCCTGTTGACCTATCCAAAGGACTCAGTGGGGTATTGAAATCTCCCACTATGAGTTGTGCTGGGTTTGTCTGTGACTTGTGGTCCTGGAGAATTGTCTTTATAAAGTTGGTGCACCAGAATTTGGGGCATATATATTCATAATTGTGAAATCTTCTTGGTGGATTGTTCCTTTGATGAAAATGTAATGGCCTTCTTTGTCTCTTTGATTTCTTTTACTTTGAAGTCTATTTTATTCCGATATTAAAATAGCAACACCTGCTTTCTTTTTGGTACCATTTGCTTGGAATATTTTTTTCCATCCCTTCACTTTAAGGTGGTGCCTGTCCTTGAACGTAAGATGTGTTTCTTGTAGACAGCATATCGATGGATTCTGTTTCCTAATCCAGTCTCCCAGTCTATGTCTTTTGATTGGGGAATTTAGTCCATTAATATTTAAGGTTATGACTGATAGGTTTGTGTTGCTTCCTTTTGCCTTATTATCCATCTGCGGTTTATTATAATGTAAATTTTTAATGGACTCTAGAATCGATCCACCACTTACTTTCAGAATCTGTGATTACTGTATATGAGTGGAAAGTATGTATTAATGTTTTAGAGTAATACAAAATTAAAGGAGGAAAATGTGAACTCCTAAAACATAAAAAAAGACTGAGAGAAAGATGCAGAACAGTTATGGCAGAGTGCATGATCTGGGATAGGATGGGGGGAAGGGAAAGGGGAACATGTCTAAACTGAACTGAGAAATGATGTCTGAAATACACAAAACATCAATAAAAGCATTATAAAAATGTATTCTAGTGCACTCAATTAGTGCAATCTATATGTGCCTGGGGGTTGGGCCATCCACTGGAGCATAGCCAATCTAAAAGTGTCTCCAATCCTAAAGAAAAAGATGTCTATCTTCGAGTCACCTTAAATTGTGAACATTAGAGATGCAGAAATTTTATATATATATATATATATATATATATATATATGAAAGATAGCATGCTAAAATATTTAATCAAGTGATCAATTCTGAGATTGTTAATCATGTCACCAATTAATATAAACCTATTAATGACCCAGACATTTCCCAGTTGGGGAAAGGAAAGAGAACTGTTCGGCATTTTCAAATGGTCTCTATGGAAATGAGGTAAAAGGGCACTTTGGGAAATGATTCTTTAATAAACAAGCCTGCATGAGGACTCTGAATATCCACTGAGAACATTACACCAAGCAGCTCCTTGGATGATTTTCAGATATCACAAAGAGAAAGCTGTCTCAGGTAAGGAAGTCCAGGGATTCAAGTGTAGTAAATGAAACCAAGTCATCTACTCTTGAAGCAAATTGAGTAAAAGTTGAAACTGTAAGAAATATCTTTCAGTTAAATAAAGACTTCAGGAAAGGGCTCCTTAAATTTAAAGGCAGACATGAATAGGAATTTTTTGGGTATTAGTTGAGAACATAAGCTTCATATTTTGGTCAGAGAACCCATGATTGAATTTCTGTGACCATATATTATTCAAACTTAGCCAAGTGGCTACACAGTCTAGAGTTTAATTTCTTTTCCTAGAGAATGCCAATACTATATTTTTCCTTGCTTTCTTGTTTACATTCACTTCATTTTTCACTTTTCATTTGTATTATTACTATTGGCAAGTTCACCAAAAATACAGATGTCAAAAACTATGCACATTATAATTTGTACATTAGTTGACAATTCTGGTATTTTTCATTTTGAGCTACAGTGCCATTTCCTGCTATTAACTTTCTTTCGAACTTAAAATATAAATGCAGATCACCTATGTTCTTCTCTTACTGCTTTTTTCCTTGCAGTTTTTCAGAATACTCTTATTTCTTTCCATCCTAAATTGAAGTATTTGCAATGGTTCCACCTTTCCTTTCCAGATGTCTCTCTTATCTTAATTATCCTGAGGATAAGATTTAAGCTATCGCTTAAAAGCTGAGGTTTCAGATTGCTGGCCCCAGCCCCTGGCTTCACAGTGATATTAGAGTTATACACACTCACACAGCTCCTCTGTGAACAGTTCTTGGACAATAGGCTGATGTTAAAGGAATGGTATCAGAAGATGCTGACAGAATGGTCACAGGTTCCATGACCTAACAGAAGGTTTTCCCACTTCCTTTATATGGCTCCAATGTGGTCTATGTGTCTTCTACTTTCAGTTTTCTTCACCTTCATACTGGTTTCTGGAGCAGGTCCACAGATTTGAGTAAGTACAGGAAGGCAAAAAAAATGAATGATGAATTTATGTGTCTCTGAAAAGCTGTTGACTTAGAGCTTACTATTTTCTGACAATCAGCCCGAACATGAGGTGAGCCCTCAGAAGGGGATGATGGGACAGTGATGCCAGACTTCCCTCCATTCCTGAGGAGACTTCTTATGATAATTCCATGTAATTCCTGAGGAGACTTCTTATGAAAATGCGATGTAATTCCTGAGGAGACTTCTTATGATAATGCCATGTAATTCACTTACTTCAAAACAACTATATCTTTTATTACTTATGAGAAGACCCTCTACCCTGAAGATTTATTTCTTGTCTCTTATTCTGACACTGTCAGATAGGCCACATTACATTTCTGTGGGTTGCTAGTAGGGTCCATTAATGCTGAATAAAATATCCTACTGGAGTCAATATAAGATTTATTAGTAAATAAAAATGACTATTAAACAGGAGATAACACTTAGTGCTTTTACTGAAATATTCATCAATACAAAGGAAAAGATGCATCTATCGGGCTTTGAAAGTGACACTATTATTCACGCACTTTGGATCTTCTCTCCTGGCCACTTTGAGACTCAGCTCATGTCCAGATGTGTAGTTTCCTCTATGCTGGGTAGCAACTGTGGTATTTATTCCTTCTCTGTTGTTCTCCCTATGTTTTATCAATATAGTAACGTTGGAGGGTTAAGGGTTGGGGTAGCAGGGATTTTGGTTTATGAGGGTGCACACATCACTTATGGAGAGCAGCAGATGTGTTGCCAAAGTAAATCCCCAACAGGTCATTCATACCCAGTGGATCAAGTCGCTGCACATTTTTCAGTGCCCACATCACAAAGTAGCTAGCAAATCAGTTCCAAGATTATTTATTCATAGCCTGTCTCCTCTAAAGCAGTGCTGCTTCCAAAGTTCCTTTTTTTAAATCCATGGATCAATATTGGAGAGGGTACAGTGCACCACAACCCTCAAGCGTCAATTTATTATTTTATTATTAGATTTTATAAATGTCAAGTCCATAAAGATTGCTATCACTCTAATCTTCCAGAAATTTTCTTCAGAATTATCATGAATGGTGTTTTAGATTTCTGGATATACAATTGAATTCAATTGTGAAAATTATACTCCCTTAGTCATTGTTTTTGAAATATTTATTATTTTTACTTTATGTATATGTGTGTATTGCCTTCATGTATATTAGTTCCACCTTGATATGTAATGCCTTTGGACGTCAGAAGAGGGACAATGGATCCCTTAAAACAGTCTAGTTGCCATGTGGGTGCTGTGTCCTCTGCAAGCAAAGTCAATGTACTTAAGCACTATGTCATCTCTCCAGCCTCAATTGCTTTTAATTATTGCAATAAATTTGGTTGAAAAATTTATTGGTGGCATTAAAACAAAAGTGAATTTGATTTAATAAGTATGTGTTATAAATAGGTCATACTTCAAAGATACTTATGAAGCTAATTCATGATTTTTGATGGGAAAATTTTTATAGATTATTATTGATTGCAGTGTCATTATTATCTCCTTCAGCAATTTAGTCACAATGCCTCCTTGTAGACTTAATTTTTCCCCCACCTCCACTTTATAACGTTTGTACACTCAACTGTTGGTTTGTGACCGACCATTACTATTTCTCGTCACATAAGTATTTTTTGAGAAATAAATCAATAACTCTCTTTAAATACCATTGGAAGGCTCCACCTTACCTGAATTTTTTTTCCTTTATAGGTACTCAATATATGTCTCATTTTCTGTTTAAAAAAAAAAACTGAGAGAAAGATGCAGGACAGTTATGGCAGAATGCATGGGGGGGGGAGGGAAAGGGAAATAAGCCTGACCTGAATTGGAAAAAATGTATGAAAAGCACAAAGCATCAATAAAAACTAGTTTAAAAAAAAATTGTCGTCAGTGATGGAGGTCTCAGCTGTTTTGCAGTAATTAAAACTGGCTGCATGTGTGCATTCATAAAATAATCCCAGCCTTCTAAAGTCTGTTCTCTGTCTCCTTGTTCAATTACTCTTACAACTTGAAATTTTTGTTCTTATTAATAGTACACTTGAGGTGGCAACATTGAAGCAATATCTCAGATATTTCATGATGTGGACTTATGTCTGTTGACTAAGTACTTTGCTAGTAATTAGGTTTTGAGATATTTATTGCTGTGAAGAAAAAATATAAACTAAACATAACTGGATAGAAATACAGAGAAATGCTGCATGAGAAATAACGTGTGGAGTGGTCAAATAGTGGGGAGTAAGAAATGGATCTCAAGGTACAGAACCGTCAAGATCAGAAACACATCAGGATGTGGGGGAATGGAAAGAATGTTACTTTTAGTAACTTATGATCTATACAGACTTGTTATTGTTACTGTTACTGCCATTGCTATTGTTACTGTTATTGTTATTGTTGTTGTTATTGTTGCTGTTATTATTGTCATTGTAGGCAAGTCCTGATGAGAAAAGGTTTGTAACTCAATAAGTCTGACACATCAGGTAAAGCCTTGGACGTCTGGAGGTTAATGTACTACTGAGGAGGTTCTAAAAGGAGGTGGTGGAAAAGAGGCTGCCTCTTTAGGTGGTCCCTGCCCCTCCAACTGCTCCTCGCCAGCTGCCACTCCCAGCATGTGGTCCAACCACATTGCTGCTTCTTTCTTGCTGACTGGCTTCCTGGGCTCAGAGGCAATTCACCACTGGATTTCTATCCCTTTCTTTGCCATTTACTTCTCCATCCTTGTAGGAAATGGCACCCTTCTCTTCCTCATTTGGAATGACCACAGCCTTCACGAGCCCATGTACTACTTCCTGGCAGTGCTAGCAGGTTCAGACATGGGGATGACTCTGACCACCATGCCGACAGTGCTGGGCGTGCTGGTGCTGGACCACAGGGAGATTGCACATGGTGCCTGTTTCACTCAGTCCTACTTCATCCACTCGCTGGCCATCATGGAATCAGGCGTCTTGCTTGCCATGGCCTATGACTGTTTCGTTGCCATCTGCACCCCTTTAAGGTACAACTCTATCCTTACCAACTCCAGGGTGAGGAAGGTAGCGCTGGGGGTAGTGCTGAGGGGGTTTGTGTCCATTGCGCCCCCGATCCTGCCTCTCTTTTGGTTTCCATACTGCCGTTCCCATGTTCTTTCCCATGCCTTCTGCCTCCATCAAGATGTCATGAAACTCGCCTGTGCTGACATCACCTTCAACCGCATCTACCCAGTTGTTCTGGTTTCTCTGACTTTCTTCCTAGATGCTCTGATCATTGTCTTTTCCTATGTACTCATTCTGAAGACCGTGATGGGCATCGCCTCTGGAGAGGAGTGGGCCAAGGCCCTCAAGACGTGTGTCTCCCACATTAGCTGTGTCCTAGTGTTCTACATCACTGTGATTGGTCTGACCTTCATCCACAGGTTTGGGAAACATGCTCCCCATGTGATTCATATCACCGTGAGCTATGTCCATTTTCTCTTTCCTCCATTCATGAATCCCATCATTTATAGCACCAAGACCAAGAAGATTCAGAGAAGCATTGTTCACCTATTGTCTGTACCTTGCAGGGACTGAAAGCATGAAGAGAGGTGATAAGGCCCTGCTGTCAAAGACCTGATGTAAGCATTGGAAAGATGTATGAGACCGCACTTGCAAGTGTACAGTTGGTCTCTGGAATACCAGAGAGTGTTATCAAAGGCCACTAAACCAATAAAACAAATATAGGTCTCCTTGAGTCAAGCAAGACTCCTCTGTCAGCACCAGCTACACCTCACCTGCCTGGAAATACTGTGCAGCAGTGGCAGCCACATGCCTGTATACCCCAAATCTAATTGGCTATTAGCTCTCTCCTTGGAGGAATAACCCATGACTGATGCCACAAGCTTACATCCTCTAGTGGTTAGGAGATGTTATAAGCCACAGTAAGACCCTGTCATATTTTACAGAAAAAAACCCTAATTCATGGATTAACATACCATCCAAATATCTGTGTCTATACCAAAGTAACCTACCATAACAATTAGTACTGTTTAAATACCTATATATCTAATTGCTTGTGCTTCATTAGTAGGATTGATAGGTTATTCCTGGACAAACTGTCAGCCCATGAAAGGAAACAGCCAGAATTGACCAGAGTCCAAGACAACAGCTCCAGAGAAAGTAGACTGTTTTGCTTCTCATCCACCTGTGCCGCTTTTCTAAGCCTAGGGAACAATCTGCAGAAAAGAGGGCATGGTAGAATGTAAGGGCTGCAATTGGGGTGAATGGTGAAACTACAGCAATATAGACTGGACACTTATTTGATCAACTTGATTGAACATACAAGCCCCCCCCCCCAGCTCAATAGTGGGACCCATGGGCTGTGTGAGTTTGGGCACAACTGCTTGCAAACTGGTTTTACATGAAGGATGCTTGTACTCATAAATTATTACTTGTAGGGAGCACTTGTCTCCCCACAGAAACAATTGTATGTTGCCACAGAAACAAATGTACCTATTTGTTGGTTTTTCTCAAAGCTGTTTATTATTCAGGCTTGCAGGTCTTGTCAGCTCTATTATTCAGCTTGAGCCTTTTTTGTGAGATGTTTTTCTGCACCCGCTTGCTGATACAGGGGTGTTGCCCGAGGGCCAGGCGCAGCGTTCGCCGTGCGATGAGGCAACAGCTCTAGCGGGAGGCCCCTCGCGGCTGTCCTCCTCGGTGCTGAAGCCATTCATCGCCGCCTCACCCGACCCGCGGCCCTAGCGCACTCAGAATCCGAGGCCACGACGCTTTTCCTTTTTCTCACGCCCCCCCGCGAACTTGTGGGGTGTAGGGCTGAGCTTGGCTGCTGCTTCGCATCCCGGGTTTCGGCACCACTTGTAGGGAGCACTTGAGCGACACAGCACACTCGTGCAGGCTACCAACAATTACTTATTGTTAAAAAATGAAAAAAATAAATTAATTTAAAAAAGTTTCAATTGTTCATGATTTGGGGATCCTCAACAGCTATTGGTTTAAATAATCATTTCTTTTGAGTGAGGCCAAATTTTCATCATTGCATACAGCTGAATTAAGCAGGGAAAATTCTCTCTCTCTCTGTTTCTCTCTGTTTCTCTCTCTCTGCTTCTCTCTCACATGCAGACAAAATGCTTGTGATCTAGGAACACAGAAAGTAATGAACAAATCCGATTGAACAGTGCAGGTCTGGTATCCAAAAGAACAAATACTGTATCAGAAATGCCAAGCTAAGTGAACAGACATAGTCTTGTTAAAGTACAGTTCATTTACATAAATATGTGCAGTTAGAGGTATTATTTATGTTACATTAAGATGAATTAGGATGAGATGCCATCAGTTTATGTATTTTGAGTCAAAATCTACTGGTAATGACATTCGTCCGATGTTAGAAGATGGGATTTTTGAATGTATTCAATATAGCAAAGGATAATAGTTTAAGAAGTACTTAGAGACAAAAGAGTAAAATATGTATAATTCTAAAGAATTTTACTCCCCAAATTTCAATTTCTTTTTCAGTTAGGTGTATTTCATGGCTAAAAGGAAAGTGACACAATTTACATCTCAGCAGCAACCATTAAATTTCCTATTTGCTAGTGGAAATCAGACTTAGGAAACATCTACTTTTATTCCCACTGCTGCTGAGCAATGCTTCTGTAAAGGCTGAGTGTAGATCTGGACTGTGCTTATTGTCTCCATTTTCTCCATTTCTCACACAATAGAACTCAGAACTGCTGTTCATGAAAATCTGCTAACCAGTGCAGAAAATCTATCTTAGGCAGTTTTCACTTCTTTGAAGTGATTGTAAGTCTTGTTTTGTGAACCCTTGTTTTCTAGGGTTACATTGTTAATGTTACAGGCAAAGACAACTTCTTCACCTACCGTCATGACAGTAGGTGGAGACAGTCTCCTTAGAGGCAGGAGATCTGAAGAACTGTACTCATTGTTTTTTGAGGACTGCTGTTGCTAAGTCAGGTCTTCTAGTCGAGCTTCTTTTAACTATCATATATTCTGGCTGAAAGCTTACATGCAGAACTGGACACAGGAAGCCCATTCTAGGCTTTCTCTGACTTAGTTAACAGTGTTCAGATCTCTTGTCTCTAGGTCAACGAGAGCTATAAAATTCCAGTGGTCTAATAAAATATCACTTGTGTAAAACTAAAAGCTAAATATGAGGATCTTCTCTAAACTTGATGTGATGTAGATGCAGGGCAACTCAAAACTCTCAAGGGCTGTGGCAATTGCATGTGTAATTTTGGGGTCCCTTGGACTATTTATAGTTACACACAAAATGTTAAACCCTAAAATGAACCCCATTACTTTATATCACTGAAAGTCCTTATCTTTTCAAGAATGCAATAAAGCACAAAATTGTACAATGCACACACCTATCTATGTATATATATATATATATAATATAAAATACATATATACATATATAATTTATGAGATTATCTTAGTATAGTACTTTGGGGATTTATTTGAGTAGCTGAGTTTACTAATTTTCCATCACCTTTTAATTAAGCAGTAATTAATACATTAAAATAGTTTTCTCTGTCATTTCCCGGTTGTTTCCCAGAGACTGTTCTCTCCAGAGCTCATCCATATGCATATTTTTAATCCCAGATCTTTCTTTCTGGTTTTCTTACTCATATATTTTAGAAATCACTCAAGTTTTGGCAGATTTATGTCATATTTATCAATCTCCTTTCTTTATTCTCTATCTCTTGAATATACTCTGGCATCCCTCTGCCCCCCAAGCACTCTTTTTATTTGTCTTCTTTAAGATTCTCCTGCATTCACACTGGTTTCTGCTCCTTTGATAGTCCACTGTGGCTTCTCTGCATCAGTGTCAAATGTTATCTTTGGTAAACAGCTGGATCCAAAGGCATTATTGAAAGACAGGAAACAGGAAATGACACTTGAAAAATGAATTGAAGTAGTATGAGAACTAATATGGCTTATTTAACACTCAACTTTACAGAGACAAAGGGGATATCTACAGATTTTTTTAAATTTTATTTATTTATTTATACTTCTTTATTTTTTTCATTTTTTAACAATAAGTAATAATTTATGAGTACAAGCATCCTTCTCATGTAAAACCAACTTCCAAGTAGTTGTGCCCAAACCCACACAGCCCAAGGGTCCCACCATCCAGCTGGGTGGAGGGGGGCTTGTATGTTCAATCAAGTTGATCAAATAAGTGCCCAGACTATATTGCTGTAGTTTCACAATTCACCCCAATCACAGCACTTACATACTACCATGCCCCCTCTTCTGCAGATCGTTCCCTAGGCTTAGAAAAGGGGCACAGGTGGATGAGAAGCAAAACAGTCTACTTTCTCTGGAGCTGTCGTTTTGGACTCTGGTCTGTTCTGGCTGTTTCCTTTCATGGGCTGACAGTTTGTCCAGGGATAACTTTTCAATCCTGCCAATGAAGCACAAGCAATTAGATATATAGGTATTTAAACAGTACTAATTGTTATGGTAGGTTACTTTGGCATAGACACAGATATTTGGATGGTATATTAGTCCATGAATTATGTCTTTTTCTGTAAAATATGCCAGAGTCTTACTGTGGCTTTCCTAACCACTAGAGGATGTAAGCTTGTGGCATGAGCCATGGGTTATTGCTCCAAGGAGAGAGCTAATAGCCAATTAGATTTGGGATATACAGGCATATGGCTGCCACTGCTGCACAGTATTTCCAGGCAGGTGAGGTGTAGCTGGTGCTGACAGAGGAGTCTTGCTTGACTCAAGGAGACCTATACTTGCTTTATTGGTTTAGTAGCCTTTGGTGACACTCTCTGGTATTCCAGAGACCAACTGTACACTTGCAAGTGCGGTCTCAATACATCTTTCCCATGGTTACATCAGGTCTTCAACAGCAGGGCCTTATCACCTCTCTTCTTGAAGGTATCCCAGTTTACAGGCAAGAAGCCTTTACCTTTTGGGGGAGCTTAGATGCCCTGGCCAACATCTCCTCGATAGAATAATCCATTGCTGATATCAGAGCTCTCCTGTATTAATATATTTTGCTTAAATGCATAGCTTAAGGAGAGTTTAGTATTATATTTAGTTCTGAATAGAGAATAATCCTTTTCAGAAACAAATATAATACTATTCAGAAAAGGATTATTCTCTATCTATTTATTTTTTATGTGTATGAATGTACTGTCTGCATGTAGGTCTGTGCACCCATGTGGTGCAATGCTGCCCAGGTCAGAAGAAGGTGTCGGATTCCCCTGGAACTGGAGTTCTCCTGGAATTGGAGTTACAGACAGTTCTCAGCCACCATGTGGGTGTTGGGGATTGAACCCGGGTCCTCTGCAAGAGCAGTCCACACTCTTAACTGCTAGGCTATCTCTCCAGTCCCATTTACAGATGTTTTTAAGGTAAACAAGTATAGATTATATCGTCATGAGCTCAGGATATAATAAAAGAGAAAGTTATTTTCATGTATTATTATTGCCAATCACTATTCTAACCACTTACACTTTCATTGATTTTCACGATAATATTTCAGGCTTATTTTAATTATTGTGAAGATATTGGCATGTATGTGGTTTCTCAGGTAGGGTAAATATTTGATCCCCCCAAAATTATACCCTGTGAAACCTAGGTGGAATTATCTATATAAAGAGGATGAGGTACAAGCATCTTTCTTGTGCAAGTAAGATGGAAATTGATAGAATATGCAGTCTATGCATGACACTTCAAATGAAGATCTACATATTTCCTTGCGTCTACAATGAGCTAGGAGCTGCTACATTTGTTGGTATACACTAGAGTGGCTCAGAGAGACCAATGGATTGACTTTGGGGCCAGCATGGATTACATAGAGAGTCCCTATCTCAAAACAAAAATGAAACATGACCATTGAATCAAGGTGTAAAGTCCAAGAGCATAGATGGACCTTACAGAAAGGAGAAAGTTTTGGCAAGGATATTCTCTTTTTTCTCCAATGTGTAATTTTATTAATTTTTTTTGTGGATTTCATAATAAATCATAATAATATTTAGGCACCCTCCGCTGTCTGCACCACTCTCCCCCATAGCCTGTACACAGGATTTCATGCATTCTGTCATATATATGAAGGGCTATCTATTCAAGCTTGTGTTTGTAGATGTCCCTCGATGTGAGTTCATTCCTTAGATCCCATCCAGGCTTGTCTTGTACGGCTCCCTTAAAGATCACCTCTTCCTCACCCATCAGGAATCAGCAGTCAGTGGTTGCTCAGCTAAGGTTGGGGTCTCCCGGTCATTCTCCCAGTTCTATACTTGTGTGTGTGTGTGTGTGTGTGTGTGTGTGTGTGTGTGTGTGTGTGTGTGTTTGTGACTGAGGTCACCATCCCTGTTAGTTCATATGAGCAAGATCCCAGAAGCCTGGATGACTGTTTCCTTATGCTTATGCATCACCCCATAGGATCTGGCCTTTGGTACACATCTAATCTAACCATTTGTTTAATATGGATGTGAAAGAGAAAGGCTAACCTTACATCTGCCCCTGACTCAGCCAACATAGTTTTCAATGCCTTGGGTCTTCTGCTTGGGACTACTTGGTATCTCCTCAAATAAGTGTCTTCTCTTCAAAAGATGTTCTGTCCTGGTATTTTCCAGAGGACATTAACTTTTTCTTACCTTTTAGGATATTCATTTTTAACCTTTGTCAAAATAAACTTTTTCCATTGCTCTCACTGCTAACTTTCATGCCTTTGTTCCAAATCCCCACACCCTCAGTAGATATATTAGGATAATTCAAAGATGGTCATAATCACATCAGCTCTGTTGACAATATTCAAGGTACAACATCAACTTAGGTTTTATTAATGGATAAATGGACACAGAGAGTGGTGTGTGTGTGTTTGTATGTGTGTGTTTGTGTGTGTGTGTGTGTGTGTGTGATGTGTATGTATGGGTAATGACATATTATTCTCTTGTAAAATGGTAAAATTCTTGTCATTTGTGCAAACATGTATGGAACTGGAGGTTACTTTTTCAGTGAAATAAATTATGCACAGGAAGAAAAATGAGTTACCTCCTCACATGATAAACAACATGATGTCATGGAATTAGAGCAGATGGTATCTACCAGAGGTTGACAATGAGCCAGAGAAAGAGCTGGAGGGAAGATGAAAACAAGAACAGGGGTGCAGGGCATCCGAGGGACACATTCTCACCTTCCATAACATACCAATAGCCAACTATGATTGAGTACAGTTACTTTTTAAATTCAAAATAGGTAGTTGAAATGATTCCAAATGATTATGTCTAAGCGAAGGCTATATCAGTCACTCTGACCTGATTATATCACGTGTGATAACTGTAAATCTTCATAACATATCACCTTTGTACACCATAAATATGTACAACTTTATGTCAATAAAATTTAAATACACATGTATATAAGTACATATACATAATATGAATAAATGATTTGGGGGAAGGGTCTGACTGTGTAGCCCACATACACCTTGAATTCTCACTTGTTCTTCCTTAGCTTTCTGAGTTATGGGATTGCAAATATGTACCACTACACCCAGCCTTAACATATATTTTTAAAAGTTAAAAATGTAATAATAGTAGTGGTAATATAATTGTAATAGTTATGGCTAATACTATGTAGAAGGAGTTGCTGATATGTTAACTCACTTAATAGTTACAGTATCTTTGTGAGTCTGGCACTATTATAACACCTTTGACCAACTAGGAAACTGAGTTACAGAGGTAGGAAGGGGTCTCAAGATACTCGATACTACCTACTGGCCTAGTCACAAATGGCAGGAGAGGGAGGTCAATTCAGAATATAGACTCTCAACTATTATACACTAATAACTCATGAAAAATGATTTTCAAAGTCTAAGTTATTCATTCCGAAATAGAAATTACTTATAGCGAGGGAGTCTAGATGCTAGAAAATATGAAATTTGTTATTTTTTACTGTTTCTGTCCATTTTTTATTGTTTAATCATAATAAAGAGAGGACTCATTGGGCCTATGAATTTACATACAATTTCCAAGTATTTTTAGTTCAGGGTCTATGATCTTGTAATACAGTGATTAGGATGGCAGGAGCAAGACCCGTTAATCTAGGTCTTGCTCCACAATTACTAACAGCTCTTGTGCTTAAGTTGTGCTAAGTGGGTGTTGGAAATCACGTGCTCTTGGCCCTCTCCTGCCGCCCCCTTTTCCCTCTCACCTTCCTTCCCCCACCCCCTTCTCCTCTCTTTTCTTTCTCTTCCCTCCCCCTTCCAATTGTTGGATGCCCAAGTCAAAGACCTGAGTGTCTGGATTCCTAGGTCACTGCTTGGAGAGGAGCACCCGGGGAAACCCACACACTGCCGGCCTCAGATTGTCCCTAAATTAATGAAGTGAATCACGCTTCTGATGCTGTGTATTATTTGCAGCGGCTTTTTTCCTTTCATGCCAATCCATTCTTGCTGTTTTCTGTTAGGTCATTTGAAGTTCTCATTTCACAGGCTGAAACAAAATGATTACTAGTCCCTGATCTCTAAAACCAATAGTGACATTCCTAGTTAATCCTTCTTGTTTGTCTATTTCCCCAGGCTCACCTCTGCCGATCATCTTTTATGCAAGCAAGGATTTCAAGAAATCATTGAGGATTTTTTCCTATGCTACTTGACATATTAATGATCAGTTATTTTTTTATATAGTTTTTGATAAAAACCAGCTTTTTCAAATAAAATATTTTTTTCTTGGAAAAACGCTACATTTAAAGTAGAAGTTATTTAATGAGTGGCATGTGAAATAATCTGATATAAACATGCTACTCACATTTTCCATGACAGATGTGGTGGCACTTGCATTTAATCCCAGCCCTCTGCAGGCAGAGGCAGCCCTTCCCTACCCCTGGCTCTTACAATCTTTCCACTCCCTCTTCCAAGATCATCCTTGAGTTTGGGTGTGGTGTTATGATATAGATCATCCTTTTGTTGCTGGGCTCTAAACTGAGATATAGTCTCTGAGCTTTGACCAGTTGTGAGTTTCTGAATTAATCATAGTCCACTATACAAAGAAACTTCTCTGATAAGGTCTGAGAGCCATGCTAAAGAATGGGCAGAGAGACACAAATTTAGAGAGTCCATTTGGTGAAACAATATTATAAAGTTGAGCCCTGGGGCCTGTGAGTTCCCCAATCTGGAATCTTGGCCAAATTTGCATTACTAAGCAAAAGCTTCTTCCTGTGATGGCTGCCTAACATTGAAACAGAAAGCTTAGTTACCCCCATAACATTCATGTCAATATTGACTTGCCACATAGTCATTATTGAAGTTCACAGGGTTCACAGCTGCTTTATATGGCTGGTGATATTGTGAGACAGGATCTCACTATGTAGCCTTGGCTGGCCTTTGACTCTCAGAGATCTGCCAGCCTCTGGGATTAAGAGACTGCGCCTGCACATCTGACTGACTCTTCATGACATTGTTCCTCCAGCAGCCTGCTTAGCACCTTCCAGTACTATGAACATTAGCCGGCAGGGCAGAAGATTCTTGGTCAGTGCCGACTTGATTTCTCCGTGTTCTGTGACCAATGTGTGTGTTGTCTTCAGCAACAGGGTCTCATCAAGTCCTAGTGGGCAACCAAGACCATTGCAACAGCACGGTCTCTGGGACTCCTTGGATCAACAGTTTGAGGGCTTTTTATCTGACAATCTTTAGATTCTGTGATGAGCTTAATTCCCTGTGTAGGGTAACTGCACTCATACACACACTCTATCATTTATCTATCTATCTATCTATCTATCTATCTATCTATCTATCTATCTATCATCTACCTCTATCTTTCTATCTCTCATCTGTCTATCATCTATCTATGTATCTATCTATCTATCTATCTATCTATCTATCTATCTATCTATCTATCTATCATCTATGTATGAAGCTTATAAAATAAATTCATGATCACATTCCTATATTTTCAGAGGTTTAAATATGTCTCACATTTCAGAATGGATTTAAGGCAGGAGGTGCATCCTCTGCAGTACCTTGATCAGCTGTGCCTGTGCTGACTCAGGGAACTTTCTATTTTCTTGTTTGTGATGCTGTGAGAATTCTCTGCTTCTCTCCTGCGTCTCAACACTGCTTTCCATGCACATCCACTTTACTGGAACCATGCAACAGAGCCCTCCCTCACCATGTCTATGTTCTTCTACTTGCCAGCTCAGTGTTCTTGGAATTCATCTTCACCAGGATTTCCATGGACAAGGATTTTGCAGTTTGATCCCTTACAGCTCAGCATCTGAGTTATCTCCTTCAATTATCTCCTCCCCGTAGGCTATCCTTTATAGAATCTTCTCTGATGACTGAGTCCTTGAACTATGAAACAGATATTTGTCTTTCTGCCAGTGTGACTTCTGTTTATATGTGGATGCTTGTTGATGTCTTGCCTGTAATTTCCCTTCTGCTTTTGATCAAATGGCTTCTTTTTTTGTCTTTTTGAGACAGGGTCTCCCTGTAGCCCCAGCTGGCCTGGAACTCACTCTGTAGACCAGGCTGGCCTTGGACTCACAGAGATAAGCCTGCCTCTGCCTCCCAAGTACTAGGATTAAATGCATACTCCACCACGCTTGTCTTAAAGACGGTTGTTAGCTGCCATGTGGGCGCTGGGCACCGAACATGGGTCCTCTGCAAGAGCAGTTGGTGCTCTTAACCACTGAGCCATCTCTCCAGGCCCAAATGGCTTTTTTTTTTGCTTATAATAGATATTTATTACAAACAGAATCATATTATATATTGTATTCTCTTTGCCTTATTTGTCATAGTCTATTGATTGGAATGTCAACCAGTTTTGTAGATATACAACAATTTATTTTATCATCCATTGGTTTTTGAACATTATGTCTCCCTTTTTTATTTTTATTTTTTTATTTTTTTTTAATTTTTGTTGATGCTTTGTGTATTTCATACATCATTTTCCAATTCAGTTCAGGCATATATCCCCTTCCCCCTACCCATCCCAGATCATGCATTCTGCCGTAACTTTTCTGCATCTTTCTCCGTTTTTTTGTTTTGTTTTGTTTTCATTTTTTTTAACAATACGTGATAATTTGTGAGTACAAGCATCATTCATGTAAAACCAATTTGCAAGCAGTTGTGCTCAAACCCACACAGATCATGGGTCCCACCATCCAGCAGGGGGAGCTTGTATGTTCAATCAAGTATTTTTTACTGCTCCTGCAGCCTCTTTTATTCTTCCTGCCTCCATCTGGTCATGGTCCACTTAGTCGAGTTTGTATTTTGCTTAATACCTGGGTCAGACCTTACCAAAGCTTTTCATAATTTATGGAACATTGTAAATAAATATTTTCTGTGCATTGAGCAGAGATGTCTTCATTTTATTAATAGAAAATGTCAATCAACTTCCTATTAGTTGCATCAGTCTCACCAGTATGGTAAGCTTGAGGACTCCTCTAATTTCATATGGCACAGCCTGCTGCAGTCTGCACTCCTCAATGTGGTCTGAGTGGGTAGCTATCAAAGACTGAGAAGCTTATTGGTAATCATAACAATAAAACAAATATATAAACCTGAGTTCTATTAATAGATTATAGTTACTGAATGACGTGTTATGACCAGTAGGGGGAAGAAGATAACTATGGAACTAGCGGACCAAGCTGCGGGGATTCCCCAGTGAGTGAAGCCTTGATGGGGCCTCTTTTACTGAAGGTGGTTGCTCTGCCCAACTTCACTTTTCCCCTTAATGTCCCCTAAGAAAATTTCAGTAATTCTTTACTTACTTAGTCATAAAGCAGAGTTAGCAAAATATCACCTTGGATCTCAAGGATTTCACAGACTTTCAATATTATTTTTCATGTCAGTCAGCTTTTGTTCTAAGAAAGCAGAAAAGGAATGTTTCTTTCAATTTAATAGAATATTTTTTTCAAGACTTTAACTGATATTTGGGATTTCTTTCTTAACTATCTTTTTTTTTTCTTTAGTCTCTTTTCCTCCTTCCCATAATTCATACCTCTTGCAAAGATATTCTAGAAGAATTAACATTGAATAACAGAGGCTGGCTTCCTCAAGTAGAGGAATCTCTGGGGGGATGAGGTTGCAGGTGACTCTTCATTTTTAGTTCATCTGTATCATGGAATTATTTTATAGTATAGACAAACTGATTTTTGAGTCATATATTTGAATATTTCCCTAAATATTATAAGCACTAATTTGAAAAAGGGAGAAATACCGTCTGCATAGTGTATTAATGAGGGTTAAGTGAGGTGATATACCTAAACTTCATCAGAAACTGACACTCAATTGATAGTGTCTAAGTAACATTGAACTAAAATTTTGAAACCTTTAATTTTTGTGCTAAGCTACTGTGAGAAGCCCATTTTTCTACTATATCACTAGGTTTAAATTTCAACATTAGGATTCATACACTATTATCCTAATTTCATACTGATGAATTCCAGACTTCTAAAGCTAAATTGTCCAATGTCATAAATATTTTCAAAGCCTGAACTCAAACTGTGGGTGGTCTGATTTCATATACATTCTAAACGTGGCTCCATTCTGCTAATTTTGAAATTATTATTCTCAGATATCTTTTTATGGAATGCCAAAATAAAGAGAAAGCAGGGTCCCTCCAAAGGATTTCACATTTAATTATACTAAGCATTTAAAAGAGACCTGCCTTCAGTTTGGTGTTCACGGGTGAGACTACCATCCTTGAATGAATAGTCCAAACTCATGCTCACACAGAGAGCCCTGATTAAACTCACAAAACAGGAAGATAGGAATTTGTGAGAGGGTCTTATAGGGGAGGAGGGGAGAGGTTGATGGGGCTCATAGGTAGAGAAGAGGGTGTGGGATGAGAATGATTGGAATGCATTCTATCCATGTATGGAATTGTAAAATATTTTTTTTTGTCTTTTTGAGACAGGGTCTCCCTGTAGCTCCAGCTCTCCTGGAACTCACTCTGTAGACCAGGCTGGCCTTGAACTCACAGAGATCCGCCTGCCTCCCAAGTGCTAGGATCAAAGGCAGGCGCCACCATGCCCAGCAAAATTTAATTTGTAATAAAAGAGGCTTGCAGTACAGCAGAGCAACCACAAAGGGCAGAAGTGACACTGGCCTTAGTTCCAACAACCTCCCTCATTTCCACATCTCCAGGTTTGAGCAGGTACTTGCTACATCATATTGCAAACTTTTCATGTGTATGAAGTAATGGATAGATGGATGATAGATAACAGTTAGATAATAGATGGATGATTGATAAAGGCAAACACTTCCTTCAAAATCTTCTTTAAAAAAGTTCCTGTTACAACTCTGAAATAACTTTAAATATTTATTTATACAATATTTTTGTATAAATGTATTCAATTATTTTCTGGTTTTGTGATCATTTTTCTACTCTGCAACCTTGGCTTTCCCAGACTTCACCTATGTAGCCTAGGCTGGCCTTAAATTCACAGAGATCTTCCTCTCTGCCTCCTGAGTGGTGGGATTAAAGGTGTGTGCCACCACGACCAACTCTAAAGATTTATTGTTTTTATTTATGTACATATGTATGCATGCATGTGACTGTATGACACTGTGTATAGGTACCCATAGAGGCTGAAACAGGATGTCAGACCCCCTGGAACTGGAGTTACAGGCTGGTGGGAGTCGCCCAGCATGTGTTCTGGAAACAGGTCCTCTGCAAGAGCAGCAAGCTCTCTTATTCACCGTATCATCTCTCCAACCTACGACTTCAATTCATCGGTTTCTAGGTAAGATTTGGATGTTGGAATTAATAAACAGAGATGACTCATCTCATTCTGCTTCACACTGGGCTGAACTAAATTTCAGAGTGTATTGATAGAGGATGTACATTATTGTCTCTTTTCCCTACATCTGATATCCCATCTTCTCAATTCTTAGGTTCCCTTTGGAGTAAAAGACTTTGAAAGTTTGAGCTTGGTCAAAAAGAGAAGTGTACTTTCCTCCAAAGACAGGGTCCACACTTCTACAGTCTCCCTGAACCCTGAAAATTAAATTCTGTGGTAGATTTTGGGGTCAGGCACAGGATATGCTGCCTACTTTTTACAAGATCGTTGCTCTGCTGGAGGTGGAGTTTACCACCAGCCAGTGCACCACTGAGACCACTAGTTCTTTTCAGCACTTCCACCTGGGTTCAGTTAAATAGCATCTACAGGCCTCTCACTATGTTCTCCTTCCTGGTCCTAGCTCTTGGAAAGAAGTGCTTGTTGTTGGACAAGCAGACATAGTATCTCTTCACTTTTGATCATAAAAATTAATTTTAGTCTCCATCTAGTCCCTTTTCCAGTCAACGTTTTGGTACCTATAAATTATGTGTGCTCCACTCTGTGATACCACTCAGGAAACATCAGGAATTAGTCACTGAAATAATGCAATGCAGTTGCTTGATTTTTATACTACCTGTCATCCAGAGGACTTTATAGACATTGTCTCCTTGGATCCTACCACCATTAGATTAGTTTTATAGTATTTCTACTTTTGACAGAAAGCACGGGCTCAAAGCTGATGGCTATTATTTTATTGATTTTTAATGTATTTCTCTTTATTCATCAAACATAATTTCATAGAGCAGCAGAAATTAAATGTTGTTATGAATTTACACAAATACTGTTGTTAAGAAATTAAGCCTGTTGTGTACCTTAATAAAGCAGTATACACTTTTCCCAATAGTAGGGTAAAAAGAATAGGGAGAGACTGAAAGACGAACTCTAAGTATTTCCTTGACTAATATGTAGAGAGAAGCACAGAGAGGAAGAATATTGTGTGACTGGTGTATGGAAAGATGTGGTTTTAGACAGAAGTGCATTCAGGGCATTGACCTTGCCATTACTTTTAAATAATGAGAGTGTGGGTTGGGGGTATACAGCATACATGTGTACCACCCAGTGTTCTTCATAGCTAGACGTGAGAATAGCCATGTCCCGAGTTTACAGATTATCTCTGTCATACTCAGAAGCCAGGTCAGAATGAAGCAGCTTTCCTTGCCCATTGGCTGGGCTGATTCCCTCCAACTCACAGCAATGGGAGGGAGATCCTGCCAGACCTCTGATAGCACTATCTATAGAACCAGAAGACAGGGGGCCAGGATCTAGAGCCTTCCTTCCAATGCTGAACAAGTCTTGCTTATTTATATATTTAAATTGCATGTTTATTTTTAAAGAAATAACTAGAATTCTGCCAAGCTCTGGTTGTGCCATGGAAACTAACTTAATTTTTTAAAATTCTATCTATCTGATCCTTTTCTCATCATGAATTCAGTAAGAGGCAAGGACTCTATGCAAGTGTATAGGCCAGCGGAGCAGGAAGTTTGAGTGCCAGTCCAGGAATCCCTATGTTAAACCTAATCATATTATGGACCTCTCTACCCTTCTCTGACCCCTAATTTCCCCTTCTGTAAATAAGAGGGTATAAATTATTCTAAATGGTACTTTTTAAAACAGCTGTTGCATCAATTAAATGTGTGAGCCTCCTCAACTCCTAGATCTGAAGGCTCACTGAATTTCAGATCCTCAACTGGCAAGATGCCCAGAGGCTTTCGGATTCAGTGAAATTCTCTTCTTAACCAGACCCACTGGGTACTAGAAGTGTGGGTGATGTTTCCCAGGTGGAATAAACAGGGTGCCACTCTCCCGTCTATCCTTTACTTTAAGAAAAGTACATGTCCCCCCTCCACAGCCATCTCCAACACGTCATCTCAGGGATTCAAACCCTTTGTTTTATAGAACTTTTATGCAGTAGAACAATGGCTAAGATTCAGGACTCTGTCACCAGACTGCCCAAGATTCTGAAGAGCCAGCACCTCTTTCATTAGTTGTGTGACTCAATTCCTTCATCTGATGAATGGGTTTTATAACATGCTCATTAAGACTATGTACATATCGAAAAAGCTAACTATATGGAGTTTACAACATTGCTTTTTTATATGCCAAATGTGCTGGCTTGGTGTCACTACATGTAAATGTAATCTTTCTAACTACAGCTAAAACTTATTTTGCTCCGCAATTTATCAGTTTGGTTTTAATATAGTAATAGTAAAATTAAGATTTGCCAAGGCCTTATTATGCATTATTGTAATAAGTGCTTTTTGCAAATGATCTCATTAAATACTTTTCAATTATTGGAAGTATGTCCTACTCATATCTCCATTTCATTACACTCAAGGAACTCGTTTTAATTTTGCCCAGCATGCTCCTGCACTTATACGCATGCAAGCCTGCACTAACAAATGGCAGAATTTAATTTCGACTCCAGCAACTCTTCCTTCATTTTTCAGTGAATATTTCAGTGAATATGTATGTCTACATTATGGCACTCTCTATGCAGAATTCTCGAGTTTAAGTTTTAAGCTCCAATCCTGTATTCAAGACATTCTCTTATTATTATTATTATTATTATTATTATTATTAGTGTTGTTATGTGAAGTATGTGAGTTTAGGCACACTTGTGACTTAGTACATGTGTGGAGGTGAGAGGAGAACTTTCTGGAGTCCGTTTATTCTCTTATTTTGCAGAGGTAGGATTTCTCTCCCTTTTTTTGCTTTGTGTATTCAATGCTAGCTGGCCCACATTCTGTGGGGTCAGTTCTCCTGTCTCTGCCTCACATCTCCTCATAGGAGTGCTGGGATTATAGATGTGCACTACAGCATCCTGTGTGTGTGTATGTGTGTGTGTGTGTGTGTGTGTGTGTGTGTGTGTGATCTGGGGATAAAACTCAGGTCATCGGGATTATATGTAGCAAGTGCTTTTATCCACTGAGCTGTCTCACCAGCCCTCAGAGAATATTTTTAGCCTTTATAATTCTTTTGTCCTGAGTACATATAAAATTGTACTGTGAGGTTGGAGACATCTGTTCAGCCGTTAAGAACTTATTTTTCTTTCAGAGGCATGAGTTTGGGTCTTCTAAGTTGGATAGCTCACAATTGCCTGTAACTCTAGCTCCATGGGATCCAATACCCTCTTCTGACCACACACACAATAAATAAAAATGAAAATGAAAGAAATAAGACCGTGTTCTTCTACCCTTTGGTCCAGAATATTTGTCAGCCAAGCACACACTATCCTTGAAATCAGGCAAGAGTTGATCAAGTGGAAAAGTGCTAGTGATGGATGATTGTGCTTGGTTAACTAGTTGTCTTTGTGAATTTAAAGACTATGGCTCTCTGGCTCACTGTTTTGTCTAGGTTTTGTTAAAGTACATAATTTGTGTTTAAAATGTATGGTTGTTCCAGTGGCACAAGCCTTTAACCCCAGCACTTGGGAGACAGAGGCAGGCAGACCTCTATGAGTCCAAGGGCAGCCTGGTCTACAAAGAGAGTTCTAGGCCAGCTGAGACTACAGGGAGAACCTGTCTCAAAAAGTTGAAAAAGAAAAACAAAAGAAAAAAGAAAGTCTGTTTTCTAGGGAACTGCATGGGGGTAACTATCCCTATGGTTTTTGACGGGCTAAGTCAGTTTATTAAATGGATACAGTGAGTCAAATGGGGAATCAGAGCAAGAATTAATTCTGAACTAAGAGGAAACTATAATTCTTCCTCCATCTTCAGGGATCCAGCAGATGAGAAGTCAGGGCTTTTTGAAACCTGACCTAAACTCAAGGACCTTATAGACTCCAAAGGGAAACAAGACCCAGAGCCCGTATTCAGTGTGGTTCCCACTGCAACAGGCTTCCTTCCTGAGAACATCTTTTCCTTGGGTCATCTCGCCCCTCCATCCAGAAATAATTTCTCCACAGGTCAGGGCCTTCTAAGTTTGAAAGACTGGAGGCCAGTACCGATTCCTACTTTGCATTTCTGAGAAGCCATGGGTCTAGGTACCCAGTTCTCTTGCCTCTGACCATGACCCTTCTCCATCTTCTTGAATCTTGCTGAGATGGTCCATGTGGTGAGACTTGTTTCTTTAAGAAAGACTTCACTTGAAAATGGCCCATTCTGAACCCCAGCTTAATGTCTGGAACCAGTAGAAGAAGAAACCAATAAGATGAATCCCAGAGACAGGGATGAAGAAGAATGAAAGAATGGAAGGCAAGTAAGGCTTGGGGGAAGAGATGAATTAGCAGATGATAAGCTCAACTACTCCTATGTCAATAGACTCCATTACTATTCTTATAAAAAAATACTGAGCTCAGAAGATTCAGAACATTTGCCTAGGGTCCAAATGTTATTGGCAATGCCATGCTTAGGAAATTCACGTTTCCACTTGAGAGCTCTTTGCTGCCCTGATGAAGAGGATTCAATGAATGGAGTAAAGAAGTGGATGAACCTGGATGCAGAGGGGATGGGAAGCCATGGAGAAGCCTCTGACTACAAATTTGGAGGCACAGGTCTCTAAGGGTTCTGGCTACAGAGAATCTTGACTCAGCAAACCTGAGTGCTGCACTGGGACTTGGAGAACTGGTGTAGAAGATGTGTCTATCAGAAGTCCCAGAGAGGGCAGGGCAGGGGCAAACTGCCAGCTATCAAGATCCAGAAGGATTATGGGCCTGCTGGCTCAGATAGGTAGCCAGCTCAGGTTTTCAGCTCTGGGTGGGGTCTCTGAGTTGCAGGAAAGATAGACTTGAACCACAAAGCAACAGGAGAAGGGGAGCAAACAGTAGTTTATATTCTATAACATGAGTCTCTCATTTTCAGAGCTAAGTGAAAAGTCCCTTGATTTCTGACTTTAAGCTCATAATTGAAAAAAAAAGGCATCATAATTGTCTCTATCCTCTGAGGTTATAATGTGTATCCAGGGAAATACACATTTTATGGATCAGTACCCAGAAAGATAGCAAAGAAATTCAGTCTCCCTCAAAGTCAGAAGGCTTAAAGCAGCAAAGTTCTAGAAAACAGCACAAGCCATTTTAAGAATTACAATGACAGTCTTGAAGTTGGATGATTAAATTAGCAATGACCTGGGTAGTGTACAACAGGACCCATACCCTGGCCCATTAGGACCATCTAGCCAGGTCCTTATCCTATGGGCACAGAGAAAGTTAAAGACCTCTGACAGCCATTTTGCAGACCAAGAGCAATTCCCTTCACTGAGAGCATAGAAACATCAAATCTGAAGCACGGAAGTCTCTTAGGAATCTCAGAGGTAGTGGAGAAGCATGCACCATGATGAAGAGTCAGAAACCATGAAGGATACTTGAAAAAGCAGTGTAATCAGACCAGAGGAAAATTTAAAAAAGGACTAGCAACTGAAACATGTCCACATGTCAAGTGCCATTGTAATTCTGTGATATTTAAACAATCTCAATCTGCACTGGAGTTCTGTGAGGTGCATGCTATTAAGCACACTGTAATTGATGTTAATGACTAGCACTGCCTCTGAGTACTTTGATGCTAGTATCAAATTTAAATCATTTACTATGAATTAGCTTAGTGCTCTTACTAATACTCAGAAATGGATTGTTGACTTCTTTCTTCGCTGATGAAGAAGGAGAACCAAGTGTGTGAGTGTGAGTCAATTTCTAGAGAGAACATGGAAAATAAGCAGCTAATCTGGGAGTAAACCCAGATGTACTGTGCTCTGCAGCTCTCTACAGTATATTATTTCTTGTTAAGGGTGGGATCCTGAGGATCAAATGTATGAAATCATCTTCCCAAACTGAAGAGATCCAATAGTGACACTAGAGTGAAACCTGCTTCTGGGGAGGATGGTTCCTGCAGCAACAAAACACAAAGAAAACAACTACTATAGTCTCAAGAGAGCAGAAATAGCAATTCCTGCTTCCAGATCCCTATTCCTTACTTTTACATCATGGAGATTGGAGGTCAGGTGACCCTAAACACACTTCACTACTTTTGTTCTTATGTGAAGTCACAGTCTCAGCATGATTGTAAAACCAAATCTTAATTGGCAGAAAAACATTGAAGATACTGTATGTCTTACAACATGAAATACCAGACAAGATGTAATCACTAATGTAAAATTAGTTAACCCCAGTACTGAGGAGGCAGAGGCAGGTGGATTTCTATGAATTCAAGGCCAGCCTGCTCTACATAGTGAGTTCCAGGAAAGCTGGGGCTACAGGGAAACCCAGTCTCAAAAAGACAATAAAAAAACCTAAGTACTTCTCATTAGTATGCAAATTTTCTTCCCTATTTAGTAAATGGGGAAATTATATTAAGCCAGTTAACATTCTAGCATGGCGGCAGGACGGCCTCATGTGTTTCCTACCCATAACTGAAGAGCTACTGACTTGATGGCTTCTGGGATAGGGGCAGTCAGGTTTTATTAAGGGTGTGACCCCAGTAGCTTGACCATATTTCAGTAGATGGGCCCACACCCATGAGTACAGGGACTGCACCTTTTGGACTTGGTGGGTTATTAAAACAACAATAACAGGCAAAACAAAATGAGGCTATGGAGTTGGGAGGGGTGAGAGTTGGGAGGGGTGAGAGTTGGGGGTGGATTTGGAGGAGTCATGGGGAAGAGTGTGGGATGAATATAATCAAAATACATTGTATAAACTTCTTAAAGAATTAATAAAATATATTAAAATTTATATGGACACCCCCATCTTCCAGAGTTAATGTCACATCTATGTAGCATATTTCATTTACCACAGTTGCATCTCATAGGAAAGTTTGAGAGAATTAAAGAAGTATTTGAAAACTTGTCTAGAACTAAAAGATTTTCACAGGTGATTAGTTGTAGGTGCATTAATAATGAAACAAGTGGCCTATAGTTCCCAAATTACCTTGGCCAAGCTGCAAGTTGGTTAAGGAGACTCGCTATTCACTGCAGTGACTCCTAGATGCATTGCCTCCAAGTGTATGTCTATGAGACCTTTTGCCTCAGGTCAGGGCCTGAGGACCTTAATGAAGAGACCTTCTATATTCTGTTGTTATAATAAGAATATTCCAGAAGAATCTTGCCAGACCTTCCATTTACAGGTCTGACAATAGAATGAGTAACCCCATGTTTTATAGTATAGACTTCAACACATTTAAAACTATTGTGTCTACCTGTATTGTCTCTAAAGAGACATGATGTGAAGCATGTACATCTTTTAAATAAAAATAGCTTTAATTTTGTAAATGTTACAAAAAGAAATACCTCAAAATAACTATGTTTCTAGTTACAAAGAAATACTCCCAAATAACTCTATTTCGTTATTGCCTTAAAGTAACAAGTGACCTGAATAGTTACATATAACTTTTATGAATGTAACAGATAATATCTATTGAATATCTATTCTGTTTCTGGCTCTGTAAACAACAAGTGTATTTAGTTCTTATTATCCTCCCAACTGAGCTGTATTATTCTATGTTTCAGAGTAAGAAGATGCTAAGTCCCTTTCTCAAATCCACATAGGAAGTGGGTGATATTTCTGGGATCACTGGCCACATGTCACTATTCACCTAAATGTTGATGGCTTAGTTGCAGATTTCCCCTAACATCTCATTCTCTTATATGATCTGCTTCAATCGAGTAGGCTTGTGCACAGTCTGATGTAGAAGAGGAGGGGAGAACTTGTCCTGCTGAATGAGGATGTGCCTCATCTGTTCCTGCTCAGTGGTGCTACTGTGTAACAAGCTACAGAGTCAGTGTGTCTTAGCCAGGTCCACATACCTTACTCTGGACAGAGACAGAGCACAGGCCTGCTCAATAAAGAAAATCCATTTTCATCCCTCAAGGTCCAGTTTATATTCTTTAAGTTGTATTAAAATTGTTTATCCACTGAGTGTGGTGGTGCATGCCTTTAATCTCAGCACTTGGGAGGCAGAGAGACAGGTGGATCTCTGTGAGTTCCAGGCCAGTTTGGTCTACATAGAGTTCCAGGACAGGGGCTACAAGGAGAACCTGTCTCAAAAAGAGAAAAAAAATTGTTTATCCACTCCTTACTGTGTAAAAATCATTTACACTGAGATATATTCTCAGCCATCTGATCTCTAATAAGCCTGGGAAATATTTTACATGCCTTACTTATACTAACGTTAGTGTCAGCACACAGAAAATGTCCACAAACATCTCCAGAATGATTATCACGCTTTCTAAACCCTTACAACCTCTACTTCTAGGCCCTTCATGTCTGATTTAAAGAAGCTCTTATTTTTCCTTAGTCCTTATTCTGCCTCTAGGCCCCAGTTGCTTTGTTGCCATAGTCCAAGCACTGAAGATGTTAGCTGAGTCAGTTCTCTTCCCCCACAACTCCCTCTGCCCCATGGGTGTGTACTTCTGGGCTTGCATCTGGCCTGAGCACAGCAGTGCTTAGTCATGCCGAGTCATGCTGAGGCTTTGGGCGGGTGCCCAGATGTTTTCAGTCCTGAGCGATGGCTGTTATCAGGGTCTCCAGCAGGAGGCCTACAGGGAAGGAGGCAAGGAAAGAAGCTGATTGCCTGACTAGAATTCTGCCTTCACTAGCGACCTGAAGAGCAAAGAACTCTGAGACGCAATGTGACATATCCTAGAATATTTTAATTCCTGGTTAAAAATTATTTCTCATGGTCTTTATCAGTTATTGCAGCACCGTCAGTTCTATGAATCAAATGCTCATCCTCCAGGTTCCCCTTAATGCCCAGAAGAGACAAAAGCATACATTGTGTGTGTGTGCGTGCGTGTGTGTGTGTGTGTGTGTGTGTGTGTGTGTGTGTGTTGTGAGTGTGTATTTTGTTTACCAAAACGCAATTGTTAATCAAATGTCACGAGAAAGGCTAGAATCATTGGATCTGTTCTAGGCAGTTAATGGGCAAGGTCTCATGTGCCCTGTATTCTAGGACAGGGCTTAGATTCTGCTATAGCCAGTACTGTAAATGCTCCTTGAATAGAATTCTGCCCTTCTCACACCATGTTGAGCCTCAGGGACGCAGGGGTGGCCCCAGAGAAGGAAGTGATGTTTCAGAGTGCAAATGGGTATTTGGAGGAATCAAAAGGAGCAGCAAGTCCTCCTTCCTGAGGCAGAGGCAATAGCTTCTGTACTGAAGCCTTTCACTGCATGGATATATTTTCTCTGATTATTCTGACATCCCACAGTTTTTTCTTTTCAAAAGAAACCTGAACTTCTTTCACAAGGGTTTTAAGACATTGCTCATCACTGACAGAAATATTGCTTGATATTGTTTTGGCTAAAGGTCTGATAAGCAGACAAGTTCCAAAAATAGTTTCTAATTTCCCTACCTACTCATCCAGCAGAACTGCCCAGGCAGTTTTCTGGCTGTGATGAGCAAAGGTATGGATGAATTCAATATGAAGATTCTTCTCATTCAGCCTCAAAATCATAATGATAAATACTCCTAGCTGGAAATTAGCTGCATTACAGTGAGCATGAGATGAGCAGATGTAAAGAAACACACACACACACACACACACACACATACACACATATCCCATGTTTAATCTGTCATGAAATCCATCTAGAAGCTGACCCCTTCTTACCCGAGTCAAACTACAGTTGTAGATCAGATGTTGGTCTCTCTCCCTGTACCATCACACCATACCATTTCTTTCTAATGCAGAGACCAAAGCAATCATTTAAAATGTCTTAGTTATTTCTCTTTTATTATTAGTGCATACTAATTCTGCAGAATCATGGACTTCATTGTAATATTTTCATACAAACAAACGACAGACTTTGATAGACCCATGCATTGTAAACTTCCTCTACCATACCCATACTTCTCCTAACTTCTTTCCCCTTCCCTTGTAATCCACTTTTCATGTGTTTCCTACCTTAGAGTCCACATATAAGATAAAATATGTGAAACAAATCTTCATAAGTTTGGCTTAATTCATTCAAATAATGTTCTCCACTCCTGGCTACTTCTATGCAAATTACTTCATTTTGTTCTCTTTATAACTGGCTAATGCTCCACTTTGTGTATATATATATGTATATAAATATGTATGTATACACACACTTGTGTTTGTGTGTGTGTGTGTATGTGTGTGTGTGTGTGTGTGTATCCCTCAGGAGACAGTACTTTGATGGAGTTATGAATTCCAGAATCAATCAGGCTCATGTGTAGTAGGCTGGAGTTTTATGTTAAAAACTTATTCAGGGGGCTAGAGAGATAGGTCAGTAGTTAAGAGCACTGGCTGCTTTTGCAGGGGACCTAGTACCCCCATGATGGCTCACAACTACCCCCTGTAATTCCAGTTCTAGGGGATTCAACACCCTTTTCTGACCTTAGCAAGCATTACTTGGTATGGGTGCACTTACCTACATGCCAGCAATACACTCAGACACATAAAATAAAAGTAATATAAATAAATAAATAAATAAATAAATAAATAAGAAATTATTAAAACCATATTAGAATCACAAGTGATTCAAAAGGAATTTGGGGGTACTTATTTGCATCAATTTGGTATTGAAAAGAGGAGTACTCATGAAATATGAGTGATTGGTTCTTTTCTTTTACTAGTTAGACAGAAGCAAAGGAAACAAGCTGTGCCATGGTAGGCACAGCTCAGTCATTCCACTGAGGTTCACATTGTGCCAACAAATCAGATGTCCCTTATTTATCCATCCTCTTTCAGGAGAATGAGCCGTAGCCTGGAGACATTGTGCTTTGAGAGTCAAAACATCTCTGGAGCATCAGCCCCCAGTATACCTTTCTTTTCTGTGATTTCCACCTCATCCAGCTCACTAATTACTAACATATTTTTCAGTATTCAGTAAGAATACAGGAAGACGTTTCTGGAATAGCAGTCATTGTAGCTATTCACCACTATTGGAACCCTTCTTGTCAATCATTCAGATTGTCTGATTTCTTTTTAAAAATTGCACATCACATTTGAACGTTGGGAAGGTAATTTATTTATTTCTTTGGCCCTCTAAGCTTTGTAAATTATATAGTCACAGTAACATTTTCATTTTGATAGTAGTCACATATTATAACTATTCATATATACAAATATATAACACAAATCATGTTTATCAGGCTTTCCTGTGCCAGATGCTCAAACACTAGCCCACACTTAGACCCTCCTCTTATCTGCTTGTGGAGAAGGATGGAAGCAGAGGAGGCAATGGTCATGACACCTTGATTCTCCCTGTCTCAGTGAGGCTCCAGCCCTGACTCAGCTCTGACCCTTATCTGCACCCACAGTCCTGACCCCACCCAAATGTCAACAGCCCAGCTCCTCAGAAGAAGAAAAACACTAGCTCTCCCAGCTTCTGTTGATGAAAAGCAAAATTAAATAAACCTCCAAATCAAGAATTAAAAGAAAGAATAAGTAGGAAATGGAGACAATATGAGGGTGGGGAAGAGAACAGGTGCAGTGAAAGATGGTGACCCAGGCTTGACCGAGGCTTCAGTGCAAGAAAAGCTCTCATAGCACCCTGGTCTAGGGCGTTCAGAAAGACAGGCTCCTTCCCTGTACAGATGGTCCAGGCTTGAGAAACTGGAGGTTGAGCTGGATGACCTTCAGAGGAGCTCTCTGGGCCTTGAGTTTCAGGGAGAGAACAATCATTCCTTATCTCCATCCTCAGAAACAGGAAGCAAAGGACCTTACTCTGTCTAAACTCCCACCAGGGTGAACTTGCCAATGGATGGGGGGGGGTCTGATCATCATTGCTTTGACTTTCATTTAAGCCTTGCTAGTTCGGCCAGTCCTCAGCTTTTTCCAGAGGGATGCAAGTTTATAATTCAGGAAGTTTCCTAAGGTTTAGTTATAATATAGAGTACTCAAAATGCTGAAGAATCATGCCTATGTAAGAAATAGTATTTTTCTTCAGATATTACCAAATCAAAGGTGTTTTTTACTTTGTTAGCTAGAAGTAGAGATGGACTCTAAGCATGCACTGAAGACTTCCCCAATAGTTCTAGGCCTAGAACTCTGAACTCTGCACCTAAGAATAGTATTTGAACCAGTTCTATGTAGAACTTCTTCAAATATTTAGCTAGTGTAAATTTTAGAGGCGTCATATTTGAATAAATTATGCAAATGTTGCTTGGATTAATTAATTGGCTGAGTGATCTAAAGTAATGCCTTTGAAAGAAAAGATTAGAAAGAAAAACACTATCAGATTGCTTTACTGTTTGATTATGTCAGAGAATTTTTATAGGTTGCTCTTAGAATACATTGAGCTTTGGGGATTTCAGATATTCACCTTTTGGCTCTCTCCTTGGAGGAATAACCCATGGCTGATGCCACAAGCTTACATCCTTTACAGGTTAGGAGATGTCATAAGCCACAGTAAGACCCTGTCATATTTAACAGGAAAAAATGTAATTCATGGATCAACATATCATCTAAACATATGTGTCTATACCAAAGTAACCTACCATAACTATTAATGCTGTTTAAATACCTATATATCTAATTGCTTGTGCTTCATTAGTAGGATCGAAAGGTTATTCCTGGACAAACTGTCAGCCCATGAAAGGAAACAGCCAGAATTGACCAGAGTCCAAGTCAACAGCTCCAGAGAGAGTGGACTGTTTTACCTCTCATCCACCTGTGCCCCTTTTCTAAGCCTAGGGAACAACCTGCGGAAGAGGGGGCGTGGTAGAATGTAAGGGCTGCGATTGGGGTGAATGGTGAAACTACAGCAATGTAGTCTGGACACTCATTTGATCAACTTGATTGAACAAACAACCTGTCACCCCCCACTGGATGGTGGGGCTGTAGGTGTTTGGGCACAACAGCCTGCAGATAGGTTTTGCATGAAGGATGCTTGTACTCATGGATTATCACTTATAGCTAAACAAAATGGAAAAAAAAAACAGAGAAATATGCAGGGACAGTCATGGCAGAATGCATAGATCTGACGGTGTGAGGTGTGGTGGGGGTGGGGGGGGAGGGAGGGAACTATGCCTGAACTGAATGGAAATAAATGATGTATGAATGATACAAAGCATCAATAAAACATGTGTATTTAAAAAAAAGAATACATTGAGCAATATTATATAAAAAGGCAATTAAGGGTTCCCTAGAATCTTAATCCTGACAATAAACAAGTTCCTTTACTTAAACACTCAAGTTCTAAAACATGCCAAAGATACCAAGAATACAAAGTTACATTAATTTAATGAGTTTTATAGGCTACAACTCATGTTTCAACTCAATGTCCATAGTTTTAAGTGACTTAAAAATAGCTGACTATGCTTTCTTTTTTTTTTTTTTTTTTTGGTCCTTGTTGAGACAGGGTCTCCTCTGCAACTGCTGTCCGGTGGAACTTGACTCTGATAGATCAGCTGGCCTTGAACTCACAGAGACCGCGTGCCTCTGACCCTCCAAGTGCTAGGATTAAAGGCGTGTGCCAACCACGCCTGTTTTTTTTTTTTTTTTTTTCGTATTGAGAAGTACTGTCTGCATGCAAGTCTGTGCACCCGTGTCGTGCAATGCCGCGGAGGTCAGAAGAGGGTGTTGGATTTCCCTGGAACTGGAGTTCTCCTCGAATTGGAGTTTCAGATGGTTCTCGGCCGCCACGTGGGTGCTGGGGATCGAACCCGGGTCCTCTGCAAGAGCGGTCGGCGCTCTTAACTGCTAGGCCATCTCTCCAGCCCCAGCTATGGCTTTCTAATCCCTCTTCCCAGTAAAAATTCTCTTGCAAAATTAGAAGCCACGCTCATCTTTGCCTGTGCTTGTCAGCAAAGCCCGATAGGTCAGTCAAACAGGTACCTGTGCTCTGAGCTATGAAGGGAAGGAAGTCATTCTAAGTTGACACATAACTCTGCTCCCAAACTCATCTACAGCCTCTGTGTAATGTGGCACCAAGGCCTCCTATGTCTAGCAAATGTCTGGCATTTTCCATGGCCTGGGCTGTTCTCTCACCTTTTGCCATGACACCAGGAAGGAAAGTTCAGAGGCTTCCTGCAGAGAAGCAATCAGAGTATCTTGATGCTGAAAGTACACAGTCATTCCTGGTTACTGCAACATCCAACAGAGCCATTCTTCTTCCTCCTCCTCTTCTTCCTCCTCCTCCTCCTCCTCCTCCTCCTCCTCCTCCTCCTCCTCCTTCTTCTTCTTCTTCTTCTTCTTCTTCTTCTTTCTTCTTCTTTCTGGTCTTTTTGAGACAGGGTGTCTCTGTAGCCCCAACTGGCCTGGAACTCACTTTGTAGACCAGGCTGGCTTTGAACTCAAAGATCCGCCTGCCTCTGCCTCCCAAGTGCTAGGATTAAAGGCGTGTGCCACCATGCCCGGCACAACAGAGCTATTCTATCCCACTTGTTTCTGTTATGGGACATAAATATAAAGATAATCCAAGGAAGAATAACTTACACCCTCTTTAAGAACTGTAAGACACTTTCACTACTTATAAGCATTCCACACACCTTTTCTGTTCTAAACTATGATGGAGGGCTAAAGAGATGGTTCAGTGGTAAGAACATGTATAGTTTCTCCAGAGGACCCTTGGTACCTAAAAGTTTTCTGCAATTACAGTTTTAAGGACTCTGACCTCCTAATCTGGCTTCTGTGGGCATTGCAAGCACATGCACATGGTGCACTTACATATATGTGGACAAAGCAGTCACACAGATAAAAATGTAAGACTGCCCTTAAAATTATCTTATAGTAAGCAATAACCATTGAAGTAACTATTCTCAGATACTACTATGAAAAACATGCACTGAAGAGACTAATCTATCCATGAACAATCTGTTTTAGAAGAAATACCTACCAATAACAAAATATCTGATTCTCTTTTTCATTTTTGGCAGCACTAAAAAGGCAACATAGAACACTGGTTATGCCAGGCAAATATTGCAGCATAGAGCTATCCATATCTCAGACCATGGTATTTTGAGATGGGGTCTTGCTATGTCTATCAGGTTGGCCTTGAACTGATTACCTTCTTGTTTCTGCCTCCTAATTGCTACAGTTAGAGTCATATACTATCACAACCAGAAATATTTAACTCCTTAGATTAAATACATCTCACCATTAGGTAAAATGATTAAAGAAAATATTTGATTTTTCCTGTTGAGAACAGGTACCTAATGTTTCTTAATATCTAGCCCAGCTGTGTGTGATGGTTCATACTTGTAATCCCAGCTCTGAGGAGGCTGAGGCATGTGAACCACCATGAGTTGCAGGAAAGTCTGAGCTTCAGAGTGAGTCCCTGTCATACATAAACAAGAGAAAAAGCAAACAAATCTAGCATAAAACTTAGAAGAGTTCAAGTGCTATAAGAAACCTTGAGAGGCAGGGTTTAATCTTTATTACATTTAAGGTCTCTTTGAAAGTCTTTTAAAAGATTACTTAAAATAAGGACTGCATCAAAGAACTGACTGGAACAGTTACCTTCTGCCCAAACAATAAACCTCTGCAGAGAAAAACCTTAATAGAGTAAGAAAAAGATGCAAGATATGTATGGCAGAATGCACGAATTGGGGTTGGGTGGGGGACATGGAAAAGGTAATGTCTCTAAATTGGACTGAGAAATAACATATGAAATACACAAAACATCAATAAGATATTTTATAAAAAAGATTACTTAAAATATAGATCTTTTTGCATTTTAAATATATAGCTATAGATGAATATTCTTCCTGATTCTTTTTTTTATGGCTAGTTAATCTTTCTGATTTATCCTGGGTAGCTTGCTTTTGCAAAAATTGGGCTTTTCATAAGAAAAGGGAAGTGAGCATTCAGTCATGATTGGCTTCATAGCATAAAGATGTAAATATTTTAGAAGTTGACATAGTTTGGCTTGATTCAGCAAGCACCCAGGCTAGGAGACTGACCTCAGCCTGCCTGACTAGAATTCCGGTACTGAGAAGCAGATCTGCTGCCTTTCAGCAGTGTCTTGTCTAGAGGCATCATGCAGTCTTCAGTAGCAAGGAAGCGCAGGATGGTCCAGGTTGCTGGATGGATGTTAGGGTCTTGTTTAGAAGGCCAGGGGCAGAGGAAGGGAAATGGGTCTTGCTACTATGTCCGGAAAAAAGGAGGATCATTTCATAAAATGAGTCCAATAAAAGGCTGGTGGAGGAGGGTGGGGCATTCCTAGAAGGCTTGATTCAGGCAGAGGACATTTTTCTAAATCCTTGGACCTGAGTGCTCTTGTCCTGATTCCATGGGCTTTGCCAGTCTCGGATCCTGACACCAAGGTTCTGGGTCAGTATACCTGATGCCCTTGGCAAGTCTATGCATATGATTTTGCACATTAGAAATAGTATTTAGTGGCTCACAGTCTGTTAAATTAATCTATATAACAAAGAGCTAAGTTTATATCTATATTGACCATTGGTTAGACTATATGGCCCAAAGATATTCTTGGATAGAAATAAAAAGAAAGTGTGATAGGATTCAATGATTTGCAATGATACAAATTTTGGGAGATACATTAAATTAGATAAACTTCTACAGTCATAGGGAAGAGAAGTATTCTTATGTGTCAGAAGTGTTGCACTATAAGCATAAGCAATGATCATAAAAACCAAGGGGCTGGAGAGATGGCCTAGCGGTTAAGAGGGCCGACCGCTCTTGCAGAGGACCCGGGTTCAATCCCCAGCACCCACATGGTGGCCGAGAACCATCTGAAACTCCAATTCCAGGAGAACTCCAGTTCCAGGGGAATCCGACACCCTCTTCTGACCTCCGCGGCATTGCATGACACGGGTGCACAAACCTACATGCAGACAGTACATTTATACACACACAAAAATAAATAAAATTAATAATAAAAAATTTAAAAACCAAGAGAAGATTATAGAGAGAAAAAAAAAACCTCTGGGTAAATGTGTAACATGGGAACTTGAGAGTTTGAAGCCATACTGCTAACTGAAAAACAGTCAGCAGCACTTGCATACTAGAACACAAACCAAACCAAACAGAACAGGACAGGACAAAAGAAAAAAAAATTGAAAGAGACTCTCTTAGAATTACCCAGAGGACAGCACAGTGGCGGAGGTAAAGGATGCCATGCGTGACTGGCCAGAAGCTGGAACTTGCAGGGCAACCAGACTACAGAAAGGCAGTGAAACTTTTCTGGGAACAGGAAAGCTCTGCATCCCTCCTTCCTCAGTGATCAGTTCTTTCATTTTAATAGTTATATCATTTCTTTGTATTACCAAATGCAGATTAAATAGGATTACATAAGGACTGCTCTTCACATACATGGATGAAATTAAATCATACAAACATGGATTTCAAATTGCAGTTCCAACAGGTAAAGAGCTATCTAGTCATCTTAATAAGACCACGAAAATGGAGGGAAAAAGAAAAAAAAATCTGAACCTCTGGCCATAACAGGAGATGCCCACAAACTTCTCCTAATGTGATTAATGTGTCAATTCATTTGATCCCCAGTTGCATCACAAGGTCTGTTTTTAAATGATTTTAGTTCCTTCTCAAAAATGTGACCTGTTGGTTAAAAAATAAAGAAAAGAGCCCTGAGCAACAACCCACAGGGGTCGAGGTCCTGTGTGGACACAGAAAGATAGGCTCTGGAAGCCTGGATGTGATCTAGGTTCTGTGTCTTCCCCCCAGGGTATCACTCCCTGGGATTGTATTTTAGAATGAACGGAGGCTTTAGTTCCATGGTCTATCTTTTGTTAGTATATTCAGCTACTAGACACAAACATGTGTGACCCTTGCTTCCCACAGTGTTGGGGAAAAATCTGGAAAGTTCAGTTAAAATTCATTCCTCTATTGCTGCAATTCTAGGTCAACAGGAAGTATTCCTTTTCCTTTGATTTTACTCATATCACTGTAGCCTTTCTTCATATAAATGTTAAAATTTGCTTTGCAAGGAACTTTTTCCTGTGTTTCTCTTAGCCCCTCTGTGCATGCTTTTCTTGGAAATGGTGCTGACAGAGATGGCTATTACCTTGGAAGATTACATAGGAAGGTCAAAAAAAATAAAATCTGTTTGGAGGAGGAGCCACAACAAAAGAAAGATGCCTCCATATCTAAAACACATTATCATAAACCCAATGTACACTTCTCAGTGCTGACCCTCCCATGACCTGGCTCCACCCCTGAGGGACACTAGTCCAGTTGACCAATGGCATGAAAGCACAATGCCGGACAAGGGGCCAGGATGTCGTCTATGAAGAATAAAAGGCCATAACTTCTGGCAGCAGCACACACCTGCTTCTGACACCTTTGGCGTCACCAGCAAGCTCCCATAGCTGACATCATGGTGAACTTTACCGCTGAAGAGAAGTGTCTTGTCACTAGCCTGTGGAGTAAGGTGAATGTTGAGGAAGCTGGAGGTGAAGCCTTGGGAAGGTGAGTATTCTGTTCCTGATGCCCAGGGGAGATGGGTGAGCAGGACTACTAATAACTAACTGGAAAAATCCTCAAGAAATTTGAGGTTTTCTGACTTTTCTCCCTGCATTCCCCATAGGCTTCTTGTCGTGTACCCATGGACCCAGAGATTCTTTGACAGCTTTGGCAACTTGTCTTCTGCCTCTGCCATTATGGGCAACCCCAGGGTAAAGGCCCATGGCAAGAAGGTGCTGACTTCCTTTGGAGAGGCCATTAAGAACATGGACAACCTCAAGACGGCCTTTTCGAAGCTCAGCGAACTGCACTGTGACAAGCTGCATGTGGATCCTGAGAACTTCAGGGTGAGTTTGGGACAAGCACACATATCACTTTACATTTGACTTGGGGGAGGATAATGGAAGCTGAGGCTTATTTATAATTGCAACATAGATCTCATAACTCATTGGTTCATAGCTAGTGACAGTGAATGGCTGTAAGAAGCTTAAATTCACTCACGGGCATTTGGAAAGTTTGTCACAAGATAATTTTTATTTGGGCTACCATAACAAGTGATGTTAGAAAATAGCAGATCTGTACAAGAAGAAATAGAATTTGAAAATGAGAAATGTCTTACTTTCTATAGGTTTTAGTGATTAATATTGAGGAAAAGATTTGGGAGACAATTTAAAGACAAAACTTCTTAATTAATATGAAAAATTATCAAGAATATGTTAAATTGCCAATGAATATTGTGACAAGTGGGGACTTGTTCTTACATTATTAGAAACTGAGAACCTTTTAGTACTGAAATCCCATACTTACAGACCACAGCCAATTGGAAATGAAAGAGCAAGAAAGACAAATGAAACATGGTGGGAAGAAGAAAGAGTGTTAAGAGTCACCATGAACCTAAGCTCATTGGAGTTGACTGGGTAGTTTGATGTTAGAAGACAGTTATAGGTTCAACATTGTTTTGTTTTTCATGCATATTCTTATTTTCTTTGAATTTGTATCTAATATGCCATCTGTTCTTTTGTCTTTCACCTAACAGCTCCTGGGTAATGTGCTGGTCATTGTACTGGCTAGTCACTTTGGCAAGGAATTCACTCCTGAGGTGCAGGCCGCCTGGCAGAAGCTGGTGGCTGGGGTGGCCACTGCTCTGTCCCACAAGTACCACTGAATCCTCTTGCAGAAGACCAGTTCTCCTGGTGTCTCTTGCAACCTCCTTCTGTACATGGGTGCTGGATTGGGCCTCGAGGGCACAGTTTCTGTTTAATAAAGTTCATTCTCTTCAGTAATCAAACATTCTTCCTTGTCCGTTTTTTCTGTTTTGTAGTAAAGCCAAAAGGTTTATGGTCTGATGGGAGGGAAGAGACATGGGTATAAGCCTAGGCTTCTATGAAAAGTGTTTGGGGGCTTTTGAGAGGAAAGTAGCCGTTATGAGATGGTTCTACAAGCCCAAGGAGGATGAACTGTTGGGGAAGAATTCTCAAGGATGAGAAGGAATGGCTATTTTAGTGGAGGAGTTATATGGCAGTTGGCACAAAGAATATTTAAAGAGATCTAAGGTCTAAGCTTGGTTTATTGTTTTAATTTTCTTTTCTTAAATGGTTTATTTTATTTTTTAATATATGTTTGGGTCTATATTTGGGCATGTGCAATTGAGTGTAGGTGTATGTGGAAGGCAGTGGTGCAGGACTCCCCTAGAGTTGGAGTTAAAGGTGATTGTGAACACCTGATATGGG
Source organism: Rhizomys pruinosus (assembly GCA_009823505.1). Taxonomy (NCBI): domain Eukaryota; kingdom Metazoa; phylum Chordata; class Mammalia; order Rodentia; family Spalacidae; genus Rhizomys; species Rhizomys pruinosus. The sequence goes on along the minus strand of VZQC01010460.1, from coordinate 304,188 downwards.
TACTGGGAACTGAATTCAGGTATTCTGCAAGAGCAGCAAGCATTCTTATCTATGTAGTTATCTATGAATGTATGTTTTCAAGCAGCTAGTTTATCTGATGTCTTCTAAGACTGATTTTAAGCTGAAAGGATGAGTTAAGAAATGGGTGTGAGAATTTCAGAAGTTTTGTTGTAGCAGTGGCAGGCTGCTTTTTTGAAGGATTCCATTGTCTCAGTGAGGAATTAAGCCTAAGATACACAGTCATTGTGCAGTATTTTCTCTTAGAATGTAAAAAGCAACAAAATGAAGTTAGACTTAGGATGTAAGTGGAACATTTTTTGGTCAGGTGGAGCATACTGATTTCATATATGAGAGGTCTATATGAATATTATAAAGTCCTATAATCTAAACCCAGTAAGATAGAACTTAATGATTTCTATGAAACTGAGGCTCTCAAGATAGTTAAAGAAAATGTTGGTAAAAGCTACAGTACAGAAAGAAACTTGACTATAAATATGTGGTATAAGAAATCATAAAAAATAATCTGGTGGAGTATGCTTATAATCCCACCTACAGTGCAAGCTAAGGAAAAGGGTCACGAACTGCCTGGGTTACAGAGTGAGTTCAAGGCCAGCCTGGGTTACATAGTGAGTTCAAAGCCAGCCTGGGTTAAAGAGTGAGTTCAAGGCCAGCCTGGGTTACAGAGTGAGTTCAAGGCCAGCCTGGGTTACAGAGTGAGTTCAAGGCCAGCCTGGGTTACAGAGTGAGTTCAAGGCAGCTTAGGTAACTTAGTGAGCTGTTGTCTCAAAATGAATAATAAAACACTGTTTTGAGGATTTTGCACAGTGTGGACAAAATGGAATTTTGTAACTCATTACAGCACCACAAAGCAAATTTATTAGGAAATAATACACATCTTAGGGCAACTATATGCAAGTGAATTTAAATAAGTAGAAACAACATCAAGGTGGTATAATGTTTCAAATCTAAGAAGCTTAATTAGATATGCAACTAGTAATGATGACCAAAGGTAGAATGAGATAGACATTGTCAGGTTTACTAGAGTAAATGAGAAGGAAAGAAGAGGGAGCAGAAGCTGATCTAACCAAGCCTGAGCTAGTATAACCAGAGGAGGCCATGGTCAAGCTCTGGACTGCTGTGTGAGTGATTCATGCTTAATAGAACACAAAGTTGCCAAAGAGCTTGAGCTTCAACTGTTGAGTCAATTTCCAATATCAAGGGGTGAGATCTTTAAATTTTAGAAAATAGAGTGCTATATATTTTTTATTTCTGTATGTGTACGAATGTACTGTCTGCATGCAAGTGTGTGCACCCGTGTCGTGCAATGCCAGGGAGGTCAAAAGAGCGCGTCAGATTCTCCTGGAACTGGAGTTAAAGACGGTTCTCAGCCGCCATGTGGGTTCTGGGGATCGAACCTGGGTCCTCTGTAAGAGTGGTCAGCGCTCTTAACCACTAGGCCATCTCTCCAGCCCCAAGAGTGCTATATTTTAGCAAATATAACTATATTCTCCCTCTTGGCTACATATATTGGTCAGGACTTGAGTGTGAAATTATATTTTAATTTGTCTCTTTGTTTTTATTACAAGGATGAAGGATGGAGGATTCTTGTCCTTTATCAATGTCACTCTTGTTTCCAACATCTACATCATTTCTATATTGCACTAAGCAGAATCAAGAAGCCTGGTTCATGACACTCACTTTGTCAATAATGAGACACTTTTATCAATTCCCTTTTTGGCTTCTTGCCTTCCCTATTATTATGGCTCTGCATGTCGGGGGATCAGGATGGCAAAGATGAAATGTGTGCAGAAGATACTTACCCCCCTCCTTAGAGATCCAGACCCACCTACTGACAGTCCAAATTCTAAGCCAAGTGTAAAGTAATTCATAATATATGCAGACATATGGTCACATATATAGGTTTGTATGCCTCAGGATTTAAACAGATGTTTAATTACTTTTGATAGTGAATATAACTTAACTGAAAAAGCAGTGTTAAGTAGTAGATCCTTGGTGCTCTGGTTATTGTCAACTTGATACAATCTAGAATCACTACGAAAGAGGGAACGTCATCTGAAGAATTTTCCTCCACGAGACTGGCCTGGGGCATGTCTTTCAGGCACTGTCTTGATTAATAGTTGATTAGGAGGCCTGCCCAGTTCATTGTGAGAGGCACCATCGGTAGGCCCATGTGCTTGGGCTGCCTAAGAAAGCTAAATGAGCATGATCTAGAGTCAATGAGCATCCTTCCTCCATTGCTCCTGCCTCCAGTCCATGCTTTGAGTTCCTGCTCTGACTTCCCTCACTGATGCAATATAACCTAGAGTGAAAGCTGAAATGTTTTTTTCTCTACAGCTTGTTTTTCATAAGAGTATTTTATCACAGCAACAGAATGAAACTAGAATACTTGAATAGGATTGTAAGAGTACACGGTGTTTAGAAAGCATGTCATTACTAGGGTTACAATCTTGCAGCAGCTTCTCATTCCCTAGCATGGAAGATGAGGTCTAGATCATTAGCTTTACTTGCTCTGAAACAATACACCTTCCTAATCTCTGCTGGTTTATCTGTATCCACCTCATCACACCATTATTAGTTTCTGTATCACACATTTTTCTTCCACTTCAGAACACTTTTATTCCAACTTCAAACATTCTTCTCCAGAAACTTCCCAAGATCATTTCTAGTCATTCTGGATGCAACAGTTATTTCTTCCTTAGAAAGGGAGAGAGAGAGAGAGAGAGAGAGAGAGAGAGAGAGAGAGAAGAGAGTCCAATGAACCAATTATATATGTACTACTTTAATATATGCATTGTTTTAAAAATTTAAATTATCAATTCTGGCCAAAATCAAGCCAGGTTTCCAAAGCTTCAGACCCCTAATATTTTTTTTTGGAAGTTCATGCTCGGGAAAAATTAAAAATTGTGGCCTCTTCTGGCCAAGTTCAGTGAGATATATCAAGAGTAGAATTGAACTAAAGTTTCTAGTGTTCAGCTGTGCTCCAGCTATTTTGAAACTGTGTGTGTGGATGATTACTCTGTGGAAACATCCCTGCCTCTTCAGAGCTATTTTACAAGCACACAAAAAGTGAATACACAGCCTGGCTGCCACAATGTGAAAGGTCAGTCATTTGACTTCACAAGACTGAAGCACTAGATCACCAGATAGATCTCTTATTCAGTGGAAACGCATGTTGTCTGGTGGCCACAGCAGTGCACTGATATAGAGGCTAATGCTATTGTTTAAACAAAGTAGATATGCTGTATTTCAAAGCATGACAAAGCCAAAGGTTGAGACATATTTTATTATGTTACAGTAATATATTCCTATACAGAAGCTGAAAGATAATCAGTCTGGCAGGAAGTCAGGAGCTCAAAGCCTAAACCCACAGAAAGAATGCATTCCAAGGTCCACATAGCACTTGTCCCTTGGAAATCCCTTCATAGTAAGGTTTACATTTGTGACACTTGACAACTATATTCCAATGACCCTAAAGGCTCTTATCATCCCTCCTTTTGAAAAATGTTAGTTTTAATTTATAAAATTATTATGTAAATTTATAAATAGTATTTATAATTTTTAATTTATAATTTAATTTTATAAATTTAATTTAAATTATAATTTTATAATTTTTTATTGCAACATTTCCTGTTTATTAAACGTGTTAAAGTTATTGTTATGGCACATTCCTGCAATGTTGGTCTTAATCAACTTAGACTCATTTCCCCCATCCTATGCCCCCCAGACCCAGCAAGCCATGATTCTGTCATACATGTTAAAGTCCTGCCTTGCATCTTTTTCTCAGTCTTTTAAATAAAATCCTTTTTGATGCAGAAGTTTATACTGTTTTGGGTCATTCTTTGAACAGTTTTTTTTTTCTCTTCTTTTGTTGTTCACCTTTAATTGTATATATTCCAAATATGCATATATGCATTACACTAATCACACATTAAAATCAAAATTACAAAGCTGAAATAAACTAAGGTTAATGTCCAAACACATTTATGGATTCACATTTTAACTAGTAAAGTTGATTGCAGGTAAAAAGTGTATAGCTTTACATTCTTTTTCTTTTTAGAATTTGAATACATATCTTCCACCCATAATGGTAATTACAATGTGTGAATATACAATGTGTGGTAGGTCAATTCTAGAGCCCATTAAGAAGAGCCACCATTATAATGCACAGTGTGCTTTCAGATTACAAGTAAATAATAAATAATAATTGCTCAGTTTGCCTGCCCAAACTGGGTGATTTGGTGTTAGCATCCACAAATGAGGGAAACCCATTCGCGCTTTTTTTTTTTTTTTTTTTTTTTTTTTTTTTTCTGGGACTCTCTACTTCACTTACATAATGGCTTCGAGTTCCATCCATTTACCTGCAAAGTATCATGATGTCATCTTTCTCTTACTGGTGCATGAACCTCCATTTTTTTTGTTTATTAAACCTTTTTCCAATATGTCATACATTATCTCAATCGTAATTTAGAGTTCACTTCCCTTTCTATGCCCCAACCCACCTGAGTCTGCACGCTAGACATACTTCTTGAATACTTTTTTCTGAGTCTCTCCAAGAGTTTTTTTCCTTTTTTCCCAAAGCAGAGGCTTAATGTCTGGGGAGAACTTCACTGTTTCAGTCTTTTTTTTTCCAGTTCCTTTGTTGGTTGTTGTTGTATGTTCCAACTTGGATTGCTAATAATGTATAATATATAATATAGTATATAGTATATTATATATATACATACATACATAAAAATAAGTCTATGCTTCCACTTTAACCTACTGGCCTGTGTAAGGTGAGACAAAAAAGGAAAGCTTAACAATGCAAATCTCCTATCCAGAGGAGAAGGAACCAAATGAGGAAAGAATGAGAGAGGAAAGTCTCTCAAACTGTTAAACAGTTTTACAGTAGGGTAGTAGGGTCTCCTTGAGGGGCCTACTTGACACTATCTTGGGAATGCTATCTGACCCTTACCCCCCCTGGACTCCACCCTGGCTTGTCCTGTCCTCTTGACCAATAGCCTCAGAGTACTGTGGAGGGTGGACAGAGCTGGGAGGTCCCTGGTGAAGAATAAAAGGACATCCTTTCCAGCAGCTGAACACATTTGCTTCTAAACACCTTCAGCTATCACCAAGTTCCCAGACCAGACACCATGGTTCATTTCACAGCTCAGGAGAAGGCTGCGATCACAAGCATATGGGGAAAAGTGAACGTGGAAGAAATCGGAGGAGAAACTCTGGGAAGGTAGGTCTTGGGTGACGGACAGGGAAGGAAGGGGAAGAAGCTGCCTGCTGGAAATCCCCAGGCCTCTTCCAGGGATCTGTGTCATGCTTGACCTTACAACTGCTAATGTCTCATCTCATAGGCTCCTGATTGTCTACCCATGGACCCAGAGGTTCTTTGACAAATTTGGAAACCTGTCCTCAGCTACAGCTATCATGGGCAACCCCAGGGTCAAAGCTCATGGCAAGAAAGTGCTGACCTCTTTTGGAGAAGCCGTTAAGAACCTGGACAACCTCAAGGAGGCCTTTGCTCATCTGAGTGAGCTGCACTGTGACAAGCTGCATGTGGATCCTGAGAACTTCAAGGTCAGTTAAAGACAGACTCTTGTGTTCATTTTGGATGTGACTTGGGGCAGTCGTGGAAGTTCAGACTTGACTGGTAGTGCCAGCACAGATCTCAGAGTACCTGGATTCAGAACTAGTAACAGGAACTGTCTGGAAGTAGCCCAGAAAATTGTTAGGACAGAAAATTTGAGTGGTGGAACTGTAACTCAGTTGGTACCATGTACTTTTTAGCATGCATGAGGCTTGGAACTTGAACCCTAGCACTAGAAAAAATAGAATTTTGGGATTTATTTATTGTAGTTAATGGGTTTTGGAAATTAGCAGATCTTTGAAAGAAGAAAAAGGAAGCTAGAGGTCAGAGTGGTCAGGGAATGAAGGTTTAAAGTGTTCTTTTTCTCATAAATTCTTTCTTGACTCTCCACATATCCATTGACATGTGTTATTTTGTCTTTCATCAACAGCTCCTGGGAAACGTGTTGGTGATCGTTATGTCTACTCACTTTGCCAAGGAGTTCACCCCTGAGGTTCAGGCTGCCTGGCAGAAGCTGGTGGCTGGGGTGGCCACTGCTCTGTCCCACAAGTACCACTGAGCCCCCCTTTCTAGCTGACCAGTGCTCCTGTGTGTCCCCAATGCCTTCCTTCTGCACTTGAGTACTGAACTGGTCCTCGAAAGCAAAAAGTGTGTTTAATAAAGATCATTCTCTTCAAAAATTGAGAATTGATATTTTGTATTGTCTGTTTTTACTTTTATGATAAAGAAAAAAATGGTTGATGGGTTCCTGGGGAAGGGAGGACTTAGATAGAAAAACCAACTTTTATAAAAAGCCTTTAGAGACTCAGGAAAATGTGTGTTATGAGTTCTGGAGGACCAGGAAGACTGAAAAGATGGGGAACAGTCTCATGGAGGGAAAGAAAGGGCTGGCTTAATGGAGAAGGAACAGTATGACAGTGTGGCCAAAAGTACTGCAGGGGATAGAAGAGGGTGGCCAGTGGTTATGGAGAAATAAATATGGAACATGCCACTATATATATATATATATATATATATATAGTCTAAGATTGAATTGTTATTTTTAATTCATTTGAAGGTATATTTTGAAATAGCCAGCTTGTACAGATTACTTACATATGTACTCATAGGAGACTAATCTTTTATATTAAGAGGAGGTTTGGGTGATATCTGGGAACTATCCACAAGAAATGCCCATGAATTAACTGTAGATAACTATCATGTGTGTGTGTGTGTGTGTGTGTGTGTGTGTGTGTGTGTGTGTGTGTGTGTTGGTTTCATTGTGCCATTAGGAAGGAAAGCTAAGACAGGGAATATGCCCTAAGTATCGTAAAATGAAGTTAGCATGAGGATTTAAGTGGTGGAAGCATTTGGAAATGATGTAGTTTCATACCCCAAATCTACATGAATATAAAGAGTTCATAGTCTGAAACACTTGATTGTCAATTTGGTGACAATCAAGAGAGAGAGTAGAAATCATCTCAAGCCTTGAGGTCTTTGAACACTGGAAGTTAGAGTCCTACATACTGGAAAAATAATTGTACCACTCATTTCTTAGACTCCATTCATTGGTCAGAATTTAACTGGTTAATTACAATTAAATTTGTCTCTGTCTCTGCTATAAGGTGCTGAGAACAGTAATTCTCATAGATTCAGTCTAGGGTCTTTCTGAACAATAAGCCTTTCAGCATGGCATAAATAGGATGAAGAATATTTATTCATTTTACCCAAATGTATTTAATCAAGTTAGTGAGAACCATGTGTATGTTAGATGATTCTTTTTCTTTTTTTGCCCCCAATATTATTCTATCTATGGATATCTGGGGATGAAGAGCCTTGATGGCAGAGGCATAGGAAGAACATGGCTTTTCTACCTCTTAGGAAGGTAGTTATAGATTTAGGTATTTGTAACCAAATGCCCAAGGTAACAAAAATAATTCATAATGTACACAAACATATGTGGGTGATTCAAGATTTTTAAAAAAATGTTTGATGAGTAATTCTTGGCTACTTAGAACTCTACTAAACTATATAAAAGTTATAAGGGATGTTAAAGATGGAAATCAATGCATTGACATCATCACTGTGATTATTAACAATAATTATTCTTATGTGTTTGTGTATACGTAAGAGAGGAGGTGCACAGGTGTATGCATGTATGTATAGAAACATGCATGGACACCAGAAGACAGCTTCATTGATCATTCCTCAGGTTCCATCCATTCTTTTTTTTTTTTGAGACAGGGTTTCTCATTAGTCTGGAACTCAGTACATAGGCTGGCCAGCAAGGCTCAGGGACCCCAATGTCTCTGACTTTCATGTTCTTGGATTCCAAGTATGCATCTATATTGCTGGCTTTAATGTTTATAAAATTCTATTTTTTGGTGTTTGTGAAAATTTCATACCATGCATTTTGATCATATTCAAGCCTCCTCCTCCATCTCCTCAAAGATCCATCCCATCTCCCTACCCCCCCAACACTTTTTGTCCTCTTTTAATTTTTTCATGAACTTCATATGTGAGTATGACTGTCCTGATGTCCCTCAGTGTTAGTTCACCCACTGGAGCCTGGTCAGCTTATCTAGTGTCACTTCCTTAAAGAAGATCAATTCTCCCTCAGGTAGCAGTGATCAGCTGCCAACCGCTCCTTGGCAAAGGTTGGGTCTTCCTGCTCATTTCCACAGGTCTATGCTGGTTTTTGTCTGATTGAGTTTACATGGTCTTGTGTATGCTATAACCATCACTGTAAGTTCATATGAACATGTTTCCGGAAGCTTGGAAAAAGCCTCTGCTTCCTTATGTTCATGCATCAACACTTGGCTCTTTCAGTTCATCCGCTCCCTCATCCACAGTGGTCCCTGAGCCCTGGGTGGGTGAGATTTAAAACAGGAGTCCAGCCCAGGAATACACAGGCTGCAGGAACTTACTCTGCACTTTGGCCTGTTGCTGCCTTCTGTGTTCGTTGCCTTCTGCTCCATGGTGAAGCTTCACCAGTAAGAGCTGAGAGATACATTGGTATTCTTTCCACTTCCTTTTCCAGTATGTTCTAGAGTGGACAACACAAGGCCTAGGAATGGCAAATCAGGAACAAGGTATTAGCAAATATCTGCATAAGTAACCTAGACACAGCTATGTGTAGAAGAGGTATGTCTGAGGTAGAGGTGGTATCCCAGAGGGATAAGGAAGGAATTTCAGGCAGAGTGAGATTTGAGGCTGAAATCCTTTGAATTGGCTTCCAATCTATCAGATAAACTGACTATAGGGGAGATGGAGGTGTTAACCTGCCATTTTTCTAAGCTTGGCACCTGAAAGTTAAAAAGAGAACAGAAAGCAGATCTGTGTTGACGAACCCTTTCTTGAACCCCCAAATCTGGAATCTCTGGGAGAGGTCAGATACCGAGGAGGAAGAGAGACAAATAAAGGTGATGGAAGATGCCCCTCAGGTCTGACCTTTGATATAAAGAAAGGGAAAATCTATGATCTACTATGCAGATGGGGACATTACCAATGGTCCGGCAAAATAGACCATGGTAATCAAAGAATATTAAGTACTGGAATTGCTGAAATTAGGAAAAAGCTTTGAACAATCATGAAAGAATCTCTCACAATCTGGGTTTGGATTATGGAAGCAAATGAGCTCAATCTGAGCCCTGCAGAAGCAGAGAAAATGAGTAATTTTCCCATCCCTCCTTGAGACATAGGCTGCATAACCTGAGGAAGTATGTGATAGTCTGGGTTGTATGAGCCATTACAGATATCTAATCATATTATTAGTCATCTCCATGGATAGTAGGGCCTGGAGGACAATAGAAGAAAGACAGGAACTACTGAGAATAAGCACAAGGAAAGTGATGTGCAATTCCCAGGTCACTGAGCCAGAAAGGGCTGTGTTCACCACAGACTTAATGAAGAACTTGATTCAGTAGGGACCTCAAATCTGGTACAGAATATTTCTGGCATTCCTGAGTCCTTTGGTGGGGCAGGATCTGTATGAAATAGGAAAGGCTCTGGCAGATCTAAATGACTGAGACCAGCATGGAGAGTTGTCTGTAAAATTGAAGAGCAACGTAGAGGAGAAAGAAAAAAAGATAAAGCAGAGAAAGAGGTCTATTTGAGTTACTGGAAGGCAAATGTGGCAAGATTTGCTCTGAAGAAAAGTTCCTCCACCAAAAATGACAGAAAACTAAATTCTGTGTTAAGGAACTTCTGGAAGACTTTAAAGCATCAACAATTTATGGAAGGCATCCATATTAAAACACCAAAGGAAGATTGTCCCAGAGGTGGGTAATGATTCCTGTAGACTAGACAAGGTACCTTTCCCTTCTCTGAAATGCTATCCTGGGATAGAGACAGTTGACCAGGCAGGGTTTCTCTCTACATGCAGGTGTGGTAGGAGAGGCAAGAGCTGTGGCTACAGCCACAGGGCTGACCTATTGGACCCAAGGAACCTTAAAGTGCAGCAGGAGAGAGAGTGGGACCTCATTCTCCCTTACCCCTGGGCAGGCCAAGTAGATTGAGCCAGCTGTGTGAGGGGCTAGGAGATCACTTCTGAAGTCATGTGAAGCTTTGAAATTCTTGGGAACTTAATGGGTGGGTAAGGCACAAGAGATGGTCAAAAAGATGGGTAGGAAAAGTATACATCAACCTGTGCCTATAAATGCTAAAAATATGAACAAGGGCATCTCATGAGAGTGGAAACAGAGGCTCCCAGTAGCCATAAGGGTACCAAGAGTCCCCGTGCTTGGGGTGGGTCATCTCCCTAGGAGTTAATGCAGAGATCCCAGCACAGCAATTGCTAGTACTTGCTAAGGAGCATTTGTATTTAGAGCAATAGGTTATTCCCGCCGTCAATGTCCCTGGATTTTTCCCACTTCCTAGTTTCTTTCTTCTCACTTATGCTTTGTAATGAGAGAAATTCCACCGAGACTTACCCAACGCCACATTCCAGAAGCAGATGATGAGAGAGCCAGAGGGTTCAATGGCTCACTGGAGTGGGAGGAAGTTAATCAGAAATCTGCCATTTCCTCCAGTGTTCACCAATTGTAGAAGAGAATGGCAGAAAGAATGTAAAACCTGTAGGAAGTGGTAGAGTGTTTGAACAGGACTGCTCTCCACCAGAAAGATGCCATATTCTTTAGCTCAGATGTTCCTGCTTGCCAAAGACCATCACAGCTTGGCTTGTTGACCCCTGATAGCCTAGCATAGAAGGAGGGACAAGGAGAGTCATGGAACCCTCACCTAAGTATCTAACCTTACCCACACCCAGTGGTGGGCAGTTTGGCCCTAATTGGACAGGGCCTAGGGGAAGGGTTAGAGCATGTTAGAGAAGAGGAGCTCCATTTAGGTGGCTACCGGGAAGTCATAATTCATGCATGGGTGCAGACTTTCCAGTACATCCATAAGGGGTACACACACACACACACACACACACACACACACACACTCCTTTGAGTAGTCCTTTAACCTTTGCTGTGTAAGGCCAATACACTCACTGGTTACCCAGAGTGCACTTTGGTGGATACATACCTCACTTCGTTGTTGGGTTTAAGGGAGAAGGGCTGTGTTTGCACTTCCCCTCTGTGCAGGGTAACCAGTTGTCAACTTGATGCCTGGGTAAAGGGACCTCAACTGAGGAATGTCTTCCATTGGACTTGCCTGTGGACAGGTTTATGGAGGCCATTTTCTTGATTGTTGAGTGATGTGAAAAGGTTCAGTTCACTGTGAGTGGTACCACTCCCTAGGCAGGTGGTCCTGTATTACCTAAGAAGGCAGGTTGAGCAGGGGCCAGATGAGCAAGCCAGTAAGCAATGTTCCTCCATGGTCTGTGCTCCAGGTTCCTGCCCTGAGTTCCGGCCTTGGCTTTCTACAATGAGGAACTGTAAGCTGAATGTGAAATAAACTCTTCCCTCCCCAAGTTGGCTCAGTCTGTGTTCTGAGCAAAAGAGACAAACTAGAAAAAAAACAAACTAGGACACCCTCTGGAAAGGACTTTTCATAGCTGAATCTGTCAGTTGTGCTTATCTTTTCAAAGAACCACTCTTAGTTTCTGCTCATTCTTTGTGTTCTTTGTTTCATCTTCATTGATTTCTTCTGTTACTTTTATGATTTCTTCTCATCCAGTAGGTTTTGTTTGTTTGTTCTTATTTTTCCACTTTCTTGAGTTGTATTGTTTATTCATTCATATTTTATTTGACTGACAAATTTTATTTTTTTGCATTTCATATAATACATCTTAATCAAATTTAGACTCCTTCCCCTTCCCCTTCTTCCCCAAGTGTGCCTCCCCCAACAGATTTTGGGTATTCTGTCATATATGTTAAGTCTTATCTGGTCAGGTATTTGTATCCAGATGTCTCTCCATGTAAGTTCATCTACTGGAGACTAGTTGGCCTATCTAGAGGCACTCTCTTAAACAAGACTGTCTCTCCCTCATCCCACAGTAATCATTTCCCAATAGCTTCTTGGCAAAAGTTGGGGCCTACCGTTCTATGCTGAGTTTCTGTATGATCCAGTTGGTATGGGTCTTGTGCATGGTGTCCACAATTGTTGCAAGTTCATGAGCAAGTCCCCGGAAGCTTAATAGCATCTTTTCCCCTATGTTCATGCACCAACCCTGGCTCTTACAATCTTTCTGTCCCATCTTCCACAATGGTCTGTGAGCCATGGGTGGCTCAGGTTTAACATAGGAGTTCTATCCAGGGACAAGGACTCTACTGTCTCTTATTCTCTTTTTTTTTTAACATTTTTTATTGATGCTTTGTGCATTTCATACATCATTTTTCAATTCAGTTCAGGCATATTTCCCTTTCCCTTCCCCCCCCCATCCCAGATCATGCATTCTGCCATAACTGTCCTGCATCTTTCTCTCTGTTTTTTTTTCTTCATTTTTTAGCTATAAGTGATAATCCATGAGTCCAAGCATCCTTCATGCAAAATCAATTTGCAGGCTGTTGTGCCCAACCCCCCACAGCCCCACCTTCCGGCAGGGAGGTGAGGGGTTGTAGTTCAATCAAGTTTGATCAAATGACGTGTCCAGACTACATTGCTGTAGTTCACCATTCATCACCCCAATCGCAGCCTTACAATTCTACACGCCCCCTCTTCCCAGATGTTTCCCTAGGCTTAAAAAGAGGGCACAGGTGGATGAGAAGCAAAAACAGGATCCCTCTCTGGAGCTGCTAGTCTGGACTCTGGTAAATTCTGGCTGGTTTCCTTTCATTGCGGTGAACAGTTTTGTCCAGGAATAACTTTTGATCCTACTAATGTAAGCCACAAGCAATTAGATATTTAGGTATTTAAACAACACTAAATTAGTTATGGTAGGGTGACTTTGTTTATAGACACATATGTTTTGGATGATATGTTCTATTCCATGAATTACATTTTTGCCTGTTAAATATGACGGGTTCTTACTGGTGGCTTATAACATTTGCCTAACCTGATAGAGGATGTAAGCTTGGTGCATCAGCCATGGGTTATTCCTCCAAGTAGAGAGTCAATAGCCAATTAGAATTTGGGATTACAGGCTATTGGCTGCCCTGCTTGCTGGCAACAGTATTCTCCAGGCATGTGAGGTGTAAAGCTGGTTGCTGAACGGTGGAGTTTTCCTTGCTTGACTCAAGATACCCGTATTTGCTTTATATGGTTAGTGGCCTTTGGTAACACCTCTCTGCTGTGTGTTTCCAGAGGCCATCTGTACCTTGCATGTGTGCGTTCCAATAACCATCTTTTCCCATGTACATCAGCTTGGTTCAGCAGCAGGCCTTATTGCCTCTCTTCTGCGTGTATCCCAGTTTTAGAGGCAAGGGCCTTTACCTTGTTGTTGGGGCCTTGGGATACCCCTGGCAAACATCTCCCTGTGTAGAATAAATCCTATTGCTTGATTCAGGAGCTCATGTATATATAAGTTTTTATGCTTTAGTGAATCGTTTAAGAATTGTAGTATTATCGTTGGTTTCTGAAAGAGAATAATCCTTTTCACAGTTTTTATGTCTCATTAGTCAATTCAAGAAGCAGTACAAGTATTATATAACCTTCTTATCATTATGTTAAGTGAAATAACCACAGCCCACAGAAAACAAACGACTAAATGGTGTCCTCCCATATGTGGATCTAGTAAACATGTAAACCAGAATATAATATTTCTCGTGAGATGGATGCCTTAGTAACAAGAACAACAATTAGAAAGGAGCCGAAAAACTGACCGAAAGTGGTGAAATTGGAAAGGCGGGGAGTGGTGGGAGACGGACCAGAGTGTATATTTGATTATGCATAGTTAACTTGACGTGAGTTCAACAAGTACCCATCTTTTGCCTAACCCTGTCTACAAGATACATGATGTTTTAGGGCTTAGTAAAATAATATGTGTATATTAAACAACGGTTGTACAGACCTGATAAAAACAGTAATGCATCTGAGTTAATGGAGATATAAATCACTGTTGTCACATTATGTTTTACATTTAAAATGTGTGATAGCAATAATTTGGATTGGCACATACAATGTTCTCTATATTTCTCTATTGTAACATATCACCTGTGTAGCATTCTCTTTAAGATGACTTAACATAAAAATTAGTTTGCTTCCCAAATTAATCATATATATAGTCCTACCCAAATCAACATGGGTGAATTTGATGAAATCTGAGCCTTGATTCCACCCTATAGTTATGTATAATACAACTGTCTTCTGGAGACTCATGGGTTAAAAAAAGGGGGGGATACAGATAGACATGAAACCTTTTCGTCAAAAACCTTGCAACTCAAATCTTAAAACTACCTACGGGAAAAGATTTGTGGGTCCCAACAGGACAAAATGTCACCAACTTAACGGCTGAGAAAGAAAAGATACAGCTTTGCATTGAGTAGGATGTACCAGAAAGTGCCAACTGAAAGGTTGACCCATCTGAACATTGAAAGGAAGAAAAGCCTCAGATTGCCATAAACATCGAACCCCTCTGTGGATCCTACACATAACAACTATTTATAATGAGTTCTAATGAAACTTACCTTCTAGGTGCCACAAAGGTTTTGATATGAGAGACTTTCTTGCCTCCCCCCCATAGAACAAGGAGAAATATGACGATGATGAGGTCGCTCTCCAACTGTAAATTGGAGACAACTGTCTCTTATTCTCTAAAACATAACCAGTTGTTGCCTTCTGTTGTATGAGGAGGCTTTGCTATTGAGAGTTGAGGGATGTATTTATGTAGGCACTTATAGGTATAAATTTCCATTTTAGGACTGCTTTTAATGTATCTCAGAAGTTTTGTTGTGGTATAATTTCCATTTAACTCCAGAAGTTTTTTCTTTCTTTTGTGATATCTTTTCCTTGACCCATACACCATTCAGTAGTGGATTGTTTAATCGCAACTAATTATTTCATTTTTTTTCTCTCTCTAAGCTTCTCTAAAATAGACCATATACTGAGACACAAGCAAATCTCATTTTTAAGTATTTGTTGAGATTTGTTTGTGTCTCAGTATATGGTCCATTTTAGAGAAGCTTCTGTTTGGCTGCTGAGGAGAATGTGTATTTTTTGGTGTTTGGATGGGATATTCTGTGGGTATTCATTAGGTTAATTTGGTGTAAGTTTTTACTGTAATTCTGATGTTTCTGTTTATCTTTTTGTCCAGTGGAGAAAGCAAGGTATTAAAATCACCTAACATTGCTGAGCTGGGCTTAATCTGTTGCTTGAACTCCAGTGATTATTTTTCTATGAAATTGTTGCATGTGCCAGAGTTTGATGCATATATAGTTAGGGATATAATATCTTCTTGGTTAATAGTTCTCTTAAGCAGAATGAAGTATTCTTTTTCTCCTGATTAATTTTAGTTTGAAGTCTATTTTGTGAAGTCTGCTTGTTTTTCAGTTTGCTTAGAATAATTTTCTCATCCTTTCATTCTAAGATAGTGCTTATCTTTGAAAGTAAAATGATATTCTGTGAGCAAAATGTTGGATTTTGTTTCTTAATCTGTTAAACTAATCTATGTCTTTTGATTGGGAAAGTGAGGCCTTTAATGTTTAAAGTTATTATTGTAATACGTGTGTGGATTGCTTTTTTTCTATTTGTGTTCTTGATTCTCTTCTGTGTTTTAATAATCACAGCTTTACTTGATTTCTTTCTGAAATCTCTTAGCTGTATTTACTCCTCTCTTAAGTCTGCATTGTCGCTTCCGGTATTCTATGTAGGCATAGTTTGGTGGATGTGAATTGTTTTAGCCTTTTCGAATAATGGAAAGTTCTTTTTACTCCAATGGCAGAAAGGTTAACTGGTTCGAGTATTCTGGGAGGCATGTGTGGTCTTTTAGAACTTGTAGGTCATTGTTCCAAGCTATTCTGGATTTTTTAATGTTCTTTTTTATTGACATTTTGTATATTCCATACATCATTTTCAGTCCAATTTGGATACATCACCCCCTCCCTGCCCCTCCCCCACCCCAGTTTATGCATTCTGCCATACATGTCTTGCATCTTTCTCTCAGTCTTTCCAAGGATTTTTTTTTTCTGCGGAAGCTTGTTGCTTTGGGTAGAATTTAACTGTATTAGTCAGTTCTTGATTTTAAAATTTCCTTTGAGAATTCAACTATTATTCTGATTGGTTTTTCTTTACATG